>OX336389.2:262710177-263310177 GCA_946902985.2 Meconema thalassinum | reverse complement strand
GGGAAATAAGTTAATTGCTCGTATCTACCTTCAATTGAACACCTGTCAATCCTGCGATAAGAGACCAGTGATATACAGGGTCTTTCATATAAAGTAAGAACGCCAAGCGGCGGTTTTGTTATCCGCAGCTGCGGTGGCCTTGGCCGAGCTTGTGGCGCGCCACGGCCCTCTGCTTTCAGCGTGTGTACAATCCTTATGAAATATTACCTTATAAAAGATTCTGGAAGTGTGGTCCTTCCTGGGTTATACAGGCATTGTATCTGGTAACCACATTCTGGCTGACGCGAGTGAGTTCTGCCACTGTAATGTTTCTGATCTTTTATTTTATGTCTTTCATTGAGCACTGAGTCAGTAGTGTCAAACTTATTTTCAATTACGTGAATCTGTGCTAGTGATGGTGGCACTTCATCAGGGAATTGCTGAACAAATGCATCACGTATCCGCCGAGCTGACTCGTACTTAAAATAAGTTTTACGTGCAAAAATACGATGTTGTAATGATAACTGTCTCACCATGTTAGCATCTGAGGTTCAGACTGGCGACTGAACACCTGCATGTTTATTGCAAGGTCAAGTATATACTATGCGCGCGCTTTCAATATTACAGCATGGGGCCGTGGCGTACCACAAGGTCGGTCAAGGCCACTGTAGCAGCGAATAACAAATCCGCCGCTCTCCGTTCTTGTTTTATATGAAAGACCCTGTATATTGCAAGAAATAGGCACCACGATATACATAAACCAGTTACGCCTACGTTGGTCTACATACGCACTCACGACATAACGTCAGGTATCAACACGCCATTAGAAAACCCCTCGTGTCGTAGCCGTGGACGTTATGGCACGCACAATGACCGCGATGGAGAGCTACCACAAGTATGTAGTTACGAGGTTTGATTCCCGCCATTGTGAGTGTGTTTCTTCCCCGTTATATTCACTCTCCATACAGGCAAATACCGGGATATTACTTCATTTAAAGCCCCGAGGCACCTACCCCATCCCTCTCCCCAATTCAGCTACACATACTACTACATTCAACCTAGAAACACAGGCTATCAAACACCCAAGTGCACGGGGTTGATGATCAAATGTATGAAGCCCGTATAATGAATTAACAGCAACCGCTAGAAAAGTTTAATCGTGCTTGGATCATAGCATATAGCTAGTTACGTGGTGAACAAAATTGAAGCGGTAGGCTATGTGTTGGGTGTGTTCATTACATGCTCGTAGTTTCCATCTGCCAGTTAATCGCACATAGCTGACCGTGGAATTGCTTCGTAGGTTCAACTTCGCCGCAGTGAACATTTTACCGCGTTCTATGAGTCGCCCATTTTAAATTAGGTAAACGAGATTGGTGCACTCGGCCCTATCAGCCAGTCCATCTGCAGGATAACCTTGCATTGCTTACGTCAGATTTTTATCAACACATGGTTGCCAGTCGTAAATTGGGAGAAGATTTTGTTGTATACTTTGGAATCGCCTTTATACAGGAGAGTATAGCTATCATAAATGATAAAAGTAGGCCTATATGTAGGAGAACAACAAAATCTTTACGAAATAGCCATGCACATCAATCCAGTTCATGGGAATTGAACCCATCTCTTCTCAGTTCTGCCTCACGAGGCTACTCACAGTCATAGTAAAGACTTGTAAAAGATTCAAGTATATGAATTGCTGTTGGCGGCAAGGGACGATGCGAATTCCCGTATGATTTATTACAAGTGCCGGACATCAGTTAATGTCTACCATATAGTCAGACAGGAACTAAATAATTTCACGTAAGTTAAAAAAATAGAATACGGTTAGTAGTAAGTGTTTCCTAGACTCCAAATATTGCATCATCATGACCAGAAATTGCGTAATCCTGATGACGTCATGAGATGACGTCATGGGTCCTTAGAGCGAGCACGTGGTCCAGGAGCGAACATGTGCACTGCACGTGTTAGCGTGGGAAGGGGTTGACCTTTTGGCTTATTTGTGCGATGTTGATAAAAAGTTAATGGGTGTTGACGTCATGGGGGGTGTTTATTAGGATGCTAACTGTCATCTGACACCTATGCGAGTGTGAGCATGTGTGCCACTGCCAGCGATCCGCACATGTGGTGTGCAGCTGTTATGTTTTTTTTGGTCGCGTCGGGTGGGCTGAGCGGAGAGGCGGTTCCCATCCACACATGTGGTGTGCAGCTGTTATTGTTTTTGCTTAGGATGCTAACCATCATTTGACACCCGTGCAAGTTTGACCATGTGCAGCAGTGTGATTGATCTCGTCTGCGGTGTTCGCGTGAGACAGAGTTGACCTTTAACGTCATTGGTTAAGAATGTAATCTTTGACTTCTTTAAGCAATAGTGGAAAAAAAGAAATGTTTGCGATAGAAGCTAGTTTGCAGCATATGGTTTCTGGAGTGTGGGTGGGGGTGAAGGATATATAAATGGACGAGTGCATGGAAGAGTTTAACTTCTACTTTTGCGCGAAGAGTGTGTGTGTGAAAGAAATAAAGAAAGTCAACGACGAGGAACAAATTGTGTGATGGAAGCTCTAACGAAGTTCAATAACTTATCATCTTGTACTGAGTATTCTAATAAGAAACTAGCAGAACTAGTCATTGATTTACCATATGTGGTCCAAATTATTCGCCCCGTACAGACGAGGTTTGGAAGAAAAATAGTGGTGGACATTAACATTGAAGATGAAGTAACAAGTGTATTTCTACCAGCAGTATTTTCAAAATTAAGCGCATCCGAGATCGATGAACTAAACTCAATGGGAGGCACACTGATGCTGGTGTATTTGGGGGTGAAGAACCGCTCACATCAAGTCATTTTGAAACAGTACTCGAAGGCAAACTGATGACGGTGTATTTTGGGTTGAAGAACCGCTCACATCGACATGTTTTGGTGAGTATTGGATTATATATTATGTATTGATTGATATAACGATTGATATATTTAGTTGCTAATTATTTCTTAATTTGTTTAATTTTTCAGATTATCTAAAAAACTAATAAAACAACCAGCATAATGAAGTGGAAAACTGTTAATTTCCTGAGTGGAACTGAACATCGATCACACCCGCTAATAGAGTATCATCGTGTATGCTTTCAACAACCGGAAGAAGAGGAAGAAGATGATAACGAGGTGAGTCGTAATGAGAAAGAAGCTTGTTTTAACAAATGGACATCTTCGAGTGGAATATCAACATTTTCAGTCTACGTTACCAATGTTAGCAAATCAGAGGATAGTCAGCGAGAGGTGACAGAAACAGTTCTAAGATATCTATTGAAAGAATTATGTGAAGATGAACATTTTATTTGTTTCTTCGGATACAATACATTTGATGAAGTTTTCAAAATCGAATTTTCCATGACGTGTTACGATGTAACAAAATTGAATGTGTATAGAAACAATTTGCTTGGTAAACTTCAGGATGAATTTCCTTTTGAGGCTGTTCATTGTTCATTGGAGATTACTGGCAGTAATTTGTCACAATGGCTTGAATATACTTTAAAAGATTATAGGTTTATGGTAAACCGATGTTACAGCAACTGCTGGTGGTGTATTAACAATAGTGCAAATTGGACGTATGCTTAGACATCAGTGATGGTACACCAACTGTTGGTGGTGTATTAACTTTAGTGCAAATTGGACATTTGCTTAGTCAACAGCAACAATGACCTCGCCTCCTAGCAAACGTAGAAAGATCGATATTGTATTACATAATAACAGTGAAAATATAAGAAACCAATTGGACAATGCATTTGAAAGTGTTTCTAATTTTCGAAGTGAACTAAACGGTGCTATTTCAGTATCATACCAAATCGGGGAAAACACTCAAACCGAGTTGATTGAGAACAGTGATGAGTTGATTGAATGTTGGAGAGTTATTAGTGAGCACATATTGCAACAAGCTGTGAATTTCAAAGAAATTACAATTCAAATAAAGGATGAATCTTTCTTGAGCTGTGAGTTAATTGAAACGGCATTCAATTCTAGAGTGTACACACTTGCAGTATCAAATGTTAAGAATGAGTTTTTGGATCCTCGCGAATTTTTAGCGAATGCTAATATTTGGTTTACAAAGTATGTTAAGAAAGCGTTAACTGTACAAGCTTTAAAGGTGAATTCAGTTTTGTGTGCACAATACATGCTTCGCGACATATCAGAAACAAAATATTTTGCTATCAAAAATGAGGTAGTTTTCGAGTATACTGATTTAAATGAATTTTATAATAAGAATATCATTGAAGGTACATTGACAAAAATGAGCGAATTTGAAGCAAATGGTTCTGGGTGGGCTTTAGAAAAAATTCATAGTTTGAGAATTAATATAAATAAATATGTTGGATTTCGAGTAGGAATGTCCAATACTAGTAGATTGCCTGACGTAATAGTCAATAAAAATGCAGTGCTAAATTTGTATGATACAAAGGAAGCTTGTTTTGCGTGGAGTGTGGTTGCTGGTTTGTATCCAAAAACTCGAAACGTGAATCATCTTTCTTCCTATCCTAATTACAGAGATGTTTTAAATTTAGATGGTATTCCAATTCCGATGGAAATGAAATATTTAAACAAGTTTGAAAACCAAAACAATATTTCTGTAAATGTGTTTGGAGCACAATATGATGAAAACAATTGGGTATGTATGGGAACAAACGAAGTAAAAGGAAAAAAAACTTTTACTATTGTACCTTTGTATGTATCAGATAAAGTATATGAAAGGAGTGTAGACTTATTGATGTTGCAGATTGGAAACAGTGAAAGTTATCACTTTTGTTTAATTAGAAATCTTGCTCGCCTTGTGCGTTCAAGCCTCACTAGCACTCAGAGAAAGATTTATATATGTAGACGTTGTTTGTCATATTATTTTCTTGAGGATGAGTTAAATGTTCACTTTGCAGACTGTAAACAGTTTCCTGTTGCAAAAAGCATAATGCCGACTGATGAACAAAGATTTGTTAATTTTACAGAATTCCGAGTTAAAGATACAGTTCCATTTATAATATATGCAGACACTGAATGCGTCTTGTCTCCAATTTCCTCCTGTTTTCCAAATAGTGACATTCATAACTCTACTTTAACACATAAACATATTCCTTACAGCATTTCTTTATACCTTCATTGTAATTTCGATAGTGAATTGTGCAGTTTCAAGCTCTTTAGGGGAAATAATTGCATTGAATTGTTTGTAAAGGAACTTTATAGTATTGTGGATAAACTTCAAACATATTACTTAACGGTTAAGCCAATGATAAAGATGACCGAAAATGAAGAAAGATTATTTTTGTCAAGTAAAATGTGTCACATTTGCGAGAAACCGATTGCAGTTAATGAAGTCAAAGTACGCGATCATTGTCACTTAACTGGAAAATATAGAGGAGGCGCACACAATAGTTGTAATTTAAATTACAAAGTAACAAAGGTTTTGCCGATAGCATTTCATAATCTAACAGCCTATGATGGACATTTTATAATTAAAGAAATTCGCGAGAAACAAGATGGAGAGGTGATACATAATCCTGGTCATATAAAATTGTTAGCGATGAATATGGAACGTTATAAAGGGTTTACAAAGTATGTACGGACTAAGAATGGATTCATTCAGTTAAGATTTTTCGATACATATAATTTCTTGTCCTGTTCACTAGATCAATGTTCATCTTCGTTAAGCGAAGATTCAAAGCAAATAACTCGACGTTATTTTAATGATGATGCTCAGTTTCGACTTACTGCGAGAAAAGGTGTGTTTCCCTATGAATACGTCACGAGTATGGATGTTCTTAACGAAACTAAATTACCTGAAATATCCAAGTTTTATAGCAGCCTTAATGATCAAACAATATCGAATGAAGAGTATGAGTTTGCTCAATCGGTGTGGGAAACGTTTTCCTGTCAAACATTAGGAGAATACGCAGATTTGTATTTAAAAGTTGACACACTTCTTTTGGCGGATGTCTTTGAAAATTTTAGATCGAATGGCATGGAAACTTATGGCATTGATGCAGCTCATTTTTACACTGCTCCATCTATGTCTTGGTGTGCTATGAAAAAGATAACCAACGTTCAACTTGAATTGCTTCAAGATATTGATATGTTACACTTTTTTGAACGATCTATTCGAGGAGGAAATGTTCAGTGTATAACACGACATGCGATTGCTAATAATAAGTATATGAAAACTTATGATGAGAAAAAGCAAGAGTCCTACATAATGTACTTTGACGTTAATAATTTGTATGGATATGCGATGATGGAATATCTTCCAACGGGTGGCTTTAAATGGATTGCAAATGTTGAAGGCTTTGATGTTTTAACTATTGATGATACTTCAGAAATTGGATATATTTTGGAAGTAGATTTGACTTATCCTCAAGAGTTACATGACAAACATTCAGATTACCCTCTATGTCCCGAAAAGTTGACAAAGCTAATGGCTACCCTAGATAATAAAGAACGTTATGTTTTGCATTATAGATTGTTAAAGCAATGTATTCAACTAGGAATGAAATTAGATCGTATTCACAGAATAATTGAATTCAATCAGAGCCAATGGCTAAAACCATATATTGATGTGAACACAGAGAAACGAAAACAAGCCAAAAATGATTTTGAAAAGAATTTTTATAAATTGATGAATAATGCAATTTTTGGTCGTTCACTGATGAATGTGAGGAAGTTAAGGGACATCAAATGGGTCACCAAATGGCATGGAGCTCGTGGTGCTAGGTCTTTAATAGCTAAGGCTAATTTTAAACATAGAATTATATTCGATGAACAATGTATGGTCATCGAGATGAGTAGACTAAAGATTTTTCACAATCAACCAGTATATGTTGGTGCATCTATATTAGATTTGTCTAAATGTAAAATGAATGACTTTCATTACAATGTTATTTTAGCAAATCCTGAATCAAATGTGAGGTTGTTATACACAGACACCGATAGTTTTATGTATATATTCTATTATGATATTTATGAGTTCATGAAACAACATTCAAATTTGTTTGATACTGGAAACTATGAAACAAACAATCCTTTTGGCATTGTGAGACAAAATAAAGGTGAAATTGGTTTAATGAAAGATGAAAATGCTGGAAGGATTGTTGAAGAATTTGTGGGGTTACGACCCAAAATGTATGCAATAAAATTGTGTGATGAAATGAATAGCTTGTGTAAGGCTAAAGGCATTAAGAAGAGTGTGAGTAAAAGTATGAATATTGATGAGTATCGAAAGTGTCTTTATAACAGAGAAAAAGTCAACAAAGTTCAAGTTTGTATAATTTCAAAATCTCATTCTGTATTTACTGTTCGGCAAAATAAGTTGGCAATTTCATCAAACGAAGATAAAAGACACATAACTGAAAACGGAATTGATACTTTACCGTTTGGTCATTTTTCTCTGAAAAATGATTAGAAACAAATTGAGATTAAAGCAGTTCATCTCACTTACTTTATTTCTTTCACACACACACTTTTATGCTGGTAATAATACTAATTTTTGTGTGTTCCTTTGCTTATGAAAAAAGAATAAATAATAACCCAAATTTTGTGTGTATTATTTAAAAAAAAACACCTCCCCCCACCATTCCCATTTTCCAGAAATATAATTATATATGTATAATTACTTTATATTACATATCATTTAGTAATGGTGCGTTGTAAGAGGAGCAACTCTACCACTCAATATAAACGAACAGGAAGTGGATCATTAATCAGTCGTGTACTTAATAAAACTATTGATAATTTACCCGTGGAATTACACATCCCGGGATATGAATATTGTGGACCAGGAACAAAATTAGAAAAGCGATTGAGCCGTGGTGATCCAGGAATAAATATATTAGATAAAGCGTGCAAAGAGCACGACATTGCTTACGCAAAGCATAAAGATTCAAACAAAAGAAGAGAGGCTGATGAAATTTTAGCTTCAAAAGCTTGGTCTCGTGTAAAATCCCGTGACGCATCATTTGGAGAGAGAGCGGCTGCACTAACAGTGGGTGGCATCATGAAAGCTAAGTCTAAGATTGGAGGAGGTAAGCGAAACTTAAATAATAAAAAAAAAAACAAGAAAAGATTAAAAAAAAGAAGAACATCGAAAAAGCAAGGTGGTATTTTACCCCTACTTCCGATATTTGCAGCCTTGTCGGGCTTGGGGGGTCTAGCAGGCGGAGCAGCAGGGGTGGCGTCTGCTATAAACAAGGCGAAAGCTGCTCAAGAAGAACTAAAAGAAATGAAAAGACACAATCGAATGATAGAAGCAATGCGAGGAAAAGGAGGTCAAGGCATTTATTTAAATCCTCCTGCATACAAAAGATAATTAACCAAATACCAAATAAAGCATTAAGTAATTTCGATTTAGCTAAATACGCACATCAATTAAAGATTCCAAATTTTAGAGGAGTCTTTATGCGAGATACGTTACCAAGATATCCTCGAAAAAATGAAAACTGTATTGTTAACCTTGAACCGATGGATAAATCCGGTTCACATTGGGTAGCTTTCAGTAAACATGGTAAATATGTGCATTATTTTGATAGTATTGGTAATTTAAGACCACCATTAGAAATTTTAACATATCTTAAAAATTGCTATCTACAATATAATTTTCATTCATATCAATCGATTACTTCTTCGATTTGTGGACATTTATGTTTAGTCTTCTTGTATTGTATAAATAAGGGAAACACAGACCGTCTTTAAACATTTCAAAGATGGCTTTCGAAAGACGGATAACTCTTGAAGGTAAAGGCTCGAAGATTGATGTTACATTGGAGAACCCGATTCATCTTGTAGGAGCAGAGTTTTTTGAAATAGGACTTGCAGGATTGTATACATCTAATTCTATTCGAAATGATACCAACAGAAATAATAAATTTCGCATTCATTTTACTAATTTTTTATCAATTGATTTAGTGGTACCACCGGGTATTTATGAATTTGAAGATCTAGCCTCAGCTTTTGATGATTTACTTAGTTATCACTCATTGTCGAAACTTATACCAGAACATTTAGAAAAAACAAAATTGTATGTGGAAGAGGATATAGATGGAAAAAGAGACAACCGTCTCGTTTTGTCTTCCCCGTTTAATATTGATTTCACTGTAGCCAACAGTGTAGCAGGGCCTTTAGGTATTGAAAAGAAAGTTTACCCTAAAGAGAATAAAAGAGAAATTGAAATTCATCGAAATAGAATCGATAATGAAGTTGCAATTAACGAGAATAATAACATTTTGGCTATAAAGTTGAACGAAGCGGATAGAGCGATTTTAATAATACCCAATGCTAGCTATACGTTAAAACAATTAAGTGAAAAGATTAATGAATTATTAGTTGAACATTTATTAGGTGACAAAGACAAATTCCCATCATTTTATATTAATTATGATAAAGTCTTTTATCATTGTAAACTACATTCGAAAGTGTTTGCTATAGATTTTGGTGTTGCAGATTCTATTGCAGATTTGTTAGGCTTTTCTCATAGAAAGTTCAAGGCAAACACAACTCATCATTCTGAATATATGATTAAAATTAACACTGTTAATAGTATTCGAGTATGTTGCAACCTTGTGCTTGGTACGAGTTCTTATTTGAACCATAAACCAACACACTCTTTATATAATTTTAAAGCTCATGTTCCTGCTGGTTACCCGATTGTTGTACAACCAACAACGATTAATTTTTTGCCCATGAACACCAAGCTTATTCAACATGTATCTGTGCAACTTGAAGATCATCTTCAACAGCTCATTGATTTGCAAGATGAAGATTTAACTGTAGAATTAATTATTCGTCCAGCACGATATCTTGCTATATAAAGTAATGAAATACTGTTATGTTTTCATTCTACTTGAGTAAGCATACTAGAAAACAATCACAAATATGGTTATACTATATAATACTCAAAGTTTGAAAAAAAAGAAGTCGACTCTGATTCGAAAAAATAATATAAATCAATCAGCTAAAATTTGTAAAAAAAACAAACAACGACATCGCACCTTGAAATCTAAGAAACAGTTATCGAGTAACAACAAACAATTCTTACAGTCTTTAGGCTATCGCGTACTTTAATTTCAATATAAATATATATGCAATTGTTAATCTTATTTAGTTTCTATCTATAGTTGAAGCTGTTAACATGTTTAGCATGTTTAACATAACAGATAAAAGAGAGGTTGACAACAGAGTTGTGCGACGAGAAGAAAGAGTTTATCAACCTTATTCAGGTAATAAATTCGAAAATAATGATGAAATTCGAATACCGATTCAAAATGAAGAAAACATAGCTTTATTATCAGAAGGTGTTCTTCACTTAGAAGGTCAAATTATTACTTCTAACATAAATCCAGCTGCTTCTACTACAGCGCATCCTGACCAAAATTTTGGGGCTAATCTTTTTAGCGAAATTCGCATCACGTTAAATGGTAAAGAAATTGATCGTACACGCCATCTAGGTATAACAAGTTCTATAAAAACCTTTGCATCATATTCAAAAAACGAATATACAGCTTTACAAAATGCTGGTTATTTTCCCTCTTTAACAACGCCAGCAAGTGAAGCAAATATTGTTGATAGTAACACAAAACGTTTTCATATAATACTTCCTTTAAGCAACCTGTTAGGAATAGCAGAGGATTACAGAAAGCCGATTTTAAACTGCAAGCATGAGGTAATACTTCTCCGATCGTCAAGTGACGCACGTGCGTTGCAATCGACAACCGAAAACGATCTTTCTAAGGTCAAGTTATTTAAAGTTTATCTAAAAATTCCTGTTTTATTATTATCAGACGAAGAACAAATTAAAAGATTAAAACTAATGCAGAAAAATATTCCCATTCAGGTTGGTTATCGATCGTGGGATGTTCACGTCTTGCCTTCTCTTCCTAGAACAACTAAATATAGTTGGACTGTAATGACAACTTCTGAAACTCAAAAACCGCGTCAATTTTTATTAGGTTTTCAAACTAGAAGAAATTTACTAAACACATGCTCTTCCTATTTCGACCATTGCAACATTAAATCTATAAGAGTTTTTTTAAATTCAATTTTTTATCCCTATGAAATGCCAACTTCTGAAATTGCCATAAATGACTACAGCGAGTTGTATGACATGTTTGTTAAATTTCGTAATGTATATTATCAGATCGATGATGTTCGTTCAGAGACTCTGGTTTCACGAGATGAATTTAAGTCTCTTTGTCCTATTATTGTAATTAATTGTCTCGAACAAGTGGAAGCAGTGAAGACATCTTCAGTCGATGTGCGAATTGAAATCGAGACAAGTGAGAATATACCTGAAGATACAACTCTTTATTGTGTTCTTATTCATGATCGTCAAATATCTTACAGACCATTAACGAATGAAGTAATTATCTAAACCAATATTTGCTAAGTTATAAGCAAGCAAGTAAACAAGTATTCTCACTTTAGTTGCAATCATGGAATTGACAACAACAAACTCTCCTTCTACTGATGCTGGCACGTGGAATAAGAAGCAACCAATAGTTGCAGACATTCGCAAGCTACCAAACGGCAGTTTGGAACTTGCTTACTGTATGTTAAATAACGGCAATATACCTTCATTCAGCCCCGTGATCACATGGGTTGCAGCATATTGTGAAAAAACTCTTTCTTCTTTTTTTGAGTCTATTAAGAATAAATATGATTATTTAGTTGTATATAATTTGCCACAGGAATTTTCTTTGTTTGCACTAAAAGCACTTTCCCCAGACTCATTATTCGATCTTAATACGATTGATGGAATGTCAGACCTAATGTTGAGGCATAGCCATCGTTTACCTACAGATTGTCCAAAACATTTACCATCTCTAGCAATGGGAAGCAATAGTTGTGCTAAATTCAACGTCAATGCTGTTCAACATTGGTTAAATTCTTCTGATGGCATCATGAAAATCGTGTGTTCGATAATAAACAAGTTTCGAAACAGTGGACTTCGAGGTTTTAATAAGTTTGATTGGAACTACTTTCCTATAAACGTGCTGACTATATATGAACCACAACGAATTCGTCTAGAGTGGGAACATCTACCAGATCATCTAAAGAGGAAATTTCAACTGTTTCATCTTCGCTGCAAATGTGACAACTGTAATCGCTATCTATAAAAGGTGATTAATTTAGATCTACTACTGTAGTTGACAGCTATACATATTTTGTTTTTAGTTTGCTTTTTAACACAGTGTATCTTTTTTTTGTCTACAGAAAATAATCATCTGGACAACTAAAAAGAAGAAGATCATCTCAACACAGCCACACTCATCTGGACAACTAAAAAAGAATGAGATTACTTCAAGAGAAATAAAATTGTATTAATTGTAATTCTAAATGAATAAAGAAGAAAAAAAAAAATGTCTTTTGTACCATTTCATATGAAAGTTCTTATTAATGATCAATTACCTCCTCACTCTACATGTAAATAAAATAATAATAATAATAATAATAATAATAATAATAATAATAATAATAATAATAATAATAATATTGTCAGGTGAGGGATTCGAACCCTCGCTTTCAATTTCTGAAAATTAGATCTTAAGTCTAACGCCTTAGACCGCTCGGCCAACCCAACACGTGCATATTAGCCAACGTGTTTTGTTGATTCATGTCAGTTCGCATTTAGCTTTGTGTGGTGAACATCTTTTCTTTGTGAAGTAAACCAGCATCATGAAGTATTTTAATTGTGTAAAGTATTCCAAAAAACAGTTAATGCAAATGATATTGAGTCAAAAAGAAATGAATTTAAAATCTGAAAGAGATCGGCTAAAAACATTTAAGACCTGGTCTTCAGACAGTTTTACGAACACTGCATGGTTAGCAGCTGCAGGATTTTTCTATTTTGGATATAAGGATATGGTTAGGTGTGCTTTCTGTAATCTGCAACTTAGTTATTGGGAAGAAGATGATGATCCGTTTGAAGAACATAAGAAATGGGCTTTTTCTTGCCCCTACGTAAACAATATTTCTCCTAGCATAGAATTGAAATGCGAATATGAAAGACTTAAAACTTTTCAAAATTGGCCTCTTCCCTGTCCAAACGAATTTTGTTTAGCACCAGCAGGGTTTTATTATACTGGACATGGTGATAAGGTGAAATGTATATTCTGTAAGATTGAAATTGAAAATTGGAGGGAAAACGATAATCCTTTAAATGATCATGAAAAATGGGCGCCATATTGTCCATATATAAGAGGGTTTTACGTCGGCAACGTTGATTTAAATCCTGAAAATCCTACTATTATTCCACATAATACAAGTTATGATACGTGTGGAAGCAATATATGTTGATGTGATGTGATTTTTTGTGCAGTGTGCATTCTCAGACGTAAACGTAGACATGTTGAAGTTTGTTAAGCAGTCAAACACTCTACCAGTAATTTCATTTACTAATGCTGAAAACCAGAGTAAAAGTGAAAAAAGAAAGCATGGTGTTTTACTACCGAACACAATTCGATGTATCATTTGCGGTCCATCGAACTGTGGCAAAACAAACGTAATGCTAAATTTATTATGCCACAAAAATGGAGTTCGTTTTGAAAACGTTTATATTTATTCTAAATCACTTGCTCAAAGTAAATATGTTGAATTAAAAAAGTTTTTGGACTCCATAAAAGAAATAAAAAGTGATTTTTTTTCCGATAATGATGAAGTAATGCCTCCAGAAATGGCTAGAAAAAACTCTATATTTGTTTTTGATGATGTAGCCAGCAATAAACAACAACACATGAAAGATTATTTCAGTAGAGGTCGTCATCACGACGTTGACGTATTTTATCTTTGTCAAACATATTCTTGTATACCTAAACATCTAATTAGAGATAACGCTAATTTTTTAATTCTTTTTAAACAAGACGGAACAAACTTGCGTCACGTATATAACGATCATGTAAATACAGATATGAGCTATGAACAGTTCTTTGATATTTGTTCGTATTGTTGGCAAAACTCTAAGTTTGGTTTTTTGGTTATCGATAAAGATAGCGATTTACAAAATGGTCGATATCGCAATGGTTTTGATGTTTATTTTCAGTTATAAATATGACTTCAAAAAGAGGTAAATGGCCATTCGTGTTATAGCTTTTGCGTGGTTAACAACTTAACTATGACATCGTTTAACAAAACCAATAATGTGTCTATCGGACGACCGACTTCACGACATGATATTGCAACTAAATCATATGTTGATGATAAGCTAGTGCAATATGGAAATCAACTAACAACAACAACAAGCGACGGACATCTAAGTATTAACGGCAAACGGTTAAAAAATGTTGGAATGCCAATACATGTTGAAGATGCATGCAACAAAGGTTATGTAGTGAAGTTATTAAATGAGCTAAATAAAATCGAGTCTAAAGAAGACATACAACGAAACTTTAACGAGCTTAAAGGTTTAATTTTTTCAATTTGTAAAATAGAGAAAAAAGAACTTGACTTTCAAAACAAACGTCTCGCGGGCTTAGCTTTACCATCATCTGCAAATGATGCAGTAAACCTTATTGCAATGCAGCAACATACATCGAATATAAAAAAATATCTTGAGACCCGAATAACCGAAGTGTTACAACGAGTAGAATTCATTCATGGTTTAGTGCGAGAATTTTCAGAAGATCACTTTCCGTATGATCAAGATACTCTCGACTTGGGTAACAAAAGAATAAGAAATGTTAAAGATCCAATTCAAAATCAAGATGCGGTAACGTATTCTTTTCTTAAAACTCATGTAACAAATGAACTCGATGAAATTAGAAAATCTCTTTTGAATATAAACAGAGATAATGAAACTGTAGATATGTTAAATAGAAGAATAACAAACATATCTCAACCAATCGATTCGTTAGATGCAATAAACAAATATTACTTAGAAAACTTTGCTGCCTCTCGAAAAGATCTAGAAGACTTAATCGCTAAATTTAATAAACAAAACGTTTTAAACGTAGACGATGGTGGAACTTTAAATATGATGAGTAGACGAATTACTCACGTAAACAATCCCATATACGATAACGATGTTGCAAATAAGACGTTTGTTGAACAATATGCCGCTTCCCAACGTGAATTTGATCAATTGAAACAAACTGTAAACAATCTACAACATCAAAAACAAACAAATGTTGAGTTCCCTGTTAACGACCAAGACGTGACAAATAAACGGTTTGTAGAACACTATGCTGCGTCACGAACTGAAGTTAATCAACTAAAAGAAATTTTAAGCAATTTACAAACTCGTATTGAGGGTGTTGCTAACAATCTCAATATTGTTAAAAAAGAAGATCTTGAAAGTTATGCTGCTGAATCCAAAGAAGAATATAACAAGTTAAAAACTGAACTGGAAAAAATTGAGCAAATGGTTAACAAAGAACCACTCGAAAGTTTTACTGCATCCAAAGAAGAATATGGTATATTAAAAGATGAAGTAAAGAAAAAGAACTTATCGAAATTTATTCTGAAATTCTCCAACACACCATCAATCCATTCACCAGTATACACGCTTCATAATCATAACATACAGTACCAACTTCCCTACAAAGGTGTATTAAAACCAATTTTTGTTTCACCAAGATCTCCAATTGTGTATGCAATTTTAAATATACGTCAAGAGATTGAACTGGATGGCAGTGATATTGTCGTTGAAGAGCAAGATGAAATTCAGTTTCGACTTAGAGACCCGAAAAAACATAAAACTGATGATCTTCCTCTTCAAATCGATTTTGAATATACTATAAATAAGTAAAACAACCACAATTTCCGTTTAGTCATGGAGAAGAGCTCAAAGATTAAAGCTGAAAGTCGAGTAAAGGATAAACTTTCTCGCTTAAAAAAAGATGTTAAAGACAAGTATCTTTCACTTCAAGATGATGTTAGACGAAAAGAATTAGATATAGAGACTAACTTTAAACCAGTAACAAGTTCATTAAATCAACTTGTAGCTATTGCTAATACGTCGACTCAAAATAAAGAAAATCGAAAAAGAAAAGGAAAATATAACGATTCTGAATCCACTGCTACTTCAGACGAAGAAGATGGAGATAGCATCAAAATAATTTCACTACTTAACCGCTACTTTGATCCGTTCATTAAACAAAACGTGGATAGAACATTTGGTATAACGATAAGAAATGATAAACAATACTTGGGACGCGAACGAGTTTTCTTCGATAAAAAGTGGATAAAAGTTGGCGGTGAAAAATTTCCTATTACAGAAGGTCTACTTGAATTGATTCAAAGGAAAGTACCAGACCCCACTCTAATAGATAGGAGTGATTTAAGTTCATATTTGAAATTATTAAATGTTTCAAACGTGCACAAAAGAAATTATACAAGCAATGCAGCTCCAAGAGGAACGCAATCTTATAAGTATAGACATATAATTGAACCCCTTCTCACTGAAGACATAGATAGAATTATAAAAACAGCAGATGAAAATGAAGAAGCAAATACTACAATGCATACTGGATATGGTCAAAAAAAACACATCGCGCCACAAGCCATTTGGAAATTTGAAGGCGGAAACAATATTGAATTCGTTCACTGGAATGAACCAAACAAATTGGTATCAAGACTTAAAAAATTAATTGCATCGAAAGCTGCAGGTCACACAGGACTAGACAGCGAAATCTTTGCAATAGAAGAAGAACTAAGAAATGCTGGATATATTGAATAAAAATTCCAACGTTTGTAAAACAATGCACAGTATGTTATAAAACATTGTTTGGAAAATAACTATGAACGAAATCAGACGAGAAATTGCAAAAGAACTTCACGCACCGCTTAGAAAAAAGTTTAAAAGACGACGTGTTATTAGCAAAGGAATCGATGACCTCCATGAAGCTGACCTTGTGGACATGTCCAAACTTGCAAAATGGAATAATGGATTTAAATATTTATTAACCATTATTGACGTTTACTCGAAATATGCATGGGCAATTCCTCTTAAAACCAAAAAAGGAAGTGAGATTGTGAAAAGCTTAAAATTTGTTTATTCTCAAAGTAAAAGATTGCCCAATTATTTTCACACCGATCGAGGAACGGAATTTTATAACAGTGAATTCAAAACATGGTCTCAGAAACAAAATCTAAAGCATTATTCCACTGGCAGCTCCATTAAAGCGAGTGTGATAGAAAGATTTAATCGAACTCTTAAGGAATCGATGTGGAAAGAATTCACAACACGAGGTTCTTACCGATGGGTACATATTTTGCCTGAGTTACTAGTAAAGTATAATCACAAAATACATCGCAGCATTGGCATGAAACCTAATGATGTGAAAAGAAACAATCCACCCCGCTTGCCAACACAATATAATGAAACTTTAAGAAAACCAAAATATAAAATCGGCGACATTGTAAGAATATCAAAAATCAAGAAACACTTCAGTAAAGGGTACGAAGCTAATTGGACAACAGAATTATTTACAATTTATAAAGTTCAAAATACTAATCCACGAACATATCTTTTAAAAGATAATAAAAATATCCCAATATTTGGTGCGTTCTACGAAGCAGAGTTACAACGAACAAAACATCCTAATATTTACTTAGTCGACAAAGTACTACGTAGAAAAGGAACCCGAGCCTTCGTATCTTGGCTTGGATTCGATTCAACTCACAACTCTTGGATCCCCAACAAAAATATCTTATAATTAGAACAGTGTAAGTTTTTTTATTTTTATTTTTTATTCCTCACAAAAGATATTATTATTATTATTATTATTATTATTATTATTATTATTATTATTATTATTATTATTATTATTATTATTATTAATGTGTCTCTATATATATTTTTCAGCTCACTAAAACCAACACACGCAAGAAAGAAAAGAATGATTGTACTTACCCCGTGCACAAGACCAGCATATTCCACTCTGCAAACAACACAGCATCTTCAATTCTCTCTGCAGCTTGTTGGAAAAAGAACTACTTACCACTTTAAGAACGAAGATCATATCATTTTTCACTAATTCATATTATATAATTAATGTAAACCACAAATGATCAAATAAATATATTTTTAAAAAAGATTTACACCACACAAATTATTATTATTATTATTATTATTATTATTATTTTTTTTTTTTTTTTAAACACCCACTGTCCAACGTCCATTTAATTAATCATTTGGACTTCTTCTTCTTCTTCTTCTTCTTCTTCTTCTCCACCTTCTTCGGCATCCATACGATCTTCACCCCCCACACTCTCTTCCTCCAGCGGTGGAAAATCGAGCAGCTCGATACTGTCGGAGTCGATTGATTCCAGCCGCTGAATGATCACCCCCAATATGTGGGGGGTTACGCCATCCGCCGTCAACTCTCTGCAATGCTGGCGGTCTCGAATTATTTCCAATAACTCGCAATTATACATGTCCTGCTGAAGATTGCTAAGCCCGTTGAACCAAACGTCCTCTTCCACTTTGAACGCGCTCACTGCGAAGTTTAGCCCCAGCCTCTCTGATTGTTCTCTCAGAGATTTTATCTCATAGAGCTGCTGGAGCTTAACTAAAAGATTTCCATACATGGTCATGTTGATTGTTAACTGAGTTGCTTTGAAACTAAGTGTTACTTCATAGCTATGTGCTCTTATATATTGCGAATATCAAACTGCAAAAAGCTATTTTAAACATTTTCACATGGAGCTCTGGGAACCGACATCCAATCTCGTTCTCGCATTAAAAATTACAGACTTGACTAATGACGTCTGTGAATCTAAAAACAAACAGATCGAAATTCATTTCACACACTCAAAGTTATACATGTCATATAAAACACTTTAACCAGATTGAGATCATGAAGCAAGCCAGAACACAAAAAATGTTAACATCATTTAAATTAAACAGACATAACATAGCGAGAAGGAGTAACACAACTCCACTCCCACGCTGTGGTAATATATGTCGTACTTAAACAGAGTGTGGCATTACAACATCGGATTACTTATTTAGCTTGCGCGAGCAAAAACTTTAACGACAACCATGCACTACATGCGCTGGCTGCTCTCATGGCTTGCCGCACGGCGCGAGCAAAAACGGAACAGCTGCACACCACATGTCTGGTAGCGATCCGGCTATGTCGAGTGCCTCACCGTACACTCTCATTCAAAAGTTATGACACACAAGACTCTCTACACTTCCTTGGGAAATTACCAAAATATAATTCAATAATCAATCAATACTTAATAACCATGATACACAGGCTGTCCCGGGAATTAAATAACAAAACACAGAATCGAACCAAGAAACTCCCCTGTAGGAGTGGAAGAGGAGTCTGAATTTCGAGTTACCATCCTAATAAACAACCCCCATGCCGTCAACACCCATTAACTTTTTATCACCATCACATAAACAAGCCAAGAGGTCACCCCCTTCCCACGCTAACACGTGCAGTGCACATGCCCCGCTCCTGGACCACGTGGTCGCTCAAAGGACCCACGACGTCATCAGGATTACGCAATTTCTGGTCATGATGATGCAATATTTGGAGTCTAGGAAACACGTACTACTACGGTTTGTGAACACTGACTATTTGGTGGCATATAAGCACAAATTTAAGCAAGTGAATTACTTGCGCGGGCTTAGGCAACGATTGTATAAAATATTTAGACTGCACTAGAATTATTGAATTAATGACAGATATTGATCTTTAACAAAGATTTAAGCTTACCCAATAAAAGGGTTGTACGGAAATCAACTCGCGCCCACTATAATAATTGAAGACTGACTTTGGGAGAGTTTGAACACTGTTGAAGGCTGTTGACTGATATCGCACAAATAGTGTTGAACTATCGTGGACTATTGATCATTTCAAGATGAATTTTAATGTTGAGTTAAGGGGGGAGTTTTATTCCAAGAGCATTTAAGGGTTTACGATGCGCTGTTAGGCCATGAGAGGGGGACATCTTAATCATGTGTAAGTTCAAGGCGCTGTTGTGCTGTTGTGTTGATGTAATTAGCAAGATACGCGAACAACTCTTGTTTATTCGCATCGCATCTCAAAAAGTCTGACCATTTTTCAGAACTTGATTTGTTGCATCCATTTTTTGGCGAACATCCTGTCCTCTTTTAATTCGTAAAGCAGACTTAAATGATGTACTAACGTATTCGTCGAACACTACATACATCCTTCGCGCTTTAAAATAAGCAGGACTGTTCATGTAAGAAAGGAACTTCCTCCCAAAATCAGCGAAGGTGATTCCAGGATCTGGAAGGATTTACTTGACTGCGGCGGCACCATCAATCACCACCAAGTCGAAGTCGAGGCACTGCTGCACTGGATTTTCTTCGTCAGGTATCAAGCATGGCAAGAGGTTTGCTTTCTTTCCAAATAGAAGATCACCATTTTCAGAGAGTGCTGAAGTGTAAGTGTGATTTTCGTGCCTGAAAAAAGACTTCTAGATTGCCCTGAAGAGTCTGACATGCTATATACAGTTTTGAAGATAGCCTACATCTTCGTTAACCGAGACAAGCTCTCGTTCCTTCGAAGATGATGTGCCAGAATCCTGCAGTACAACTCGGTGCGATTGTGCAAAAACAGGTCTTCCTTGCACTTCCCTTTGCAAATGTGGTGGTTGCGAGACGTGACGTATCGGTAAGGTTCTTAATTAATAATGAAACCTTCTCTTGTTCTTTCAAGAAAAACGAAATTTTTATCAACCTCTTTTCTTTTCAGGGCACCAGTAACTTCGATTTGTGTACATAGTATTTTCGAAGAAGAAGTTATCACCAGAAAATTTGATTTTACTGTATGGTATTTTGATTAAACAAATTATCTATAGAATAAATAATACTTAACAACTCTACTGTCAAGCATAATACTTTTGCAACAGCATCCTTTAAACCACAGCTCTCGATCACCTAAATACAAAATGACTTCGGAAATGAATTCTACACCCTTAAAAACTCTGGAATGCGTCGTTGTAAGCCGATGTTTGCTGTCATTGTCTGCACCGCCCCCGTAGTTCCATCCCGGGAGATTCACTGGCCCCACCCCATACCTCCTATAAATAAATCCAACCCAAAAATGAATTCTACGCCCCAAAATACCTTGAAAATGATATGCATCAACCAAGATTTATGTGTTATGACACCCCGCCCCCTGTAGCGCCACCCCCTGTCCCCGACAAGAAAAATTACCCAAAAATGAATTCCTTGCACTCAAACACATCGGAAATGATACTAATTTTATTAATTTGGCCCATAAAAAATAATTACGAATTTTTAACACGTAACATAAGGTACGCGATCACATGTTTGGGGGGCTGTCAAAAATTAACCAGGGGGTGTACAGAATGCCTCCGTGGCTGAAAACGTTCGTTATGGACCCCTTAACGTAATTAAAAAATAAATTCGCTTTTACCTCGATTTGCACAATACTTCCTTCAATCCGCCGGACTATATAGAACGTAGATCAAGTGTATATTAAAGGTATTCCACAAGTGAGGGATGTGATCCCGTTGATATTGCTCAGGTGTATTATGTTTGTATGATACAATATGTGAAGAGAATTAAACTGCAGGTAGGAGAATGTATTTCAAGCTATGTTATTAATGAGTGTGTTTATGAAATGA
The DNA here is from genome assembly GCA_946902985.2 of Meconema thalassinum. Taxonomy (NCBI): domain Eukaryota; kingdom Metazoa; phylum Arthropoda; class Insecta; order Orthoptera; family Tettigoniidae; genus Meconema; species Meconema thalassinum. The sequence continues at coordinate 263,288,612 of OX336389.2, read as the reverse complement.
TCTGCGATTGATTGGCCATTGATAATCTACGACGAGGTGAGTTAGCCGTGGCCGTTACAGCGTGGCTGCAGGCAGTCGCTCACATCTGGGAGGCGAGAAGTTTTGAATCCCCCCGGCGGCGACCTTGAAGGTGGTCTTCTGTGGTTTTCCATCTTTGATCGAAGCAAATACGGGGTTGGACCCTAACTATAGGCCACAGCCTCTACCTTCCAATTCCTCGTCCTTACATTCACACTTTTCTCCCCAGACAACACTTCACACGCGACGGTACTTGTAGCTCTCCCCACGAGTGTCCGCATACAGTAGAAGCAGCCACAAACTCTGGCAAGACAAACATGTTCTCGGACACTCCTGGCACTAAACCCCATTCGCTAAAAAAAACAAAAAAAAACTACCTTGAAATGTTGTGCCATTAAAATAATGCAGAAATGTTTATGCTGTTACTACTGAAATGAAGGACAGTCAGAATGAATATAATATTTGCAGTCTACGTTATTGAAGGTTAAATGAATTTTGCTGATAACTAGGTATTAATGAGAACTAGGAATTTGATGTGAGCTAGAATTTGTGTAAACTGGAATGCTCATCAGGGAGTTTACCATTAAGGCCTTCACACAGAATGCGGGCTGCGATCACGTTCTGCGGTCTCTGTCTGCAGCGAACTGAACGCAGATCAGTGTTTCTAAATATTACATTAACTCTGTCAAACAGCCACCGGTCTGTGATAAGGATCTCCACCAGAACGTAACGGGCAGCAATCAGTTGTGTTTTGAGTGTGTTGCTCACATTGAGCAGCGTTCTTTCTTGACATGGACACTGAAGCTGACCCTCCTGAAACACACATGACGGGTTGGTTGGTTGGTTCCTCAGTTTAGGGGCTGCGACAACGCGGTCATGTAGTCCCGTGTACTTTGGGTGTGTGTAGAATCTGTCTGATAACCGGTGTTAATTGTGATGGCTGTATTAGTGTGTGTATCTGATTTTTAATTCAAGTAAGGACTGCAACTTTGAATTTTTCAAATAGTTCCAACTTTTGCCGCCAAACGCCACCGTCAACGTCTAGTAGGCCTAGTTCAGAACTTAGCTACTAGACGCCACCGCAGTCGGCTCTTGCAACGAACGTAGAAACCTAAGAGCGTTGTTTACATTCCTAACCTATACAATTTAGCTCCACACAGGTGTAGTTAGTGGAGGGTTCTTTAACATGCCATAAATCTATGACATGGGACCGCCGGCTTAACTTCCCCTCCGATGGAAGGCATACTGAGGGATTTTTAATGTTCTTAAAAAATCCGACGGCTTCGGCGGGGTTTGACCCCGCTATCTTGGGCATAGAAGCTCAGCATGCTACCAACTACGCCACCGAAGCCGCCCACATGACGGAAAATCCTTACACCACAAGAGATGTATACGAAGATCGAGCTAATTATTTTGCTGAGCAATAAACGACAATTTAGTTTTTGAGTTTTTATTATCATTGTTATTATTCGCAATTAAATAAATAATTTCGTACAATATATTTATTTATTATCAATAACATACCTTAAACAAATTGCCAGTTTTTCTCTTGCAGGAATGGACCTTCTCCAGTTTTCTGTGAATTTCTTTATAGTCGGTTCCAGTAGGTTAAACCGGTCTTCGAAACATTCATGAGAGAGTCGAAAGTAAATCAAAAATCTATCTGCACATCTCTCTTATTGTCGACACAATTTGTGATATTCACCTAATTGTTTTCGTTGTAAATTTATTTCGTAGACCAACTTCCGCCTTTTGACATTTTTCATGAGAACAAATTAGGCTAACATTTACTCTTCATCAGAAGAACACCACATATTTCTGTATGGTTCCCTTCTGTCCACCTTAATATCTGCCCACGCGCCCTACCATTCCGTAATGTGTGTGACATTTCCGGATCGCAGCCCGCCTTGAGTTTTACGACCTCCTGCCCGTAACCGCAGTCTGCATTCTGTGTGTCAAGGCCTTTAGAGTGCATTATACAAGTAGAGCAGGATACTGACAAGGCCGAATTTAGTAAAATATAAAGGACAATTATAAATATGTTAACTGGATTGCAAAGAATTAATTTACTTGCATATGATGATTATTTCTCGAAATTTCATTAAGGCTGATACTGTAATCAGATAGAGAATTTGTTACAACGCCCATAAAATAGAAATTCCATAGAGAAGTGGAGTGTTTTGTAAAGTGGAATGGACTTATTTTAATTCAAAGAAGATTGTCAATTTTATTCGCTTTAGGATATTTTATCGTCAGTGGAAGAATATTATAATTTAAAGTATAACTGAAATAATTTATTTCAAGTGTTACATTATGCATGGTTGGCAATCATATAGAATAGTTCGATATTTTACCAATCACGTATATGTATATCATAGGAAAAGGAGATCGAAGTTGTTAACTCGATTTAAGATAATGCGTTAGTGAAGTTTTCAGAAGAGTTAGGATGTTAATTTTTTCCAGGAATGTGACAGTGAATTATTTGTTGTGTTTTGAGCAATGAACTTTATTTCGGTGACAAGAAGAACACTCATTTTTTATTTTCATTCTTATTACGCCTTGTTTATTATATTTGACGATCCATTACAGAATGCTCAGTCCAATTTTCATTATTTTATCTAAATGCTACGAGCTTTTGTGAGCACATTTTTCTCTTAGAGCATTTAGGGATAATAAATACGATTTAATTGGTACATTTCACTAGACCAAATAACACAAGTGTTCGCTGATTTTTATAGAACGCCAGCATTTCCTTATTGTAGAATATTACCTGTTAGGCAGTCGGAAGAGCAGATTTATGCAATGAGGAATTATTTTGCAGGTAAATCCACCTACCCAACCCATCCAAACAACCCAATACGACCTGAGACACCAAGATCTCTAGTTGTTGTTTATTTCCATAGCATAAATATTTTTTGTAATATAGGAGGTATATTTTGCAGTCACCGGTGCAGGGTGTCTTTTAGTTGGACCCCCATGCATCGTAATCTTTTCGAATATGGGTACAGCACCAAGAGCTGGAGTTGTCGTTGGAAGGATGATAGTTGTATAACGGATCCATGCCAGTTGGGTGATATTGTTTCGTAAAGAACCACACGTTTAACTACAATCGGTGCTGAACCCCACATGAAAACTCTCATTCAAACAGTTCCTGAAGTTAGTTATGTATATATTAATGCATTGCTTTCATCAATACATTTCATTGTAAACAATGTAAAATGTTTAACTCTTTGAGATAACACTCTTGAGAGAGCAATAAGCAGTAGCCCGTGACTCAACATACGCACGTTTTGTTCAATATAATTTATATATTTGAAGAAGAAGAACGAAATAAACATCTGCAGCATTTTAATTAAGTACATTTTTTCGGGCGTGTAGAAGCTCGCAATCCTGCAGACATACTGTATTGTGTATGTCGCATTCGATGGTATCTATCCTGTATCCACTGATGAAGTATGAGAAAAATGGAAATGGGTTCTGGATAATTCATTTTCACTGAAGAAAGCATATACGGGAATTCAGTTTGGAATGCGAGAATTGTACATTGGTAACTAGCTTATACAGGAATCACGCAAATTTAGTCCAAATTCCTCTATGATGTGATTCCAGTTTAAAAATTATGATATAAATTTTATTTTTTCACGAAGAACCAACAACATTTCATATAATATTTTTGGTTTAGTTGGTAGCCCCTCATCCTTACTATGGGGCAGAGATATTCGAGTTTGTGAGGACGCACGCCAGTTCCTTGGCTTTCAACTCGTCCCAACTTTGTAGCCCAAGTTGCTCATTAAATAGGGTCTTTCGCTCGTCATCAGAAGGAGGGAAGGGTGGAGGTGTTGTAGGATTGGGGAGGGAAAAGGGATGCACGTCAAAGTTGGTGTGGTCTCTGGAGGGTGACAGCTGCGAATGCATGCCAAAGGAAAGCCTGGATATATCGATAAGTACTTAGCGTACTAGTGAATTAGAGGGTATTATTTAGTCAGCAAACTGAACTAATCCGAAAGTAACACAGATCAATATGAGAGGCGAGGAGAGAGCCTTTGGTTGCAGACGAAGGCTAAAGTTACACCAACGACCCATCAGATTGCAGCTCTTAAATTCCAACTTTTCTTTATCAACCAAGCGTGCGTAAACGATTGGGTTACTGATTTTCCTACTGGCCTAAAATTATACTGAAAAGATTTCCTAATATACTCTATGGGAATGCGGAAAAAATAATGAAATGTCATTCGTAGTAGCCTACAAATGATTTTATCTTGGACAATTTCATATTCATTAGCACTGATGTTAGAAGATTCTGAGATGTTAAGCCCACCAACTTATTTTTCATCCGCAGCTGTGTGAGGGATAATTCTCATTTCCACTCTACCAAGCAGTGCTTGTAATCGATTCAAATATTCAAGATCAGAGAATATGTCACCATGGTGACTTGATGGATGGGAATGACCTGGTCTTGGTATTGAAGAAGAACATCAATTGAGGAGTTTCTCGCAATCGAAATGGAAAACCATGGAATGCAATTTTGGAAATGCACAACACTTAATTAATTGTGTTTATACCTCGAATGAATTAATGTCTAGTTTTGTCTTCATTTATGTTACTTTATCGTTTTGGACACAATTCAGTCATGTAAATTTTGCATTGTGTTTAAGTTCAGCTAAAATGGATGAAATCACGTAAGAGATCCACCTTATTTGGAACGAAATTATCTATGGCAGACTTCTTCCCTTTCTTTCTACATGATATCGAATGCAAACAGAACTTTTCTGTTAGATAAATGAGAAGAATAGCAGCGTGCTGGTGTGGCTGCATACATGGTATTACACATGAGTTATCCTTGCCATACGGATGTGCTGCATTTCCTGCACTGCAATGCGTTGGGGTCCTGTACAAAGTTGCAGCCACTGAAAAATCACAATTGAAGTTCGAGCTAAATTTTGAATATCTCATAAGGTATGCTTGGGAACAATTCTAAAATTGGCACACATATTGATAATAATATTTCAGATTAACTTTTAGCAGCCCATACATGACAGTGTTGGCAACATTATATTAAGTGGCATGATAGGTCAATCATTAATAGCATGTAACATCAATACTATCAATATTTCAACCAAAATTCATATGGGCTTTCTGTACTGTAATATATATGACAATGTCTATTCTTTAGAGTCACCAGGACTGCCGACTGTTCATAAATGCTCTCTATAATTTGTTATCCTAGTCCCAGTATATCAGAATGTATGCAGACCGAAAGTTTTAAAATTTGCTTATGTATAGTACATGAAATTGCAGATTCGGTTTCAGTAACCGATGTACTATAGTGCTGCCAACATGATTCCACGCGTGCTGATAGGTTCAATGCTCAACTGAATGCAACTTCCATACTATCAAATGCATTTCTTCCAAAATTAGTGCACATATAGATCATAATATTTCAGAATAATTTTGAGCAACTGATGATGGCGGCATTGCCAACATGACCCTACGCGCGCTGATTGGTTCAATGTTTAACTGCATGCAACGTTCATAATATCCGTTGCACTTCAACCTAATTTTGTATGTACGTTTAGTTTCAGACATGGATCTAGGAATATATTTTGAATCATCAGGGCTGCCAATTGTGGATAAATGCTGTCTGAAATATTGAACCCAAGTCTCAGCAGAAAAATGTAAGCAGGCCAACAGATCGTAATTTTGTAAACTTATAAAACATAATATTCCTGATTAATTTTGTGTAACCCATAAAGGCCTATGGCAATATTGCAAACATGATTTTCTTAATAGTTTCAATGAATATCTGCACGAAACTTCCATACTAACGAATGTATTACATCAAATTTTTCAAAGTGCGTTGTATGCTTCAGGACACACAAATGTGCTAACAATGTGAGTCAGCAGGGCTACCAATTCTGTACTATTATTTCAAGTCTTTTGAGCCCCTGATTCATTATCTGCATATGTGTACGGAATATACTTCAAACTTAGCAAACTGTAAATGCAAGACTAATCGTCAAGTTAGTGCTACAAACCTAAGTCTATACAAAGGTATAGATTCAATGTTCAATTTCATGTAACTTCCATACTAAGAAATGCATTTCAACCAAACTGCGTATGAGTATTGTTTGCTCCAATAGTTATATTTCGGGATATTTTTTAGAGCCGTCAGGGTACCAAATATTGATACATGCTCTCCATAATTATTTTGAACCCTAGTTTTCATATATCTCAATGCATGCAAACAAACTATTCAAAACTTGGCAGATGTATACATAATTATTTTGTAGATTCATTTCGAGCAACTCATATGCGCCAGTGTAGCTAACATGATTCTAAGCGTACTGATAGGTTCAATATTTAACTGCATGTAACTTCCATAACTTTCAATGGAAAACTGGCAATGTTTATCTATATACAGTGAAATGTAAAGTTTTGAAGCCGTTCTTTCAGTGTTGCCTGTACACACTGACAGTTGTAACTCTTCAGTCGATCAACACGAATTTGCTCAAGGACTGGGCGGGGTACAATGTATATAATACCTGAATAATAAGTAAATAACACCCCTGAAAAAATACATGTATTAGTTATGATCTCTATTATAATGGGGCAATTGTTAGAATTACGCGTTTTGGCCTTCAAGTGGTCATCATCATATTCTAATTACTGTGTTGAGGTTTAAATTTACACACAAATATATTATCTAACTACAAGAAATTGCAGTGCTTATAGTTGGTGTTTATAATAAGATTCGCAGTTTGAAACTCGTTATAAGGTTAGCTTGTTTTGTTATAAGGGTTTGTGAAGTACGTATGAGTTATGGAATTATGCACGTGTATTCAATTTAGATCACCATATTATAATAACCATAAGGCGTGCTCAAAATATTTCCTTTTCACGGCCGTACAGCCCAGAATTGGTAAGCCAGTCAAGCAAAATTGCCGTGAGCATTGAGGCACTCATCCTACCAACCCACCAGATTGAATATCCCCGTGTGGTAAAACAACGTGTCCTACTGTTTGAAGAAGTCCGTAGCCGCCTGCTGCACATCCTCGTCCGACAGGAATCGTAGAATCTTTAAGACCTTTTAATGGACCAAAGGCGTGATAATCGCATGAGGAGAGATCAGGACTATAGAGCGGGTCCTCGAGTGTCTCCCACGTGAGTTGGCGTACCTTCTGCGTTACAACCTTTGCAGTACGGGAACGTGCGTTATCATGAAGCAGCACCCGTTGCCGCAGTTTTCCTGGTCGTTTTGCCTTAATTGCACGCCGTTTTTTCTCCAGTGTTGCGCAGTACCGTTCCGCAGTGATGGGGACACTAGGTTTCTTGACATCAATAAAGAAAGGGCCCTGGTAATCAAAGAACAGGGTTAGCTTCAACTTATGGCTCTTGAACTTATTGGTATGAGAGGACGATGGATGGCACCACTGCATCATCAACGCTTTCGATTCCGGTTCTCAGAAGTGGCACCAGCTTTCGTCGTCTGCAACAATGTGATCCAGGAACGTGTTGACTTCAACATTGAATCGCATTACGTGCAGCAGGCAAACAGCCATTCGCTGTGCTTTTTGTTCGGCATTTAACGCCTGGGGTATCCACTGGCTGGACACCTTCCAGTAGTACCGCACTCAAACCGAGACTTTTTGATTTCGCCTGATAGGAAACAATTAAATAAAACGAGGAGTGTAATTTTAAATAAATTTGTCAGTGATTGATTAAGTAACTTCTTTATTGGATAGATGACTGTAGACACGTAGGCACTATCAATGCATACTGTTCGTTAAGAGAGTTAATATTAAAGCATAATCAAATGAAGGACAAAGGAGCAATTCCACGAAACACACACCTCTTGATAAGCACCCGAGGATAAAACGCTGTATAAATATTCTTACGGGTGCATACATCTAGTCCAGTTGCTTAAAGTGGACTTCTCTATAGCACTCTGAACTTTGGTATAAGTTATCCTAAGTATTTATAGTTAAGTTGTAAAGTTAGTCGTACGGAAAAGAATACCGATCTACGCACACAAAGGCTTCAATGTGATGTATGACTGCAATCTATGTTGTGTATCCGCCAAAAAACGAAAAATATCGGCAAGCTTACTTCGTAATATGTGAGCTTGTTTATAGCTTCAGGGAAGAGAACTCAAGATAGGAGCTCGCAGGTAGTTGGCTGCAATAAAAAAACTCTCTTTGCAGAATATGCTTCGTGTTTTGTGACAAGCTGTAAAGGAAAACACCCATAAAACGTTCCAAATCAATACCGGCAAACGGCTTACTGGAGGCTATGAGCAAATATAAAGCGTATCAATTGGAAAGTTCCGTTCCGTTCATCAGATGAATGAATATTCCATTCAGAACATTATTCCTTTACGTTCCGATATCTCATTAGAAACATTCAGTGCTTCTTCACTGAAAATCCTTCAATTACACGATTATCAAGTCCACATAACAACCCATAAACACCTGGTATTTAAAGCATATCACCAGACACCTCATTAGTCTTAAGTGTGAGTTCCTTAGCCTATTTTCATCGTAAAAATATGACATTATGGGATCACCTTTCGTCAGTGCGCGTACGTACGGGGGAGTCCCTCTAATACCTTGCCATTGGCAGGAGCAATTTGAATGAAACTTGGTAGCGACTAATTAATAACCTACCTGACCCCGACCGTTTCAGTCAAATTTCAAGAAGTGTTCTTAACCCAATAAGGCGACCGCACGAGGTATTGCAAAGTTTAGCAATATCTTCCAACCTATTGTAGTAAACAACGTGACATTTACTTTGGTGACAGAAGACTACCAACAAAGTTCACGTAGGTCTATGTGACTTTCAAAAACCTACTAAGCGCAAAACCGAACATTGCAGCCACGTAAATTTTAAACATTTAATTGGGATTTCATGGGGACTTGATCACCATAGCGCCGTGAAATTTGACATAGTAAATTATAATTTAGAACTTAATGAGCTTAACGTGTTGTGCCCGATAACCTGGCTTTGGATTGGGTGGCCCGACACACACGTCAACCCTCACCCAGAATTCGGTACAACTCGAAAATAAAAAAAAATCTTGAATGTCCGAATCAATTTTGGCCTTAAAAAAACTATGTCGGGAACGAGATTCAAGCAATCCCGGGGTCCTTATAATGATGGGTTCAACTGGGATAAAATCTCAAAATTGATCCGGTGGACACACAAGTATGACAAACGAACAAGAATGACAAAAAACTCCGCTCTTAAAATAAAACTCATCCACCATTTATTACAGAACCACACCTCTAAATACATAAAATCAAACACAGAAAGAAGCCTACCTTCGCTCGGAGACTTCTCAAAATTACTCTTGATGTGCAAATAAATGAATGACGCAGAAGCAAAATTCAAATTAATGAGGACAAAAATCTCCGGGCGTCCTAATTTTTGGATACAAAATAACTTACGGAGATCAGAGCTATATCACCCTAGTATTACAACCATTACTTCAAAATGCTATGTCACCTCTCCGTTGAATAGTCCATAAATGAGCAGGTGCATAAATCTGAGAAAATATTCAAAGAAAAAAAAATAGTTGCCTCATTCGATCTCCTTCTAACTAAATGTAATCACCAAAATAGTTTTTTTATTTTTATATATGGATGTCACTGGCGTTAAAGAATTTATTTTCAGACCTTTTATTCATGGATTAAATACTTTCATTATTATTTTCACTGGTTTTCGTTCAGCTGTGCCTCACTTAGAAAAATGACTATATGTTGGCTTTTACATTTATTACTTTACAGTGTAACATCTTTATGATTCCAGATATTTATTTATTTATTTGTTAATCACTGCATGCTCTTCACATATTCATAAATACACCATAAACATTTAAGTAGATGGCCTCTGCCTATCTGTATTATTTTCAACTGACAATTGCCTCAAAAATTTCATATACTTGAACCTATCACGTAACATTAATTATAATCATTTATTTTAATCACCTCGCTATAGCGAGAACCTTTAGTTTCATCATAACTTCGTATTAGGCAACCCTGCTATTTTATCAATGCAGTATCATTATTTACACAACCTTGTATCAGTCACCTACCAAACGCATCTCCTCATGTTAGCATGTAAAGGGAAACCTCAGTGACGTGTGAGTGTTTAGTGTAAATATCATGATGTGCGCACAAAAAGTGGCCCATTAAGTGTAAATGAATCCCCTGTAATTTAAGCCTGTTCAAACCATAAATTGTCATCCAGGTTGCACCAATTCAAAGAACACAGCGACGTAACACGCTGAAAGATCCCTGTACTCAGATTATATTTTAAAGCATCCATATATTTTATTTTAAACCCTAAATATGACTGCATTAATCTCTCAAAAGAAAACTTAAAATTTACTATCCTAATAATCTTGTCATTTTATCGCATTTTATCTTTTTGATTAACTTCTATTTCGATTTTAGCCCATCTGTCCAAATGTTAGTAACCACTACCCATTAACCACTACTTAAGAATTAACATGGTTTTCAGTACCTTTCGACCACCTCAGTCTTGGTTCCGCTGACACGTTTCCTGGGGGTTTGGGTCCACGTTCTTCCCATTGAACATCCTCCCCTCTCGTCCTGGATCCAGCTCGCGACCCTCGGGGTGTCCATGGTCCTGGCTCACCTTCGTTTCCACGTCATCGTAACAGCTTCCACATTTCTAGACTTAGCTTGTCATCTCTTCGCTCGTAAAGTTCTTGACACAAAACTCGCACTGGTCTGTACTGATAGCCTTTATGTCCGTCCAATACATCGCTGCAATCTTCATGTCGAATATGCCAAGTAATATCAACTTATGGCCGTGATAATAACTCTATAACGGCACAGGTTATATCGTACGCATCTACACCAGCCTGCACTCATAAGAGATTACGTCCGTCCTTGGCCTTGAATGTCGCTCTATATTTGGACTACACTCAGTTTATCTCTCATAGTTCACTGACCCTGGATACTCATTTGTCTGCTCGTCAAACAAAAGCACATCGCTTCGTTCATATGTTCTGGGCGTCAATTATATCGCGAACGGCCCATACATTCCCGTACCTAGTAAAGCTTGAGATACCACGTGTGTCTGCTCGCAATTCGTCGTACAAATGACTAGTGTCCCACAGCATAATGCATTATGATCTGCGTTATAATATCACGTCGCCACATTCGGCTTTAATATTCGTTAATACAGAGCTGTCCACGCAAGAAATAATACTGAGCCTTTCAGCTATGTCCCAATAACTGTCAGAATACCGCACTGGTTCCAAGCGGCCACGGTACGACTGCTACTACACACTTGTTTGGAACTTCAGCGTGCGGCGACACAAAAATAAAGATGAACTTCGGCGTACGGCGACACAAAAGAAAGTGAACTTCGTTGTACGGTGATGCAAAATAAAGTGACCCGCTTCTCCGACGTGACCTTTCCACCTTGACTTTTCCTGGAGCTCATCAGCGCCCTCTACGCTTCTGGAACCTTCGCCTAGTCATGCTGTCGACTATATCCATGACGTAAAAACATCAACCTCAGGTTACTTCCGCTTGCTTTCTTCCTCCTGCTATGCGACGTTGCCAGAGCTCTTAAAACCATGCGATATCGGTTACAAATCTCCCTCAACCAGGAATAATAATAAGCGTGAAACATCTCGATTATTATTCTTCCGTTGGGTTAACAATCTACTTCTTCAATAAGTTCTCCATATCGCATGCTTACTGTCTCTTGTGGTACCATTAAGGCTAGCTGCGTTGAATTTGCCTATAACTCTCTCAGTTGCATCTTCTTCTGTGGTGTTCTCCTCCCGAAACGGTAGCTCCATCCATTCTTCACTCATTCTACTTTCTTCTTCGTCTTGGTCATCATATCTCCTATCATCAGTAATGCTGTGAATGGCTTGAATTTGGACTGTCATGACATCTGGGCGTAAATCATTATTAAAGGGCAAAAAATCATTATTACTGCCTGTGAGTCCCTGTCCAAACTCAGCATTTCCTTCCTGTCAGCTTCTCTTTCCTGATTTGACTCCACTAGTGCCTGGTTTCGATTCCTCATGCTGTTTTGCCTGAGATTCTTCTTCTTGTTCCTTTTCCATCAATTGTTCAATGTATCTCTGGCTTTCTTGGTGACGTTCTTCTAATGATGACCTATAATTTTGCCTTTCTTGATTCCCATATCTTGGGTAGTTATTGTATGGTCTCCGATCACGTGACCACGATTCTCTCCCTCTATATCCTGACCTTCCGTAGTCCCTCTGATTAAATCGTCCACTTCTATCCTGATAATATGGCCTCCGGTCATATGGCTTTCCTTGATTCCTGTATCTGTTTAAGCCATTTCCTTCATCCCTTCCATCTCTATCGTTCCTTCCATAACTTCGCTGAGGTTCCGTCTGCGCCATACGATCCATTACCACCATATTTGCCTCTCTCTGTTCTGTCCTTGGACTACGAGGTTCCGTCATCTTGCTCGTGTGGTCTAGTTTCCTCAAAATCTTGTCACACACCTCGAGTCTATTTGCACCCGATGCAATTAATACACGCTGGACTTCTACCGGATATTGCTGTATTATGGCATGCACCAAATCCTGCTCCTCCAACGGTGGATCCAAAAATTGTAGCCTGGCTACCTGATTCGTGAAATACCCAGCGTATTGTGTTGGCCTGGTAGTCGCGTATTTCCTTGAGTATAATTCAGCCCTTACACTTTGTTGATCTTCTGAGGACCAAAATCTCTTCAGGAAAGCGTTCGCAAAGTCATCGTACCCTCTAAACTGATTCCTAAAAGCTCGCATCCAGTTTAGCAGTTGGCCTTCAAGAGCTCTTTCTATTACCCTCATTTCTCTCTCTTTAGGAACCCTATGTTCATCCATGTATTCCTTCAGGTCCCGCAAGAATTCTATGGGTGTAATGCCAGTCAAATTTGAATTTTTTTTTGGGCGGTCCTCCTGATTCCTAATGATGGTAATCGGTTGAGTTGAGCTGTAACTGAAAGGTGTGAATTTTGTTCCTGTCGGACTTGGTTCCTTGTTTTCATTTATCGATTTTGATTCTACCATCTTTCCTTCTAATTCAACAATTCTCTTTAACTGTTCTCCGTGAGTAATACTCATTTTATCTTGTACTGTCGAAACCGCTGTTGCAATCTGTGTTTTAATTTCGTCGTTTAACTCTAATTTCATTTCCCCCATCTGACTCCTAAGACTTTCCATCTTGCATTCCTGCTCTATGGTGAATTCAGACATTTTATCGGTCATGCTCCTGGTATCATTCGCTAATCTCTGCTGTACTGCTTTCGCCTCTTCCTTTAACACTAAGACCTCTGCGTTGATTGCTTTATCCCTTTCTTCCATCTTGGCGGTCAATGCCTCCACGCTTCGATCCATTTTCTCTTGAACGGTTTTCTCCAATGATTTCAACTGTGTCCCCATATTACTTTCAATTTCGACCTTATCCCTCTTAATTTGTTCCTTTAAATCCGTCATTTCGGCTTGAGCCTTCTCCATGTACTGTTTCATATCGAATTGGTGCTCCTTAAATAATTCCATTCCTCCTTGCAAATCCCCTGACTGAATTCCAAGATTTTTTTCAAAACTTTCGAATTTAGTGTCTAAATCTTTGAATTTGGTGTCGAAACCTGTAAATTGAGTGTCTAAACCTTCAAATTTAGTGTCTAAATCTTTCAATTTTGTGTTGAAACCTTTCAATTGAGTGTCTAGACCTTCAAATTTAGTATTTATTCCTTCCTGCATCTTAATCAACTGTCTATCCAACCCATCTAGATTAGTGTTCATACCACCTTCATAGTCTTTCCATTGAGTCTTCAAACCTTCCTCCATATTCTTTTGACTTTTAGCTAACTCCTTTAGCTTCTCTCCTAGCTGTCCCATCAATCCCTTAATTTCATCAAATTCTCCCATATTTCACAACAAATAAACATGGAAGCTGTTACAACTAGTGACTAACTTAGACTAAGGACTAGTGGTTACTTCAATTTGGCAGTGGAATCGAAATCTAATATCATGTGGAAATAATAAATGTGGATGGTATCGCTTAAACACAGCGATCTAACGTTACTGAATCGCTTCGTTCTATGTCATTCAAACACACACAAAAAAAACCTACAAAGTGAACTTAAACAGACTGACAGACATATCGCACAATAAAATGGGGTACCAGCACTCAATTGGTTTTCTCTCCATTCCATTTGTGCCACATGGCCGTTCACCATCTTGTCACTCTCCTCTGGTGTTCCAAATTTTTCGAGTTCAAAATGTCGGCTATACCACTGCGTGGTACGATATTCCCAGTTCGAGGCCATTACACGGTGGGCGCCATCTTGTTGTGCCCGATAACCTGGCTTTGGATTGGGTGGCCCGACACACACGTCAACCCTCACCCAGAATTCGGTACAACTCGAAAATAAAAATAAATCTTGAATGTCCGAATCAATTTTGGCCTTAAAAAAACTATGTCGGGAACGAGATTCAAGCAATCCCGGGGTCCTTATAATGATGGGTACAACTGGGGTAAAATCTCAAAATTGATCCGGTGGACACACAAGTATGACAAACGAACAAGAATGACAAAAAACTCCGCTGTTAAAATAAAACTCATCCACCATTTATTACAGAACCACACCTCTAAATACATAAAATCAAACACAGAAAGAAGCCTACCTTCGCTCGGAGACTTCTCAAAATTACTCTTGATGTGCAAATAAATGAATGACGCAGAAGCAAAATTCAAATTAATGAGGACAAAAATCTCCGGGCGTCCTAATCTTTGGATACAAAATAACTTACGGAGATCAGAGCTATATCACCCTAGTATTACAACCATTACTTCAAAATGCTATGTCACCTCTCCGTTGAATAGTCCATAAATGAGCAGGTGCATAAATCTGAGAAAATATTCAAAGAAAAAAAAAGTTGCCTCATTCGATCTCCTTCTAACTAAATGTAATCACCAAAATAGTTTTTTTATTTTTATATATGGATGTCACTGGCGTTAAAGAATTTATTTTCAGACCTTTTATTCATGGATTAAATACTTTCATTATTATTTTCACTGGTTTTCGATCAGCTGTGCCTCACTTAGAAAAAATGACTATATGTTGGCTTTTACATTTATTACTTTACAGTGTAACATCTTTATGATTCCAGATATTTATTTATTTATTTGTTAATCACTGCATGCTCTTCACATATTCATAAATACACCATAAACATTTAAGTAGATGGCCTCTGCCTATCTGTATTATTTTCAACTGACAATTGCCTCAAAAATTTCATATACTTGAACCTATCACGTAACATTAATTATAATCATTTATTTTAATCACCTCGCTATAGCGAGAACCTTTAGTTTCATCATAACTTCGTATTAGGCAACCCTGCTATTTTATCAATGCAGTATCATTATTTACACAACCTTGTATCAGTCACCTACCAAACGCATCTCCTCATGTTAGCATGTAAAGGGAAACCTCAGTGACGTGTGAGTGTTTAGTGTAAATATCATGATGTGCGCACAAAAAGTGGCCCATTAAGTGTAAATGAATCCCCTGTAATTTAAGCCTGTTCAAACCATAAATTGTCATCCAGGTTGCACCAATTCAAAGAACACAGCGACGTAACACGCTGAAAGATCCCTGTACTCAGATTATATTTTAAAGCATCCATATATTTTATTTTAAACCCTAAATATGACTGCATTAATCTCTCAAAAGAAAACTTAAAATTTACTATCCTAATAATCTTGTCATTTTATCGCATTTTATCTTTTTGATTAACTTCTATTTCGATTTTAGCCCATCTGTCCAAATGTTAGTAACCACTACCCATTAACCACTACTTAAGAATTAACATGGTTTTCAGTACCTTTCGACCACCTCAGTCTTGGTTCCGCTGACACGTTTCCTGGGGGTTTGGGTCCACGTTCTTCCCATTGAACATCCTCCCCTCTCGTCCTGGATCCAGCTCGCGACCCTCGGGGTGTCCATGGTCCTGGCTCGCCTTCGTTTCCACGTCATCGTAACAGCTTCCACATTTCTAGACTTAGCGTGTCATCTCTTCGCTCGTAAAGTTCTTGACACAAAACTCGCACTGGTCTGTACTGATAGCCTTTATGCCCGTCCAATACATCGCTGCAATCTTCATGTCGAATATGCCAAGTAATATCAACTTATGGCCGTGATAATAACTCTATAACGGCACAGGTTATATCGTACGCATCTACACCAGCCTGCACTCATAAGAGATTACGTCCGTCCTTGGCCTTGAATGTCGCTCTATATTTGGACTACACTCAGTTTATCTCTCATAGTTCACTGACCCTGGATACTCATTTGTCTGCTCGTCAAACAAAAGCACATCGCTTCGTTCATATGTTCTGGGCGTCAATTATATCGCGCACGGCCCATACATTCCCGTACCTAGTAAAGCTTGAGACACCACGTGTGTCTGCTCGCACTTCGTCGTACAAATGACTAGTGTCCCACAACATAATGCATTATGATCTGCGTTATAATATCACCTCGCCACATGCGGCTTTAGTATTCGTTAATACAGAGCTGTCCACGCAAGAAATAATACTGAGCCTTTCAGCTATGTCCCAAAAACTGTCGGAATACCGCACTGGTTCCAAGCGGCCACGGTACGACTGCTACTACACACTTGTTTGGAACTTCAGCGTGCGGCGACACAAAAATAAAGATGAACTTCGGCGTACGGCGACACAAAAGAAAGTGAACTTCGTTGTACGGTGATGCAAAATAAAGTGACCCGCTTCTCCGACGTGACCTTTCCACCTTGACTTTTCCTGGAGCTCATCAGCGCCCTCTACGCTTCTGGAACCTTCGCCTAGTCATGCTGTCGACTATGTCCATGACGTAAAAACATCAACCTCAGGTTACTTCCGCTTGATTTCTTCCTCCTGCTATGCGACGTTGCCAGAGCTCTTAAAACCATGCGATATCGGTTACAGTATTGGCATCTAATATAATTAAATCGTTATTAAATATTCAAGATAGTGACTGTTCGAATATTTTAAAATAATGGTTTTATTTCTTGTGTTGTAATCGAGCGATCGAAGTGAAACTTTGTTTAATATACTTCTACGACTAAAGTTTGGTGCTTTTGAGTCGGTCAACACGAATGTACCCAAAAGAGTTGGGTTATACCATAATCCTGAAAAGAATTACATGAGATTAATAAATACATTAGGATGACCAGTTTCTATCGTCAAGCGATCATCATCAGATCCGTTACATTTAGGCTGAAAAATCTATGTTTGGAAATACAGGTGAAATATTTACAATATGTACAATTATTTAGTTGCAGTATTGGTAATGCAACTTGTCAGTTTATGATAGTTGTAGTATATATGATGTTAGGTGAAATGCTAAAATGGTGATAGAAATCCGGAATTTATCTGTTTGGAGTGACTATATGGTTGTAAAAGTCAATTATGGCTGTACTGTATAGTGTAGGCTATTACTTACCTGGTTGGATGTCTTCCGCGCTGGAGCTGCTAGCAGTGTCAACTTCACTCTTTCACCAGTGACTGTCGACTGAATTGGAATGTTATCACTGAACTGGTTTTTCCCCTTCCCCGCCCCGTGTTCCTATGTGTTGTCTGTAGTCAAAGCATGTGTAATTGTGACGTGTTGCCAAGTTTAGATAAGATGTATGTTATTGAATACAGGAATACCTTCCTGACACTGCTAGCAGCTCCAGCGCAGAAGACATCCAACCAAATAAGTAATAGCCTACACTATACAGTACAACCATGGTTGACTTTTACTACCATATAGTCACTCCAAACAGACAAATTCCGGATTTCTATCACCATTTTCGCATTTCACCTAACTTCATTATACCTATATACTACAACTAGCATACAATGACAAGTTGCATTACCAATACTGCAACTAAATAACTTTACATATTGTAAATATCTTCACCTGTATTTTCAAACGTATATTTTTCAGCCTAAGTGTAACGGATCTGATGATGATCGCTTGACGATCGAAACTGGTCATCCTAGTGTATTTATTAATCTCATGTATTTTTTTTCAGGATTAGGGTATAACCCAACTCTTTTGGGTACATTCGTGTTGACCGACTGAAAAGCACCAAACTTTAGTTTACTAAGGCAACACTGAAAAATGGCTTCAAACCTCACAATACCTTTACGATAATACGAGTATTATTTATATGCTATTTCAAATTCCACGTCTTACATGCAATATAATCTATATGGTGCACGTGTCAATTCCTGAGATTTGAATTGCCCTAACTCGTCAAGAAATTATTCGATCTCTGTCAATTTTGATGCAGTGGACCTCTGTGATAGTGTACACCTACAGCATATACAGTATATATTTAAATCTTCTATTATAATAATAATAATACGCTTGTAGTAAGACATTACACCACAGTAATCAAACCTGAAGCATTATATGCTTCGGAAACCTTAATCATTGAAGACAGATCGTTTATCTAAGACCTAGAGAAACAACAAAGGAAAATATTATGAAAAATCCTTCGTCCAGTCTTCTGAGAAGGAATCTGGACACGGAAGTCTCAGGAGCTATATCAGCATGCTGAAAAGATCACTGACACCTTCAAAAAAGGCGATTGAAATTCTACGGCCGCATTCTCACAATGCACAATGACAGGCTCTCCAAAAGGATTCTCAACCTAGCACTCTCAATAAATGTCAACAACAACTGGCTTAGGGAAATAGAAGAATACTTTCCGGAAATTGGAATTATGGAGGAAATTAAACAAGATCGACTCAAATTCAGAACATTAATCAACAACCATCATTTCTCTGAGAAAATGACTACCAGGACCAAGAAATCATGGACTGAAGAACGGAAGAAGATTTTGATTGTCCAGATGAAGAGGTTTTGGGTGAATAATAAAACGTCATTAGCTAAATAAGCTCTCTCGTGCTCCACAGATGGGCATAGCGATGTAAAAATTAAGACAATACACCAAGAGAGACAAAATCATTTTTGCAATATTTTATTTGAACCCGTCTTAGACGGGTTGATTTATGAGGCTTCTATAGCTTTCTGCTTGAATTAGACGATCATGAGCCACCAAATGATCATTGAGAATTGGAGTTAAAAAGTGTCGTTCTCACTTTTTGGCTTTCTAGCCACTCATTACCTGCGGTATTTTGGACCAAAACTGTCGTCGACTGCGTTGCAATTTAATATTTCCCGGGATTGTCCGATTAACAAAAACATAATTAGCCCTTGAGGATTGTTGTAGTTCAATATAGAGGTTTGGACATCGAAGTGGCGCCATGTGGTTGGGTTGTATATATGCACTGTATACGTATGTAGAATTGGTCTGATAATCCATGTTATTATGGTGTATGAATAAGTGAGTGTATTTATAATCAAGGCGAGGATTGGGATGGAGGCGGGCATGGCTGTAAGTTAGGAATCTTCCCTATATTTGCCTGGAGTAGAAATGGAAACACACTTGCAGGATAGCCGAGATGAGAATCGAACCCTTGACATCTCAGTTTTATCTCACGAGGCTGAGTATATCCCGCTCCAGCTCTCAAACTAGAATACAATTTATTGACATACTCAAGGACCCCAGCTCTTGAAAGTGGCACTACACTCGGTTTGGTGCCTCATGAATTCATGAAGATTACAAGCTAAACTAATTCCATAGACGATTTACATTTATATGGTTGTAAACTATGGTTAAACTATAATTTTTTTTGGCTAACTACTTATCTGATTGTCTTCCGTATTACAGCTACTCGCAGTTTTCGTGCTCACTGGAACTCGCTGTTTTACAACCATATAATCTCTCTAAAGTACAATTCCGGATAGCTATCACCATTTAGCATTTCACTTAACATATATACTGCTTTTAGCATACACTGACAGTTGCAGTACCAATACTGCAACTAAATAATTGTACATATTGTAAATATTTTCACCTGTATTTCAAACATAGATTTTGTAGCCTAAGTGTAATGGATCTGATGATGATCGCTTGACGATCGAAACTGGTCATCCTAGTGTTTTATTAATCTCATGTAATTTATTTCAGGATTAGGGCATAACCCATCTCTTTTGGGTACATTCGTGTTGACCGACTGAAAAGCACTAAACTCGTGTATCCTACTTATGCTAATTGCCTCTATCAACATATCAAGTTTCAGTTTGATTGCTGTAATAGATTCGTAGATACTGAGAACCGTCTAAATATTACGGATGATCACCATGTTGGATTGCTATACGTATAGGCCATAGAATTATGTACCATTAAATGAAAATTATTGCTTAGGTCCGTTATTCAAACGTTCACTTCGATCACATGATTACGACAGAAGAAATATATAAAAACGTAATTTTCAAATTTCGCACAGCCGCCATCTTGAGGTTAGGTAAGCAATTGAACTAAATTAGATGCCAGTGCACTACAATGTGCATAAACATTTACTGTACCGTATTTCATTGGCTCAGATGGTTGAATCGCGAGAAAAGTATATTAAAAGTTTCGAATTCGCTTGGTCGCCATGTTCGTTTTTTACTTAACATGTTTTTTGATGTTACATTGGTGAACTTGTAGTATTACCCTTTATCACCGTATAATATTTCAGGTTGATATCAGTAATAGTTTCGGAGATATTGAATCCTTGTGAAATATTTCGCACAGCCGCCATGTTGGATTGGTGAGTCGTAAATAAAATATGAAGGGCACGGTCGAGGTCGACCAAAATAGTGTAATGACCTTACCGAGGTACATTGTAATCGCTCAAGCCGTGTAGACGTTATTAGGGACACACACACACACACACGCACACACGTACACACACATAGGCCTACACACACGGACAAAAGGTGATCTCATAAATCTTTTTTATAAATAAATGAAAATTGGCTAAGAATAAGAAAGAAAAAGAAATAACATTGCATATGAGAGACTAACAAATCTAATTATCGTTTACTAATTAAAGTATACTTGAATTACCCGTCGCGGCTTCGCCCGCGAATATTCTAGTTGTAAAGAGTACACTTAGCAAAATCTCAATCATGAATGCTATGACTGATTTATCCTTGGTATGAATAATCAGACTTTATCAATTCAGCTACTGGTGCAGTGGTAAGGGGTTTGTCATTCCTTCATAGGTATATCAGAGCGAAGTTAGCTTTCTGGGAATATCAAAGACACTGCTAATTTAAGGGCCTTTAAATGTGGTTTTCGGAGACCCTTTATAGTCGGGTGAAAAAGACCTTTCGTACCACACTCACACGTGAAAATTGCGTGAAAAAATTCTAGAGTGCCCCTTGACCCCCTTAAGCGCATTATACTGTATGTATTGATGAATTTTACAGCTTAATTTCGTTCAGTGATAACCTTATAACCGTCCGGAAACTTTCACAGTAATGTAATAATTGGAATTGCATTGCGTCTTACAGAATTAGATGGACCTGTGAGATTCTGTTACCATGGTTACCGTGTTGCATTCTTTCAATATTTCATTTTAAATATACATGTTTTAAGGTATTTATTTAATTGTGAGGCATTTAAAGAGTAAGTGAGTGCGTTTCGCTTACGCATTGGGTAATGCTGAACCTGTATGTACCCCATATGTGTAGGTTGGTGTTAATGGGACCTTATTTTCGGTACAAAACTGGAATGGGACCTTAGCAGAATAATATAGGGTGGAATTATGAAAGTTGGTTTGGTCATTGGAGCAAGGGAAGCATTCTGTTCCCAACATCCGACGTTCCATTGCAGCATGCATCTTGTGAGACTTGCAAAACGCCTATATCCGCACAGTACGTTTTGAATTGCTATATCAGGAAAGACTACTTTTTTAAAGGAAGAGAACACCAAAATAAATATTATTCAAACGTTAACTGGAAATGTTAAAACATAATTTGACTAGTACTCGAGAAAACTAGTGTTGTAACCGTTTTCACAGGGTGGTGGAGTGGTAGTCCAGTCCAATACGCGCCAAAGTCCTGAAAACCCGTACACAACACCCCTCATGTAAATTAACTAGGCTGAAGAACGAGATTCCTTTATCAGGGCGTACCGGGTATTGGTTTGGAAAGTTGGAAAAACCCTAGTTCAGAATACATGCTACCATCAACACAAGAAACATATAAATTGAAACTCCAGTTTAAGACAAAATAGAAGAATTCCATAAGGATTAATTAACCTGCGATTATGTACAGATAGACAATCATAAATTGTCGCATGGAAAATATCCAAGTCCTGTTCGGGTATCATCGTGCTTGGACGTGGCTGTACAGTTACAACAAAATTGATGCACTTCCATCTTTGTTCAACGACATGTTCGTGACAAAATGCAACTATCAGTACACATTGCCACTGTGCAGATATTAGAATAACAGAGAAGAATGATATGCAATTAATGAGAAACTGCCGAAATTCGTAAATAAATGCGTGAAGTGAGGGACACGTCCGAAATGACGATGGATGAGAAGCACTTAACAGGGTACCTGGGTTAGCGTTGAGGAAAGGTGTGAATTTGGTAACCCGGACCACCGTGGTTCAGATATTAGTCTCGACAATTCTTTTTGTTTTGATGGCCTGCGTTATACCATTGTGGAACCGCGCGTTACTGGACGCTCTTAAGTGTTACAACAAAATATTGCAATAAACCGTTAGTTAATTACCGCTGTATCTATGATAGCTGTTATAAACGTGCATGATAAGTTAGTAATATTATTACAATATTATGAGCATTTTGTAAACTGCTAGTTAGCTCAGGGGAAGAGGCATTGCATGAAACGACAAATAACCGGGATTCGAATCGTACTCACGGTGTTTATTTTTTAAACATATCAAATGTTTCATGAACGAAATACGTGTGTGTTTCTATACAAAGGGAAATCTGGCTTAATGAATTTGCGTATTTTTAGTCCTGAAAAGGACTGTTGCAGGCACTTCAATATCTCGTCCAGTATCCACCGGCTTCGCCAACTTGCCGTAGCCAACGTGGCATTGACTGAACTAGATTTCTGAAGTACTGTTCATCAAGGGCAATCTCCTCCCATGCTTCGAACATAGTCTCCCGCAATGCATCCTGCGAACGAATGGGAGGGGGAGGCCAGTTCTCCCTGATATGGCGTTTCCACTTTGCCCACACATGCTCAATGGGGTTCAAGTCTGTAGTTCGAGGGACCCAGTTGAATGGTTCAATGGAGGCCTCTCTGCATGCGTGTGTATAGTGAGCCATGACAGAATGTAATGACGCATTATAATCAACGTTAGCTCGGCCAAACGCGGTTGTGTTCGTAGCATGACATCATCATGGTGTGTTACTTCACAAAAATAATATTCACGGCGTGACTCGAACTGTGGTTGCTCGGCGATGAACGACTTTACAATCTGACTGCTAACTTACTACGCTACAGCGTCATTGTGAATGTAAAATGTCATACCACGACAAGGTGAGTGAAGAGGCAGGGCGGGGGCTGGCCGATAGCGAGAGAATTACGGACTGACCATTGTTGCAGTACATATCCACCGACTGTACGCAGCCGACAGCAGCCGAGGTGATACTTAGCATTTTTCATGCCTCAAGAGATGCGACATTTTATGATTGTTATTTGTGCAACACCCGGATTCTAAAAACCTAAAGGAAATGTTCTAGCTAGAAAATCTAGGAATTTGGATCCTAATGTTTGTCAAAATGTTCCCTATCCTACTTCCTTGTTGGGCGCTGGGGTGCGAATCTTAATTATAAAGAAATGCCTAGCTTAATGACCCTCCTGAAAAATAAAACATTCTGCTTGTAAGTCTTATAAAGTCCCACAGAAAAGTTATATCAAACTAGAATAAAGGAACACTAGGTTAGTGGCGAAGGGAAAGAAACCCCCTATCGAAAATACAATAATAACACGATATGCGATAGTGGCATTGATCCTTCGTCAGCAGAGAGACTGGTTCTTAAGGAGTCCTCTTAAGAATGACTTAACCAAATAAATATAATAATAACAAGCATTTTCGTGACGAACTAATGAGCCTACTTTTCTTACAATTCGAGAATCAATCCTCATTCGTCTAATTAGACCTGCTTAGAATGCTGGTAGCACTGACGTTATATTTGTTCAAGATTTCCATTATAAGATTTGCCTGGTGTAATAGAGCAGTACAGCTAGCTTCCTTACGTGGATTCTGGGATGTTGAGAGTCTACGGGTCCAGTGCCCTGGGAGATTACTAGATATTTGATAGGACAGAGAATGTGCATAAGTATCTCTTATAGCATAGACTGTATTTAAAAGATCATCTTCAGAAATGTTACCTGTGCTTTAATAATTTTGTATAGATTTATATCACTCACTTAATTCAGTGTTCATTCAAATCATTATTTATCATCTCAATTCCTCTCAAAACAATGAGTCAATTGCATTGGCTCATCTATCATGTTTTTGACAGGCTCAGCGGTAATGTTCTCGCCTGCTGAGGCCAAGATAGCGGTATCGTATCGCGGCGTGGTGAGTTGGCATTTGAGGGTGCTTAGATGCGAGGGAGCTGAGTCAGTAGATTTAATGGCACGTTAAAGATCCCCTTCGGGGCAAAATTCCCCATCCCCGCTGTCTCTAAAAGCCACAGTAGAACAAACGGTCGTAAAATCAATTGGCCTAACATTAATTATTAACTATCATAAAGTTGGTATATTGGCTTCCACGCCAGTGAATTAAAACTAAGCAATTCTTCTAGGTTTGTGACGTGTCTTGTGTGGGGATTCGCCTAGGACACCAAGCTGGCTCATCAGCGGGCTCTCGGTGTCCCCGTCTGGACCCCCACAGGAGTAGCGAACTGTGCGCTACCACCCTTTTTAGGAAACACACCGGCGCCTATTTACTGCGAGAACTAACAGATCAAGCAGCTATAACCTTCCTATGAAGGCATCGAAAATGATGGAGTATTGGCTTTCACGGCCAGTGAATTGAAACTCCACACACACCTAGAAGAATTGCTGAGTTTTAATTCACTGGCCGTGAAAGCCAATATACCATCGTTTTGGAAGCCTTCACAGGGAGGATATGGCTGCTTGAGCCTTTAGTTCTCGCAGTAAAGAGGTACAGATGCGCTTCATAAAAAGGGAGGTAGCGCGCAGTTCGCTATTCCTTTGGGGGTCCGGGCAGGGACACCAAGAGCCTGCTGATGAGCCAGCTCGTTGTCCTAGGTGAAAACCCACACAAGACACGGCACAAACCTAGAAGAATTGCAGAGTTCATTTTATTAAGTATCATGTTTGCTGTAAATTGTCTGACGTCATCTAACAATACTCAACGTCGAAATGGCTCCTAATAGCCTACTTCATCATGCTTCACCTAAATTATATAACATTTCCTACTCGAAACGCTGGTACAATATCACAGCACACACAAGAATATTAAAGCTTACTAAATCCTGCTCAATTCATCACAGTAAAGAATATGTATTATTTGAAACTATTACGTAAGTGCTATACAATTCCTATAAATTGAAATATAAAAATGCCAATGCTTTAGAAGGATGTTAATAATGAGTTAGTTTCACTTTTTCTTTCCATCAAGTTGCGCTGCCATCATCCAAGATCTGCAGTTGGTCTGCCCGAGCAATTACTACGTCTTCTTCCTTGCACAGCAATAGTCTGGCGATGTGGTCTCCATCTCCCCTTCAAATGCACTCAATAGTAGTTGAGTTGATAATCATCCTAAAGGTTTTCATAGTCACGAAATTGTATGTTTCCCTCACGTCTACAATATTTTGTAATACGAATGTTATCAATTTAAACGGGACACAATGCCTAGAATATTTTACGTTATAGTCCCTGTTCGTTTTATGAAGAAGCTCACCGGGCAGGGATGAAATTTTATTATGCCGTTCTGACCTCGTAATTACGTTACTGAACATTTTTTCAATGTTGAAATACACACCTTAAAAGAATCTGACCAATCTCGTTTCACTGTTAAATAAGCCCTTAATCACTTACTGAAACTTCACAGTATGTAATTCTGCGTAAATTACGTTTCACTCACTCACGTTTTACATTATATTTGGAGCCAATCATAAGAACACGTCTGGCCTCCACGAAGGACATCAGAATAAGGGTAATGATAATTCGTCTTCCTTCCCCATGTGCGGGTCTTGAACCTATGCTATGCAGGTATTCAGCCTATGCATTGATTTTCTTATAAATGTTCTCCAGATCGTTCCCAACTATAGGCTATTGAAATATTACATGAGAATGCGATTTCTCTACTGCAGAAGTTCCTCAGATTTTAAAAGTGAGTAGTAGCGTGTTTGACTGGTGTTAATTCCTGAGATTTCAATGTTAGCAACCAAAATAGGTCACGCGTGAGGCCGGGCAATGTTGTTTTATCCACGCTGATCAGTCGCTCGTCACTTCCATGCTGTCGCTGCGTCAAAGTTTTCCTTTCAGTCCTAGGTTCGATTCTCGTATGATCGAAGTATGAAATATCAAAGGTTCTATTATAGCAGTCATTATTAGTTGATTAAGAACAGTTTCTGTACTTTAAAAGATAGGACATAGCTTCCCTACGATATCTGTTATATGATGTATTTTGTGAAAATCCACAGCCTGCTTCCAGTCTCCGACCGGGTCAGGAATGGAATGAATGAAGCCCCCATCTAGCGGCGAGGAAATGAACTGTGCCGGCTGCCGAGGCCTGACGCACTCCTCTGGGGCAATGATTAAATGAATGACAGATGAAATGAAATGATAGTGGAGAGTGTTGCTGGAATGAAATGTTGACAGGGAAAACCGGAGTACCCGGAGAAAAACCTATCTGCCTCCGTTTTGTCCAGCACAGATCTCACATAGAGTGACCGGGATTTGAACCACGGACCCAGCGGTGAGAGGCCTGCGTGCTGCCGCCTAAGCCACGGAGGCTTCATATGATGTATTTTGTAGTAAATGAAATATTAGCAAATACATTTCAGTACATCAAAAAAAGTTTCGCATCACCTGTGTATCCCATAAACACATTCCTCCTGGACCTACGTTTCCATGATGCGCAAAACTTGGTCCTTGAAACTGTCAGAAACTGGAAACGAACCTGCCTATAGCTCCGTCTATCCAAAGCATACCCATTTCGTTGAATGTAGGTGAGGCAGTAACAAACGTACCTTCATTCAATACATCGTGTAGGAACAGTATAGGGCGTTTGTAGACATTGTATGGTCGATATCCGATGGCAAGAAGACGAACATCAACATCAACGTTTGATCGCACACGGATTGTTGCTTTATGTCAACAAGGACTTTTATCAAGAGAAGTTGCAAGGCGAATAGTTGCGAGCCAGTGTGATGTGGCAAGGACCTGGAATCGCTTTCAAACTACAGGTAGTGTTGATGACTTGCCCCGTACTGGACGCCCTAGGGAAATAACTACGACAGACGACCGGTATCTGTAACTTCTCACCCGCAGGAACCCCGACCAGACTGCCACCAGGGTAACAATGACTTTGTGAGGGCCACCGGGAGGTAAGCGTCAAACCAGACTGTACACAACAGACTCTGCAACAACTCTCTGTAAGCTAGACGGCCCGACCCTTAAGGGGGGATGTAACCGACGAAAGGTCAAAATACCAAAATTTTGAAATATGTGTATTTTGTACGTATGGCCTCTTTTATACTTTGTGTAAAAATTGCAAGCTCATTATTCAACTGGACGTATTTTTAAAATAAATTTATATCTGATGCTGCATGCCTATAGACAAAGTTACTTAAATGTGTGTAAAAGAACATACCCAACTTTCAAACGTTGTTTTCTCATTATCAATTTTCCCACCACATAGGTACACCTTTCTCTGAAACCTTAAATGCTACATAACTGAAATGTTCAGGGATTGTTTATTGAGTGATTATGAAGAATTATATTTCTATTTAACCTTTTGTAGAATTTGCATGTATTTTCATTATATTTTCACTGAGGTTTATAGAATCCAAAATTCAAATGACCATAAATAAAAAACTGTTTACGATATTTGGATAATTCTTCGTAAAGATAGAGATAGTGACATATATTTAAACTAGTTAAAAGCTCAGGCTAGGATCTTTTATAGTTATGTTGTAAAGTGTACCTAAATAAGAGGATGTAACAAACTTTTTGCAGTGACTGTACTGGTGCCATTTTGCCACCCAAGATG
Organism: Meconema thalassinum; assembly: GCA_946902985.2. Classification (NCBI taxonomy): domain Eukaryota; kingdom Metazoa; phylum Arthropoda; class Insecta; order Orthoptera; family Tettigoniidae; genus Meconema; species Meconema thalassinum. Next base: position 263,260,399 of record OX336389.2, on the reverse strand, counting down.
GCTCATGCTTGCCACGTAATAGGCCAAATACCATTAGACAACTGTGCAACATTTCCATGCTCTATGTTTTATATTGTGAACTCAGTGAGCTATTAAAACCAGCAATGCATTTTCGGTTACATCCCCCCTTAAAACCAAACACGATGCAGAACGGTACAGGTGGTCCCAAAGTCACCTAGAATGGACTATGGAAAATTGGCGCAAAGTTTTCTTCACAGTTTCGTGCCGCATATGCCTGCTACCAGATGACCGTCGACAACGTGTGTGGAGGGAACCTGGTATTGCTGCATGCCAGAGGTATTCCGTCACTCGAGTACAGCAAGGTGGCGGATCAATGCTGTTCTGGGAGGGTATCAAGTTGGGGTTTCGGACGCCATTGTTGCCCATCCAGGGCACGCTCAAGGCTCCACAATACAGGGATAACATCCTCCAACCCAACGTTGAACCGTTTCATCAGCATTTCGGGGAAGAATCCAAATTTATGGACGACAACTCCCAAGTCCATCGCGCCGGCATCGTCAACGATTCTATCAGTCGTGCCGGTCATGCACGATTGATATGGCCTGCATGTTACCCCGATATGAATCCAATTTAACATGCTTGTGATAAATTGAAAAGAGCTGTGCGAGTACGTCCTGACCAACCACGAAATCTACGGGAATTAAGCAGGATTGCCATTGTAGAATGGGATAAATTAGCCCAGCAGGGTTTAAATGACCTTGTGGGCAACAGGCCACGTAGGGTGCAGGCTTGCATTTATGCAAGGGGCCATGCAACCCTTTATTGAACGAGGTTGCTACACCATGGGCTTACCTCAAGAAACGTGTTTTGGACTCTGTTGGACTACAGGAGAAGTGATTTGTTGGGTTTTGTTTGTCAATACTGTACCCTTATTCAGGATAGCCATTTGAGATCATTTTTTTTTGGACGACAACGAGACGCTAGATTTGAAGAGTGCGCTGGTCAGTAGTTCGCTGGAGATCGTATAGATCGCACGAGGGAGAGACCCGCTCCGCTGGTGGCGAAGTCTGAGAAACTCACTGATGGAAATTGAAATTTTACATTTTTGACGGGTGAAATTGATGAAGGATTATTGGCAAGCTGTTTATGAAGCCACCAGAAGAAAATGCATGGCCATCGGACGAGAAACAACGGAGTTATGAGTATTTTTGTGGATCTACACTCGGGTGAAACCACTGAAATGCTCTTCGTAGCACACACTACCATGTCGGATAGTTGCGGAAGTAAGCGTGGACTTTCATTCATTCGTTTATTTGCAATTGGGGGTGTGTCCCCCAGTGGCAAATTAGATATACATAACAAATAAATAATTGTACATGACAATTCGCTAACAATTATACTGGAGTATTTACACAAATAGTCAGTCTTTTCTTAAACACACCTATATGTTTGGGAAAAGGCTCTAAGACTGCGGCAGGTAGAGAGTTCCAATTATCAATGGCACGGTTTACGAAATAATATTTACCATAATTTGTTCGCTGTGGTCGGCCCTTAACTTTGAAAGGATGATCGCTCCTACCCATGTAAGTAGGCTTTTCCATACGTTTGCTAAGCTCACCCCATGCTGGTTGATATGTATACGTGTTGTACATAGCGCAGAGTCTAGATTTCATCCTCCTAGCCTCAAGTGATTCCCACCCAAGTTTCTTTAACATACGGCTCACACTGCTCCTGGGATTAAAGTCACTGAGCACAAATCTAGCGGCCTTTCTTTGTACCATTTCCAGCTCATTTATGAGCCCAACTTGATATGGATCCCAAACCGCCGAGGCGTATTCCAGAATACCGTAGGTCTTACAAGTGACAAATATCCTAATTCTTTAGCAGAGGTACTACTTCCTTTTAATACCCTCATTACAGAGTGCAGAGATTTGTAAGCTTTAGAAACTACACATCCTATATGACTACCCCATTTCATAACATCTCTTACGTGAACGCCCAAATATTTGCAAGAATCTTCTTCTACAGGTATTTCCGAGCCAATGTTATATTGATAATCTTGCCTTCGCACTTTCCCTATTTTTGTTAGACTACATTTTCTTGTGTTTATTTTCATTTTATTTTCAATCGCCCACTTATAAACCAGGTTCAGGTCATCTTGAAATACTGCATTGTCTTGTTAGTCATGTATCTTTCGATATATTACACAATCATCCGCAAACAATCGACAGTCACTGCGAATCCCATTTGGTAAGTCATTTATAAACGCCAAAAATAACAAAGTTCCGATTACGCTGCCCTGAGGGATACCTGACGTTACGGTAATTTCATCCGAAAATCGGACTTCAACTTTCACTTTCTGGGAACGACCCGTCAAAAATTCTTGGATCCATAAAATTACTCTTCTATCAATCTTCGTCGAAGCTAATTTATGGAGTAGCATGTCATGCGGCACTACATCAAATGCCTTCGCAAAATCTATAACTACGGCGTCGACTGAAACTCCATCGTCTAATGATTCGCTAATATCTTGAAAAAGTGATAGCATCTGACTCTCGCATGAGTAACCTTTCCGAAATCCATGTTTCCTATCATTAAACCATGATAATGTTTCCCACTGTTCCCTCAAGTAGTCGCAAATGAGATGCTCCATCTGTTTACAAACGATGGACGTAAGACTAACCGGCCTGTAGTTGCCCAATTCAAGTCTGCTCCCTCCCATAAATATTGGGACTACCGTAGCTCTTTTCAAGTCATCCGGGATTTGCGCATTGTTTATGGACACACTAAACATCACCTCTAAGTATCGTGCCACGGCCCTACCTCCTAGTTTAAGTACTTCACTAACAATATTATCAGCACCCTTCGATATATTGTAACGTAATTTTTGTATTAGCTTTAAAATTGCTGACTGGTTTATTTGGAGAAGTGGAGCCCCAGATTCACCGTTAAGGTCCTACACAAAGCTATTGGATTTATTGAACACACTACCATAAAAGACATTTAATTAATTAGCAATGGCCTGCTTCTCAGTAATTAATTTACCGTCACCGGGCATTATCATCGACAAATTATTTGAATTTCCCTTTCTTATCCTAACATAACTGTAAACATTTTTCCACCCATCGCCTCCCGAACCAAGTAAACCTTGCATATAATTGTCATGAGCAGCCCTCTTTTTTAAGACGAGCTCTCTTGATAAGGACTTAAATTTCAACATATACTTCTCACTATTATGTCTTTTATTGTGTAATTTCCTAATGTTCCGTTTAAGACTCCTGATTTCCCGTGTGTAATACTCAGGATTTGGGTTTTGTTTCAGTAATTTAAATGGAACAAATTTATCAATAGCGCTATTTAAAATTTTCAAAAAGTTAGTCCACAGGATATCAATGTGATTTCCTTCCGATGCCCATCCTACAAATAGGTCATTCAAATACCCCTGAAATTTGCCCTGATCCTCCCTGCGATACTGGAATATGATCTTATTTGCTACATCAGAATCTAATTTTGTAATGTCACCGTATCTAATGTTTAATTCAACCCCAGAATGGTCACTAATTCCTGGTACTTTCAGATAGTTAATATACAGCTCTACAGGCCTTACGAGATAAACATCTAAAGTATTATTGCCTCTAGTTGGGAAGTCAACTACTTGGAAAAATCCCCCCCTCCCTTAAGAATTTGTTTGCAGCGCTCTGAGCTTGACCACAGCTAGTTGACTCACCAGACCAGTCCACTTTGGGGAGGTTTAAATCTCCGGCAATTATTATGCTCTTTTTCATAGCATTACGAGTACAAGTTTTATCATACAGTGTGTCGAGAAGCGGAAACTTATCATTCGGTGCTCTATACGCCCCTATCACCTGAAGAGGGAATTTATTCCCTTTATCCGAAATTTGTACACATAACATTTCATGATCCGTATCAGCCCACTTTAAGAAACTAGCTATATTTTTGCGCACACAAATAAATAGCCCACCACCTCGCTTCCCCCGATCCCTTCTGTACATTTCGTAGGTCCCTTGAATTATTTCATTACTATTTATATCCTCATATAACCAAGATTCAGTAGCAATGCCAATGTCCGGAGAATACGTCTCTACAAGATTCCAAAATTGAATTAATTTATTTCCTAAACTCTGACAATTAACCTGCAGTAATCTTAGAGTCTTACCTCCGCAGCAAATATCCCAAAGTAGCTCCTTCTGTTCCCGTCGGGTGGCAACCTCTGGACCTGCTCCTCCTTACAATGGCCGGCACGAACCGATGACCCTGTCATGTGGGCTCCCTAGGTTGAAAGCGGCCCGTCGATTTAAATGCAGCCCGTCTCGGGCGAAGTCACGGCCACCAATCCAGCAGTCAGCATCTACGTACACTAATCCCAGTTGTGCACAAACCCAGTCCATGCGGTCATTTACAGTCTTAACTCGCCTTAACGGAACATCTCACCGCCGAACAATGCCACTCATTATAATTTTTGCATTTCTAAACTTGCTTTTAGCTTTTCTGCCTAGTTCGTAGAGCTCCCCCATGATGTAATCAGCTGTAGCCCTCTTCTTCAAATCGTTTGTCCCAACATGGAGCAACAACACTTTAACTTTGTCACAGTCCTCTACATTTGCTTCTTCCACTTGTTGGGCAAGCTGGTCAATTTTAATCCCTGGATAACACCGCACTTTCGCACCTGATTTCCTCGAGATATTCGCACTCCATCGTATCATAGAATCACCCATTATAATAACGTCATCCTCAGTTTGCTCCTGTATGCCCTCTTCCACACTGATCCCAGTAGAAAGCCGTTCAGTCACATCCTTCACCGTTTCCTCTGATTCACGAAGCTTTGTTCTAAGTTCCTGTATTATTTGATCCCTTGCTTTGATTTGCACCCTCAAACAGTCCGGCGTATCACATACTTTACAAAACCAATTCCCGACATCACAATCCTCCTTCTTGACCTTAATACAGCCGAAGTGAAACCATTTCTCACATAGTCCACACTCAACACCGTTCTTCAATGTTTTACTGCACGTCGAACACTTTAAAGCTGCCACTGGATCATTTGCCTGATTCACATTTGGAGTAACAAGCTCTGGATTCACTTCCACTCCACCAATAACTAACAACGCAGCTATCACTACGGCTATAAACCACAAGTTACTAGGCCCCGTACGCACACACAAACACTGGAAATCCCGACTACCCTTCACATACCACAGTCCGATCCTCGAGCGATAACAGTCCAGAGAACAACCCATTTCAGCACACCTGAGAGCTCGGGAAAAACACGACCTTTCACTTTGACTGCCAACTGAAGGTCAGTGTTTGAACGCGAACGCGAGTATGAACTGTTATATCGATCGGATAGGATGGATGCGGATTCGAGTACTGAAGAAGATGACGGTGATCGTGAACGAGGAACGAGCAAGGTCATTGCCTGGCAAGTGGCATGTCAAAAGACCCATCGAATCGTGGAATTCGACAGAGGATTCATCACGTCGTAAACATCGGTGAAATGTGAGGTAAATCTGAACCATGTATTCTAGTAGCTAGTGAAATGCATTTTGAACTTTTCTTTTAGTTAAAATATCAACATTATTAATTATTAGAAATAGTTGTGAGTCTCTTCACAAGTTCTCGAATGGTTAGGAAAATGGGTTTGATTTATGATGGACAGGATATTCCAGCGGCGGGAGTATTAGGTCAACGATGTTTTTTTGAGTGACAAGCAGATATCCTATTAGTTTCATTTCTGAATGCTTTGGCATTAAAATTAATTCCTGGACATTTCAAGTAATTTACCATAGGTCTGGTAGTATTAAAATTGAATTACAGCATAATAATAATAATAATAATAATAATAATAATAATAATAATAATAAGTAGTTAAATACAGTATTATAAACAATTGCTGAAATAATTAAGAACATATATTTATATTTCAGTATACAAACTTGACATATTTTTTCACTATAAAACATGATATTTTGAGAAATGGGAAAATATTTAAAAAAAATGTTATTAAATTGGCAAGGAAAATCGGATAGAAGTTTTCCATTAGACATATTTGAGATGTCGCACATTTAGGAAATGCACTATATGATAAAAACAGGAACGGAAGGCATTCGAAATAACATTACGTGTATAAAATAGGGAACATATTGTTATTGTAGAATAGAAAGGGTTAATCAACTGAATATTCATAAACATTTATTAGAAGAAAATGTTTATCACTAACAGCTATGTAATACTTGAATAATATTATAGGAGGTCCTCAAAATGACAAAAATAACACTAAAGTGAAATACAAGCGTATTAGTTGTAGTATGTGAATGGTAGGCAGTGTTCAGTGCTGGCAAATGAATTATGAATAAAATAATGAGTTGTGTGGACACGATGCGTCGGCCACTGGAAGGTAGTATCCCAATAAGATTAAATATTGTTGTTGTAAGAAATGAAAGTAAATGTAATGTCGTAAATTGTGAAATGAAGGGTAAGACAATGTAGTCGCCCCATATTTTTTGTCTTATTCAAACGACATCGGGAGAATTCTGTTCATAATATTTGATCTATTTTACCTACCGACTATTCGAAGTCATCTGTTGAGCAAACCCATTTAAATACCATACTTTTGATCGAAACCTTACCAAATGTCTTGAAAATATTGAAATAATGAAATTTAAAGAAGTTATCTTGAAAAAGAAATTCATGTTGATTAATGTATTGGAGTGCATGAAATTGAGGCAATAGTGCCATGGTTAATGCTTATGTGCAATGAATGATCTGAGATCTTGTTAATTTAAATCTGCAGTGGAATAATTATGAATTTTAATATTGCTGGGAAAAATAAATAAGTATAATTAATATCGGAGATTGGAAATCTTCGCTGGAAAATTAACTAATTATTTTCATGAAAATTGAAATAAATTAATTAAGTTAATAAATTAATTATTTTTATGCAATAATAATAATAATAATAAAAAGTGACAGTCAGTCTGAAAGACAAGACTTTGTATCATTTTAAATGCAACAAATGCTGAAATATGCTAGAAAGACTCTTGACATGTTAGAAAATTATCTGCGTAATACTTATCTTGCTTATCTTGTTTCAAATTGCTCGCGAACGGCAAGTGCAAACCAAGGGCAAAGCAAGGTCAAGCGCGCGGGATGTCGCATGCTCACCAGAGCACGCGGAGACATCCCCCTTCCATCCAGTTTAAAAATACTTATAGTGGGCGTTGTATTGAAGATAGAGATTTGCTCTCGCGGACTTTTATGTAGAACTTTTCATGCTGACCAATTCTTCCGCTCATAGTATATTGTTATGTTTAAGGGTTTGCCCAGCGTAAGCTTAAGAAGCGCACGGACGCCAAGTTTGTTTTCGACTTTTTCACTGAAATCGTTACTGCTTGGCCTCCTTGGTCATACATAAATTATTTTCTACAGGATCTTTCCTCGAGATATCCTTTACAGAATGGTGAAAACCGCATCAAAATCCATCCAGTAGTTCTCGAGATTACCCGTGACATCCAAGAATCGGGGACTTTTGTCTTATACTAACGAAGTAGAGATTGTCGGGGAACACATGCACCAAGCGGTACTATGACGTCACACACCTCAGTGCATCTGGTTACATTTCGTCCCGTCATCGTAACGTAACGCCAGACCTCAGCGTAACGACGAAGTCGACAAGAATATTTAAAATGGTAAAATCCATAGGATAGGATTATTAATAAGAAATAATAAGAATATACATAATTAAAAATATTCGTTTATGTTGAATTAATTTCTGAAAAACATGAGTAACTTGAATTTAAATGAAATTACTTCAGGAATGCTATTGGAAAAAATCTAAATAATAAATTTGTGATTAATTATGTGAAATCCGAGTTCTAGTTGGAACAATATTAATATTTGACCTTGATGTTATTCAAATTTTGATATTGGAAATAGATGAATCAGAATGTGAGAAAGATTACAGACAGGAATATTTCAACAAACCATCGAGATTTTTATTCTTTTGAATGATAAACATACGGAATGAGAAATAATGGGAATTTATATGAGGGTCGAGTCATAAGTCATGAAAACTTCTTTTTATTTCTCGTGAACAGGAATCTACACAGAAAATCTACGATATGCATTCAGAAATATAGGGCATGTACGTATACATAGCGCCTGAAGATAAATTCTGACGTCAGGAGATACTCGTAGGTAAGTGACAGAACACAGGTCATTGATAAACATTGTTTTATTATGGTATAGACAGCAAATACACAAGACTACGTTCAAAGGGTATGTCTCCACTGGTTACAGACCTTCGAAATAATCACCCAAGGTGTCTACTGTGCGTTGCCTGCAGTGGGGCAGGCGCTGAATACCATTCGCTGCATGTGTATCGCTAACGTGTAACACCTCGCTCCAAAATGCTGTTACGATGTCTTCATTGTTAGCAAACCGTCGTCCTCGTAGAGGCTTCTTGACTTTGGGTATTATATCATAGCCACATGGGCTCAGATCAGGCGAATAAGGCGGGTGTGGAAGAACCTCCCGTCCCCACCGTTGTAAGCGACGCTGAACGATGGCTGCTGTGCGAGCTGTCGCGTTATCGTGTAGGATTATGGCGTCGTCCAAACGATCAGGATGCTTGGTTCGCACTGCACGGCGCAATTGGTACAACAAAAAGAAATTGTAATTCACTTCATTGACATAATAATAATAATAATGTTATTGGTTTTACGTCCCTTTTAACTACACTGGCTTTTAGAGATGCCGGGGTGCCGGAATTTTGCCCCGAAGGGGATCTTTAACGTGCCAGTAAATCTACTGACACGGCTCCCTCGCATTTGCGCACCCTCAAATGCCAGCTGACTGCGCCAGGTTTCGAACCTGCAACCTTGGACTCAGCAAGCGAGAACGTTACCCCTGAGCCACGCAGCCAGACACTTCATTGACAGTGTGCCCCTCACGCACTGGATGGCACACAAGACCACCTTCAACATCGTATGCCAGGATGACCATAACCATATTGGGCGACGGATTTTGTCGAAACTTGGGTCTCCGTGGTGACCCCTGACGACGCCATTCACATGACTGTCTCTTCAGTTCAGGTTCATAAGCACGTGCCCATGATTCATCGACTGCAATAATGCGATTCAACATGGCTTGTCCTTCCTGCTGAAACCTCTCCAGATTGTTGCAACACGTTTCGTGACGAATCCACTTCTGTACCTCCGTTAAGTGATGTGGCACCCACTTTGCACTAATTTTACGCATCTGTGTAAAATGCGCCGTATTGTTGCCGCTGGTGTTGCTGTATGTTCTTGCGATTCCGCTATAGTCCAGCGCCTGTCCTCCTGTAAACACTGATCGATCACCATTTTCCGTACATCTTTGTCCATTGACACTGGACGGCCTGGGCGAGGCAAATCGGCAGTTGATACTCTACTCCGTTAGGACGTCTCCACCCACTTCACCACTGTTCTATAGGGCATGGTATGAACACCTAATGCTTTCCGCAGATCTGCATGGCATTGGCGTGCATTTCTGCCGCGGAGAACTGCGATTTTAATATACGATCGTTGCTCCTGCTCGTTGACTTCCATTGTGTGACGCTCTCACTCACACATTGAACTTGGGGGCATGCTCAGACCCACACTGTTGTTTACACACACCATCTAATGGCATCCTACGCAAGTATATACTGTACGTTTCAAAATGCATGTCGTAGAATTTCTGTGTTGTCTCCTGTTCGCGAGAAAAGAAATAGCCTACTTGCCATGACTTATGACTCGACCTCCGTAATATTACGAAATTTTGGATTTCCAAATTGCTTAGGATAAATAATAGTAAGTTATAAGATAGGATCGAAGTAAAGACCAGATAACCTATGAAAATTTCTGCATTGAATGTTATTTTGAAAAGTGGTGTTGATTTTTTTTTTTGAAGTGAATGATCGAACTCAGTGATAACATGTAAATATTCTAACACTGGGGTAATACGAACTGATTATTTATTATGAACCACCTGATGTTAATTAAATGTTTAAATAGTGTGATAAATGATACCAGAATGGACTACTAAATTTTCTGGATATCGATGATTGAATAATTATAATTTATATATGTTTTGAGAACTATTACGTGTGGAAACATTATTATTCCCATGTGTTGGTATTTTATGTTGTTATTTTGTGTGTGAGTGAGTTTATTGAGTTTTGATATATATTTGACATCAACTTTAACTTAAACTTAAAATAAAATGAGATACTTTTTATGAAATGTTCATTTCTCCTTCTCTCTCCTTGCTTGCATATTATCGAGATCAGTGAAGCCAGCTTTTTCTTTAGTTTGCGCCCAGATACACCCTGAGATGTTTGATCTCGTGCTTAACTGACTTCGATAATTTGCAGATGAGGTCGTTGGACTTCGGTCTAAACGGGCACAATACATTGGAAGATGGATTACACTATCTATACCAGTTCACCATAGTGTACAATACCCAAGGGGTATGCACCCCTTAGAGATCATCCCCCCCATCATCTGTCTAAATCTCATAAAAGGCAACCCTTTAAAAGCCTACCCAATATCCATCAATACTATAAGGGCAGCTGGCTACTCCATAAAGCAGCTCAACCCTTGCGTAATTATGACACACAGCGACATACTACAAACTGGTTCAACTATGCCACAACGCGCTGACAGAACAGAGGCTAAAGGTATAAAAGGTGCCTTAAGTGGGTCACGAGAATCTCTCCATCATCAGTGCTTCGACGAGACAGCCGGAGGCTAACGACAGTGTCAACCGAGGTGAGTCAGTCAGTCAGTGTTCAGAATCCTATTTTTGTAACCTAACACCCACAGTTTGTACTCACATTATAACATCACAAGATCCCTTAAAAGGGACTAACAGTTACTCATTGCTGACCAATAAACACTTGGTCAGTCTCTTACACTTGCATTACTGATCTACACTCTTCTTCACGTCCCCACGTCCTTCCTTACTCCCGTCACGGTCAGACGTGACACACCGTAGTAATAACGCCAACTCAGACGTCCTTGTATTCCTCACAGCGGCTCGCGTGCTCAAAGGAAGCGCGTGCCGAACCGCTGACACTAGCAAGGTGATTATATAATAAGTAGCCGGCTGGGCGACTAGTACACCGACCCGCGTGCTAAGGCTACATCCCTTAAACCACATTTACAGTCTTTATAGGAACGCCCCCTAGTTCCTAGCACACCACAACACACTACACTGGTCAGCTTGCCCTGTCAAGGGGAGCTACCCTTATTTAGGCACAAACTCATAAATTAGTACAGCAACTCTCCCTTTTAGATCCACCCCCAAATAAGGGATCTAAAACACTGGTGGAGGCGCCATCCTACGCACAGTAGAACGGGACTCAATCAACGAGCCCTCGTAGGAAAAGCGACCCCTTCCGTACCGCAAAAAGCCAAGCAAATAGAGAATTTTTTTTTTATTTTTAACCTCATATTGCGTCACACATTTTTTTTTTAATTATTAAATGTCCACATTTAGAACTACATTAAGAGACTTTGCACACCATTTGTCGGCTAGTACAACTCCACTCCTGCCGAAGCTAAAGATTAAGAACAGTGACTTAATAACTGACCAGACTGCAGTACAACTTCTCAGGGACCTTGAATTCCACACAGCACAGATCCGTGCTCAACACCCTGCCGCTGCAGCACAGGTTATACATTTTACACGGTCCCAGGCCAGTGAATACACACACGAGTCGCCGGTATCCAGCGATAGTGAGGTAGATTGCCTGCCAACACTCCATCCCCTATTGTTGCAGCAATTGCAGATCACAGAGCAGAAAGCCAGTGACCTGCTCGAGCGCATTTCAGAGCTATTAGAAACAGACACTATTAAAGCCAATAGTCACACGACAGAAGCGGTTCTGGACATCCACACTATTTTGGAGACAGTAAAACAGGATTTAGACAGAACCGTACACATAGTCGAATCCACACAGTACGACAACACACCGGCCGTCAGCACAAGCATATCAGGTGACGAGCCACCTGGTAACGTAACACAGGTGTCCTACACGGGAAGCGAGGCTAATTCCCCTCCAAACAGCCCAAACACCTCGACACACAGTCAACGGGACACAGCCGAGAACGACATGAATAGACACACTGAGTACCCCATGATCCACCCCACAAAGTTCACGGGGGAAGGCCAGGATCCCGAGGAATACCTCAAGGCCTTCAATAGAACGGCCCGGATCAATGGTTGGAGCGAGGAAGTTAGAAAACGGCTCCTTCCTGCCTACCTCACAAAGGCGGCCATGACGTGGTATGAGCTCCATGAGGACGCACTAGAGGCTGCCACATGGGAGGAAACCGCGGTAATGTTGAAGGATGAGTTCCAGCTTATACCAGACGATGACGATCTCTATGACCAGATTAGACAGAGGTCACAGGGACCCAAAGAGAGCGCCCAGGCATACATCAATGTTAAATTGATAATGTGCGAAAAGTACAATGCAGCAATGACAAATAAACAGAAAGTCAAGCTGTTGATGCAGGGCCTCAGACCAGCCATAGTAGAAAAGCTATGCATCATGAACAACCTCACGGTCCAACATATGTTGAATAACATAAAGACCATAGAGGAGGGGAGAAAGATCACGGAAAAGGCTACGGAAAAAGCCGTGGATCTGCACTTCAAAACCCGGAAAGACGACACTAATGACAAAATAGACGAATTAGTGGACAGGATGGAGAAACTGACCATAGCTGCCATCCAAGCGGGCGGGAGACCGCCAAGGGATGAGCAAGCAGAGACACGAGAACACTATCATACTGAGAGGGACAGGGGGTACATAGAGAGGAGACGCTACGGGAGGGAAGAAAGTTACTACCCTCCACAGCGGCCAACAACACCTCCCCCACAGGATAGGCCACACTACCCTCCTCGGTACTCACCGGTAGCATACACGGACACAGAGCCGACATACCCCTCAAGGCGGTCACCATCTCCGTACACACGGGAGTACTACCCTGAGGAGTACGACCACGATATCCCCCGACGAAACAGCCCGTCACCACATAGACAGTCCTACGCTGCCCCACAGTACAGGGGAAATGGGGAATATCGGGAAAACCCGCCCCCACGCAGCCAAGGCTATGCTGCCCCGCAGTACAGGGGAAATGGGGAATATCGGGAGAACCCGCCCCCACGCAGCCAAGGCTATGCTGCCCCGCAGTACAGGGGAAATGGGGAATATCGGGAGAACCCGCCCCCACGCAGCCAAGGTTATGCAGCCCCGCAGTACAAGGGAAATTGGGAACAGCGAGAAAACCCACCCTCGACCAGACAGGGGTATGCAGCTGACCAATATAGGGAAAAGGGGAACCGACGGGAACACCCGCCCCAGCAGCAGCAGACATACACCCCACCCTGGCGGAGACAGAATAACGGACAACAGGGCAATAACCGACAAGGAAGAAAGCCCACTAGAGGAAGGGACAACATGGACAAACACACGAAGGGCCCAGAACACTACCCCCTCCCAGACGAATACCCGAGGGAGTTCAGGGATGAAACACCCCACAGGACAGACAGGGGGGCAATACTCCCTACGCCTAAACACACACCGCAAGCAGGGAGTTGGCGCAGCCACCCCGAGGGGGGGCGCACATACATTACAGGCAGGCGTACACCCACATTTTCAAAAAACGCCTAGACGGGGAGGTTCGGCTAGCTGATGAAGCAGCTGAGGTTCCTCCCCCAACACAACACAAAAAAGGCCCTTCCCCCAAGAAAACTCGTAAGAATAAGGGGAAGAAGCAGCCAGCTAAAACTAAGGCTGACGATCCGCCCCCGGACCGTTTCCAAACACACCCCGTGCAAGGAGACGGCAACTGTCTGTTTAGGGCCATGAGCTTTCTAATCCGGAATACCGAGGATTATCATGGGGACTACAGACAGAAGACGGTCAAACATATCCTGGCCAACTGGAAAGAGTACCGGGACTTTGTGTCGGACGAGCGGGAAAACCCATTCCAGACCGGGGCGGATTACCAAAAATACATGGGCAAGGACGGCACCTATGGCAGTGCCGTAGAGGTAACCGCTCTCGGCAAAGTGCTCAAGGCCAATATCCATGTATATACGGATGTGCACTCGCCTCCGCTATTCTCAACTGCGGGATTCAATAGGGACCTACACATACTTTTCACAGGAAACCCTAAGGCGGGACATTACACACCCCTCACATTTAGAAGCCAACAGCCCGAGAACACGCCCACACCCTCCAAACAGAAAACCCCACCCCCTTCACCACACCACAGGGGGGGAATTGACCATACACAGGCGCGTGACGCGAGCTCGCTCGGCATGGGGAAGCCAGCAACAGGAGTCGAACTCGCGACCGCCTGGAACAAAAGTCGGGTTAACAAAGGCAAGCTCAGGGTCACATTTGCAGACACACCTTCCCGAGAGGAAGAAACCAACAACAACACAACTACACAAAGGCTGGGAACAATTAATACACTAAACGTTAGCCAGCAGACTCCTAGTTTCACAGCAAGACCGGTTAAAGGAGCTGGCAATGTACCTGGCAAACGCACTTTGCTGACCTGGGCAAAGTACTCAGGACAGGAAGTAAGCCGAGAGGCGAAGCGTGCTAGGTACGATAAACGGACAGATCCATGCCCTCCCAGCACAAATGTCACTCCGGCAACAACAACAACAACAACGCACATCTTACACAACACATCGATGCAGGGCAGTGGATTTCAGGTATCGGCCCTCACGATACACGCCACCATAAATGGCCACAGAGTGCAGGCCCTAATCGATACTGGGGCTGCCGTAAGTTGTGTTAATAGCCGACACATTGCCGAGGCGCAAATACAAGGTGTCACGGGGGACATCCGGCTGGTAGCGGCCAATGCTCAGACGTTAGAAAACAGGGGAGTGGCAAACATACATATTAGGATAGACCATTTTGCCACAATGCACCCCATGTTCGTTATCGAACACCTTTCTGCGTCAGCCATAATAGGCATGGATTTTCTCGCTAGATATGAGGCTAGCATAAATTTCGCTAGTGGTCAGATGCTTTTAAAGCACGACCAGAGGCTCACCACACATCCCATGGTATACACCAGGAACAGAGATGGGATTCGAGCGGAGCGAGAAAACCACGAGCATCAGGCCCCTACACTGCACACTATCAGCCAATACACAAACACACACACTGATAAGGCGGCCAACCAGAACCACACGCAGGACCTGACTCCGGAGCAAAATAAAAGGCTCACGGAGCTCCTGGAGACCAACAGAGATATTTTTGCCCACTCAATGAAGGATCTCGCTGTGACAGACCTCATTGAACACCACGTCACACTCACTAGTGACCGACCAGTACACCAGCCTCCCTTCAGAGTGAGCCAGAAGGAGAGACATGCCATCGATGCCCAAATCTCAGAGATGCTCGAGGCAGGGGTCATTGTTCCAGTTCTTTCTAACTATTCCTCTCCAGTTCTGCTGACCAAAAAGAGGGACGGATCGCACCGCTTTTGTACTGACTACAGGAGGCTCAATAAGTTGGTCGAAAATGATAGTTATCCACTACCAAGGGCAGACACCTATTTGGACGCCCTTGGTGGAGCTAGCTGGTTCAGTTCGATGGATTGCTATAGCGGATTCTATTCAATCCCCGTCTATGAACCAGATAGGCACAAGCTGGCGTTCGTTACAGAGAACGGACTATTTACCTACACCCGTTTACCGATGGGTCTCCGTAACGCCAGCCAAACCTTCCAAAAGCTAGTGGATAAGACATTTTCAGGGCTTAAATGGCGTTCCGTATTGGTGTACGTGGATGACATAACGGTCTTCTCCAACACTTTTGACGAACACATCGTACATTTGGAGGAGGCTTTCGCAAGGATCAGAGAAGCTAAACTAAGGCTTAAACCTGCGAAATGTCAATTTGCCAGACAGCAAATTAACATATTGGGCCATATTGTCAACCGGGAGGGCATTATTCCCGACCCAGCCAAGACTGACGCAATAACGGGCATCCCAATGCCCACAAATTTGAAACAATTGCGCAGTTTTATTGGCTTGGCTTCGTACTATCGCAAGTATATCTATAGGTTTGCACACATCGCCCATCCCCTAACTGAACTCACACGTGAAAAAACGCCCTTCAGCATCACGCAGGAACACATAGATGCCTTCAACACACTGAAGCAACTATTGACCTCACCTCCATTGCTGCAACACTTCCATAGTGATAGGCCCACATTTTTACACGTGGATGCCAGCCTGTATGGGTTGGGAGCAGCCCTATTGCAGGAAGACGCCGAAGGGCGCAAACGGCCCGTCGCCTACGCTAGCAGGAAGCTAACGGCCGTTGAGACTAGATACTCTGCCACAGAGCGGGAAATGCTGGCATTTTCGTGGGGAGTGAACTATTTTAGAGTATACCTCTATGGTATCAAGTTCACGGTAGTGACTGACCACGCGAGCTTGCTTTTTTGGGACAAATTTAAAAACCCAAATTCGCGCCTCAACAGGTTTATATTCCGCCTGTATGAATATGATTTCGTGGTCAAACACAAGAAAGGCGCTACACACCTAGACGCAGATGGGTTGTCTAGGCTGCCAGTAGCCGATCCCCCGGATGACAGTAAGGACCACGACTGGGACGATATGCCCACCTTTGCCCTGACGGTGGTTGACATCAAACAGGAGCAAGAAAGTGATCCGCACTTGAAACAGATTCTATTGGCACTAGAAGACTTGGATAAAGTGGACTCCAAGACAGCACGGCTGTCTAGGCGATTTTTCCTAGACAAAGACGGGGTACTGAAATTTAAGCCCACAGCCATGCACGATAGCGCACCTATAGCGGTTCCGGAATCATTGAGAGAAAATATCATGATCGGACACCATAATAGCCCAATAGCAGGGGCACACTTAGGTACGCATAAAACTTACCTTAGAATCCGTGACAAGTACTATTGGGTAAACATGAAGGCCGACATAGATACCTTTGTCAAGACATGTCACACCTGCCAACGATTCAAAACAAGACCTGGCAAGCCTCATGGACTACTCAACCCAATTCCCGTGGGAGAGTTATTTCACAGAGTCGGAATAGACGTGAAAGGCCCCATTACAACAAGTCAGAAAGGCAATAAATATATCCTGGTGGCCACCGAGTATCTCACACGATACATGATTACAAAGGCTGTTCCCAAAGCAGACACGAACAGCATAGCCGAATTTTTATTTGACATAATTACACGATATGGCCTATTCCAAACCTTATTATCCGACAGAGGTACTATTTTCACCTCGAGAGTGCTCCAACAGTTTCTGGAGATACTCAGGATTAAGGCATACACTACCACGAGTTTTTCACCGCAAACCAACGGACTCACGGAAAGTATGAACAAAATACTTGGAATAGCGCTGGCTAAATTTACAGAGGACGCAGGAACAGACTGGGATGAATATCTGCAAAGCATTACTTTTAGTTATAATACCTCTGTATCTACGGCTACGAAACACTCTCCACACTTCCTACTGCACGGATACACACCCAGAAGTCCCATAGACAATATATGTATCCCACAGGACGCCCACACAGACAATGCGGCTCGGCTAGAGCATTTGCAGATAGCCCGCATGGACGCTAGAAAAAACATAGCCGAGGCCCAGAAAAAACAAAAAGAGCGGTACGATCAGAATAGAAAGACCGTGGAATACACACCCGGGCAATTGGTCATGGTCTCCAATCATGCCCGTAAGAAAAACGTGTCCGAATTCCTCTTACCACGATGGGCAGGTCCCTTCAAAGTCTGCAGGAAGGTATCTGACCTAAATTATATAGTGAACGTGCGCCATGGGAGGAAACTCATAAAGGACACTATTCACGCCCGCCGGATGAAGGCATATCACACACGTAAAGCACACACACCTACATGTAAAGGCGGGCACACTGCTAAAAGAAAAGGAAACGGTCCCGTTGGAACACGTGGGAAGAAAGCCAAGAAATAGCCCACTGACCGAACCGGGATACCATCCTAACACTCACCAGAACTGTCCCGGAGACACAACCTTCATGGCGCCGGAAACAATTACTCTGGGTAAAAGGCGGTCTCCAGACCCGCAACCTTCTGAATACCAGGAATATAAGGTTGAGTAAATATCCAGTCGTAGAATAAGGATAATGAGAACGCTAAGACTAATTGGGACAGTCCCACTAACAGCGGGTCATAAACGAAAAACAATACAATCGACACTGGCATCTGGTCACCAAATACGCGACTAGCGGACCAGACACACTCGCGTACAATGCATATGAGATTTCCGAAGTGAAATGCCATGGCCTGTGGTTTGGATTCCAAGTAAAACGGAAATCCCGTGGCACATGATCTCTAGAAATGGTCACGTTAAACCACAAAATTCCCCTCTTGCCTTTTTATAATGCGAAGAGCACTAACAGAAAAGCAGGCTGATTAAGAACACATGTTCGGATACACAGCGTTATCGGAACAAATAAACAAGCGAGCGCGCAAGACATTGCAACCCGACACCCTCATACTCAGCAGTAAAGCAGACCTCAGTGATAAACTGCGAGCCTTACAGACGACAGTTCCCAAAGCACACTGCACGGAATCATTCATAACCAACCTAAGAACCCTATATCTTCAAAATTTACACTACGAGGAGAGGGCAAAAATAAGCAAACTCCTCGCAGGAAGGTATACTAGGGGTTGCGCATAGAAAAACACACAGCCCACTTGCCATAGTGTAGGCGGCACAGAAATGGCCACCAAATCTTTACAGACAACCGGCTTCGAACCCATGTCCACACACAAAAACCTCGTACCGAAAACTAACTAAACAACGGTATTTTCGGTACGAGAAACACAAACAAAATACAGACAGAATGCCCGCAGAACATGAACAACGCAGACATATAACACAGAGAATTACATAGAACACGGGTTCGAACCCCAGAGAAAATTGCACGCCAGGGAAAAACAAGCAGACGGCCTTCCAATCACACCAAAATTGGCCCATATAACGGCTTAAGACAGATAATACTACATTCCTGCGGCCAAATGACAGGCATAAAATCCCAGAAATACACTTGACAGGGAAAATGGACTTTTCAGACAGAGACATATAAATTTCGTAAGACAACGGTCTTACGGAATAATGGCCACACAACGGCAATAGTAGCAGGGCGGATTACCACATCGGGCCGCCAGGAATTTAACACAATGACCACACTGGCATACGTGCAGAAAAACACGCAACAGTGGTTAACCTACATAAAATCCCGGCCTGAAGTTACACACACAAACTGATGACTTGCAGACTTAGCCACTTTGCAACACTGTCGATGACAAAGCGCGATTGTGTAGTGGCAGTGACCATGAATAAACAAATGCAGAACAATCATAACACTATACATTTTTCAACACTGCGAAAGCATTTATCAACAAGCAGACGTCACAGACCAAAACTTGTCGCAGGCCCAGAGTAGCACGTTCGTA
Source organism: Meconema thalassinum (assembly GCA_946902985.2). Classification (NCBI taxonomy): domain Eukaryota; kingdom Metazoa; phylum Arthropoda; class Insecta; order Orthoptera; family Tettigoniidae; genus Meconema; species Meconema thalassinum. The sequence goes on along the minus strand of OX336389.2, from coordinate 263,240,876 downwards.
CAGACGTTGGCAGGCCACGGGCGCTTCCTACCCATACACAATATACACAGTAGGATTTAGCCCTACAGCAGACCAGGCGTCCGCGTGGTGTAGCGGAGCGTAGTCACACACACACACACAAACGCGCTCACCAATCAGGGGCGAACATAGGGACTTTGAGGAAACGGGACCTCCCCTTAACAACTTCTTTTTGCGACCCTAGTCCCGAAACAAATCATTCCAGGCGACTAGGACTTAGCCCTATAACGGACCAGAGTAGGTCGTGAAGCTTCGCTATCCCAAAGCGCGGATAGAAAACCAACATGGACCAAGGGAGGATGACAAGAGAACATGCTAACAGCGTCCCACTCTACTCCCTTCCCATAACCTTCTCAAGCCTGACATAAACAACGCAAACACATCTACACGACCATAAACAGCTACACTACACTACAAAGTATACATAAGGGTTGGTAAACTTCATGTGTTTACAGAAAGGGCATGCTACGCCCTGAGCCCCACCGCTATCACCTGAATGAGAGGGGTGCATCGGCCAACACCAACTAAGCGTAATGCACATCTCCATATGAGAGATGAGGCCATAAGTAATAAATACTAACCATTTTTTTTTTAAATTTAAATCATCCCGCATGAGAGGGAAATATATTAGTATTATGCCTCAACCTACACCTATCCATACATGAGTGCAAACGCCTCATATCCAGACGCATGCATGTATATCCCATCCATTCACCAGGGGATATTGATATCAGACCGGCATGGATTTTTATTTTATTTTTTGCAACCCCGGGAATTACCTGCCCCGTTCCACTCACTGTAGGAGCATCCCAGCACAAAAACCGGTTCCAGGCCGCCACTAACGCGGAATTCGGAAGTGCGCAACCTCCTCCTACCCTGCTTTAACCCACTCTACAGATAACTACCCCCAGATCACAATAACAGGGTACCTGACGCCACAGACCCTACTAACACCTCCATCAAGGTTAAAAAAGAGCATTATCGCTGGAGAAGCTGATATAGCACAGGTAGCCTAAAGTAGTCTACGTATGTAGAGGTTTTACCAGCCCACCACACTGGAAGTATTTTACATTTGACACTTTTTACACAGGTTACACCTATATTTAAAAAAAAAAAAAAAAAAAAAAAAAGGGAATCTGAAACACCCTGGCTGATGATACCGGCGTTAGCCAAAGGTCAAAAGCACAACACTAGGAGCAGAGCTGGGGAAGGCGATGTGGACCCTTACCCCAGTCGGCTCATCAAATTACTGACGACTAGACCAAATAGACGAACCACGTAAGGTCAAAGCATTCGCGGCCTGGTCGGGCAAGCTCTGGAATCCTAGGTGCGCATAAACCGCCCCTGGGAGGAAGGGATGCTAAACCCACTTTGAGCCACGGTCGTCGAAGCCAAGACCTGCAGGGAGACTTTCTGAGAATGGCGGGAGAAATAGCTCACTCCGCGTCGGCCTCGGGAGCTATCCCTAGAGACGACCATATTATGACTAGACTGTTAGTTAAATTTACGTAAGTAAGACTTCCATGGCGGGAAGCAAAACTCCTGTGCGTTGGAGCATACTACGGCGGCCCATAGAGGCAAATTTATATATCAATGCGAAAATGCATACTACGGCGGCCCATAGAGGCAACTTTATATATCAATGCGAAAATGCATACTACGGCGGCCCATAGAGGCAAATTTATATATCAATGCGAAAATGCATACTACGGCGGCCCATAGAGGCAACTTTATATATCAATGCGAAAATGCATACTACGGCGGCCCATGGAGGCAACTTTATATATCAATGCGAAAATGCATACTACGGCGGCCCATAGAGGCAAATATCACTGCGAAAGCAGATTGCGACGGCCGATTAAGGCGAAGACAATATTATGCCATTGGACCACACTGTCCAATGCCCACATAAATGGCGACGCATCGGGCAGTCAGAGGGCATTAAGAGATGGGGCATTGCGCGCCCCTCACAGGAGCCAAGTGGGCGGCTCACCTACGTCAAATAGGAACAGCACCCGGTTATGAACACGAAAGTTACAGCGGGCGAAACGGTTAGCTTAGTGGCACCGTAAGCGCCACCGACAGCATTGGCTCAGCTGGCTAAAGCGCAGCATTAGGTCATGGGGCCAAGCTCTCTGCTGACTCGGTAGACGCGTGGGTTCGAGCCCCACCGTCGGCCGTCCTTGAAATGGTTTTCCGTGGTTTCCCATTTTCAACACCAGGCAAATGCTGGGACGGTACCTTCTGATAGGCCACGGCCGATTCCTTCCACATCCTTGCCCTGTTTCATTCATCCTCATCCATTCCATCTCTCATCCCGACGCGCAGGTCGCCCACGGGCGTCGAATAGAAAGACCTGCACTCGGCCTCTCAGGAGACCACACGACAAAAAAAAAAAAACCGTAAGCGCCCGCGGATAGATTAATCCTAGTAATAGACGTCGACACTAGACTTAAGGGGACGGAATCTAGCGACCCTAGAGACAACCGGTGTTTCTGGGGCTCGTGCGGGTGGTGATCTGGGGATTTAATTGCCCCAGGCGATCGTCCTAGGCCAAATTTAGTTATAGACGGTTGCATTTGACACGCAACCTAGGATTAAGCAAATTTAATGAACACTGTTGCAATTCAGCACAGCATCTTTCGGCCATAGATTAAGGCAACCCTCTCGGCTTAGATGTAGTTTTTTTTATATATATACCATAAGTAGAATAAGTAGTATAAGAGAACGCCGTTCGGCGCCTGATGACCCACAAATCCGTCATCAGGGTAAGTCCGATAACTCATGATAAGTTATTATAATGTAGCATAGTCTTACATTTAAGACAATTTTTTTTCATACATATATTGAGGTAAAATTTCGGCGCCTGGCGGCCCAAAGTCGTTGCCAGGGTAAGCCCAATACTACAACACATTAGGAAATGACGTCACGGCACCATATAGGGTAAGCCCGGCCATATATCGAGTAATAATAACCATGCCATTCTTTTCACAGGTAAAAAGGGGCTTCAGACTGTGGCAACGCTGCCACAGGAAGCGGCATATGGAATAGGGAATTTCAATGTTTTGTTAACCTCTCCATTTTTTTTTGCAGGCATTGTCACCTAGAATATGACACGTGTAATTATGATTTTGCTGCCAGATAGCAGCAACATGCTATTTAATGCCCCCTTATTGTAGTATTATACCTGTGCATACTAACCTCCATTTAACATTCATTCTCACTTACACACTCACTACATTTTTTTTTACAGCTACACGTCAATAATCTGCACAGCGGGAATGATGCCTGTGGGGCATCAAGCTTGCTGGCAGATCTGCATAAAACAAAAACACTTGAAGCGTCAAAATGCGACGCAGCTTACGGCGATGAGGGCGCAACCGGCATGTGGCGGCGACCCTCATGGCCAAGTGTGCAAGCATTCACCCACAGAGGATGCTTCACAGACTAGGTATTAAGAATACACTGCAAGCGGTACGACCACTCAAACCGTGCCAAGAGGTGGCCGTATAGGATCAGCCGTGATACGGCAAGCGTACGTACAAACAGGTAGCGTGCACGCGAGGATCCAAACAAAAACTAGAATTATAAGGGTTTAGCGCGCTTAAGTAGACATAAGGTCATTGTAGTTCATAATTTTAAAGAGTAAACTACATACATATGCATGCGCCCACGGGCAATTATTCCAATTGAAATTCCTAAATGTCAGCATCGCAACATGATACATTAAACTCTATATATATTTTTGTCTGTTTATCAAGTTCACGTGTACACGATGTCTATATTTTTGTTTTGTTTTGTTTCGTTTGCTAAGGTAACACGTAACCAATGTCTGTGAATTGTTTTCTTTCATTTTTCTCTCTTCTAACTTCCCCATTTGTCAGGGTGTTCCGTTTTATCCCACACCAATAAATCCATTTTAAATATTTCCTTTAAATTATACCCTGGAACACCCATTTTTTTTCTATTCTCTCCTATCTTCTTTATTGCAGGGAGCACTTTTTCCCCAAGATAGGGCGGACGACGCAATCATCCGTTCGGCCCTGGGTTTTTCCTCCCTGCACAACTATGTAACCATGTATAACCATGTTTTTTTTTTATGCCGACAACGGCAATGGCGATTGTGCCTCAATAGCAATTATTTTCTTTATTCAACAATGTTAATGCACATTTCACCATGCAATGTAAAATTTATATACATATATATCTATGTACACCCCATAACCCTCCCCTCTGAACACGGGCTGACCGCACACCTACACTTCTGCACGACGACACCCGTTCCATACGACGACGCTTACGACGCCACCACCAGAAGAGACGAGGGGGATTCAAAAACTACTACGACAACATCCCAACCCCAAGTGCCCTTCCCGGTCGCGAGGACGCGACCAAATGGAGGAAGAGGCTTGTACAATACCCAAGGGGTATGCACCCCTTAGAGATCATCCCCCCCATCATCTGTCTAAATCTCATAAAAGGCAACCCTTTAAAAGCCTACCCAATATCCATCAATACTATAAGGGCAGCTGGCTACTCCATAAAGCAGCTCAACCCTTGCGTAATTATGACACACAGCGACATACTACAAACTGGTTCAACTATGCCACAACGCGCTGACAGAACAGAGGCTAAAGGTATAAAAGGTGCCTTAAGTGGGTCACGAGAATCTCTCCATCATCAGTGCTTCGACGAGACAGCCGGAGGCTAACGACAGTGTCAACCGAGGTGAGTCAGTCAGTCAGTGTTCAGAATCCTATTTTTGTAACCTAACACCCACAGTTTGTACTCACATTATAACATCACAAGATCCCTTAAAAGGGACTAACAGTTACTCATTGCTGACCAATAAACACTTGGTCAGTCTCTTACACTTGCATTACTGATCTACACTCTTCTTCACGTCCCCACGTCCTTCCTTACTCCCGTCACGGTCAGACGTGACACACCGTAGTAATAACGCCAACTCAGACGTCCTTGTATTCCTAGCACACCACAACACACTACACTGGTCAGCTTGCCCTGTCAAGGGGAGCTACCCTTATTTAGGCACAAACTCATAAATTAGTACAGCAACTCTCCCTTTTAGATCCACCCCCAAATAAGGGATCTAAAACAATAGTATAGAATACCATAGAACTTTAGTTTAATGGGTGTAGCAAAACTTTTTTCATGTGTGTATATGGTTTGACAATTCTCCAAACCCCATACTCATTTACACCAGTTTAGGGAAAGAGTAACAATAAGATCAATCCCCTTAGCTCTTTACAACGTTTCATCGAAATCTATTGCCACATCCATGTATACAGACAGACTTAAATCACACATACAGCCATTTCAGCATTGTTGAAATGGTAAAATTTCGTAATTGCCTTCCGTAACTCCTACTAAGCTTAAGCGTGAACCTGGCAGCAATCTAATACGTCGTCACCTTTTCAAATATTAAAAGCCGCCATCCAATCGAAACTCTTGTGTAGCGAAGCGTTCAATGTTGATTGGAAGGAGCTATGTCTGAGAATATGATGGATGCATTAGTGATTCAGATCCATATGGTTACTCGCTTTCACAGATTGTGGGGTTGGTTTTACGTCGCTCAACTACTGCAGGTTTTAGTGACGCCCAAATGCCAGAATTTAGCCCCGAAGGGGATCTCTAACCTGCCAACAAATCTTGCGACATGGCTTACTTGCATTTGCGTACTCTCTAATGCCAACTGACTGCGCCAGGATTCGATCAAGCAACCTCTTTTTCGCTGATGTAACTGTTGATGCAATTGGTGGTTTGGGAAATCTTGATCATTAGTTTGACTGGAATACGTCTGATAGAAGGGGCAGATGACCTCGTAGTTCCGCCCCTTAAAACACCAATAACTACTACTACTACTACGTCTGATAACCTGATTGTAACTGTATTATACGTATCTAGGATGAGGGTTTAAGCCATGGAAATGCATTCAAGAAAATAATTTTGTCGACGTCAGGCTTACTTCCTTGGATTGCTGCTTGAAGTAGAACTGGTGTAAAGTAAGACCGACATGTACACACATCAAAAAAAGTTTTGCATCACCTCGGTTCCCAGATCTCCGGCATATAGACGTTGACTGTGTATATTGTATCAAAGATACAGTCCCTTTGACTGTTCATAGTGTACCCGTTCGTCCTGGGGATGCGATGACCCATCTGCTATAACATCACATCCCTGGAGTTCCAGGACAGAGCGGAGTTAAATGAACCTCTAGTCAAATAAGGAATGTGTCGGAAATTCAGCTGAGTTCTCGAAAAAGCAGTGGGTTTCACGAGACAAAGTATCTCTAGGGTCGTTACGGGCTTAAGTTAATAAAAATAATTCAAATATAAATGGGCGCCATCAACTGAATTCCTAGCAAAACCACTTCCTTTCCGGATAAGCCTTACTCAAGACAAGGAAAGAAAAAGGAACATCACACCATCATCAGATCACTACTAAGATAAAAACAAATTTATTTTACTTTGAAAGTCAGACAGACATTTTAAATATAATTCCTACCTAAGAGTATGGTCGAATGCAAAGTTAAATTGTCATTGTCCAAAAATCGAACCATCTCCTTTCTAATGCAAAATTATCTTAATCCACATAACAAGAAAATTTTATAAAGTTCTCTTAGGTTCTCAGGATCACTGTAGCACTATGTCTTTCGTCACTGACATTTGTGAAACCTGAGACCTAATTCTCTTTAATTTAACATCAATGTGGATTTAATTAAGTAATTAATCTGCCTAAACATACACATATAATAATCACTCATATTAAATATCACATAAATTATGGTTTGCATGGTATAATTTGAACATAGAACATGTTAATCAAATGTTCCTAAACATTGAATAATTAATTTACACTATTTACATCGTCATTCAATCACTTATCTGTGAATTACTGAAAATTCAAATTATCATTGGTCATCATCATCGTTATTATCAAAATTAAATATTTCTCACATTAATTCTCACTTCAAAATTCTAAATATTCCTGTCAGAATCGTTAATTCATCACCATTACATCACTTAAATTCACATTTCAAGTTGCAATTCCTTCACATTATCTCTCAATTAAATTTATTTAATTGCATATAAATTCATTGATCATAAGCTTCTTTAATTAATTATCACCTTCTGATTCAGTTATTCATCATCATTACAATCGTCTATTAATTTATTTCAATCAGTTTATTTTATCAATCTTTAATTCATCCACTTTATTTAATTCATCGATTTATTTCAAAATTTAATTTATCAACTTATTTAAATTTCAATCATCTGGTTATTTAGATTTTTCATTATTTCATCTAGTCATTCTGATTTTTATTTCATTAGGTCAGATCGTTAATATGCTTAAATCTCAGATTATTATTTCGTTAATTATTATTTTCAGAAAATCTTGTATTATCAACTTCATTTATTTGTTTAATTTCCTAACAAATTGTTTAATAAGGTTTATAGAACGTTGTCTTACAGTTTTATTACTTCCAAGTTATATCTCGTATTTAATTTATCATGCCAAAAAATATTATTGTCTCCACGACATCACGTTGGATCTAACTATCCACAACGACATTACATTTCTTCAATACTTCAAATATCACATTTGAATACAAGAATTATTCCACAAAACTCCATAAATATTCAGCACATACAGCATGAATCTCAACAATTACGCTAGACTGGGTACGACGACCTCATGTCTGCTTCAAAATACATTTGCAACATTGCTACTATCACTTGGCAACTTCCACAAAATGCCTATCACAAACTCCACTTAACCATGTTGCATGATCTACAAAAAATATATAACTGGCTTCAAATTATCAACGCACACAATCTCCAATAACTGTAATTAGTCTGATCACATCTAGACAACTTCTTAAACAATTGGAAAAATATTACTTCAGTAATTTAAGATCTGCTTTCAAATAGCATAAATTCTCTTACAATTTTCATAACTCACATCGCAGAAAAACACTAATGTGCTATAATCTCTTATCAAAATCTGCAATACTGATCTGCCTTAAAATAATTTTGACCATTAATGATTAATCTTACAAGATTCAATTACTTTAAATCCTTCTCAAAGGTATCAAACACAATTATAAAAATCATCAAAGCATCAGCTGTAATAGCTGTTAAATTGAAATTACTCTCAAAAGAGTATAGCAACAAAATATTGGATTGGCAAACAAGAATTACTAAATGCAATCCTGTTGACATTTATCGTTACTATATTTAACAAAATTTCGACTGATATGTGACTAGTAGTTCCTTGTTTAATTCACTTACATCTCGTGTACATTCGGATGATAAAAATGAGTCCCTCAATGGCAAGTAAGATGTGTAACCACCGTACAGTCGTATAAATACGAAAGACCTCGCCCCGTCGGCTTGGATGATAGTTCCCTGAACGATGGGTAAGGTGAGTACCACCATACAATCGTATAAATACGAAGGACCCCATCTCGTAGGCTGTATGAATGAATGTACCAGAAAGGAATCAACAAGTTTCTAGTTGTCATATAAAAGCGATGTTCATTCACTAAAGTGAATAACTTCTTAATATCTCCAAACAATCCAATGGAAAAAAATCCCTACTGATGAATAATACACACTCGCTAGTATGCAATGAACTGACGAAGTAATTCTGATAATCAATTGCAGATCACGAGTTCGAAATACTCGTTACACAAAAAAACTATTCATGAAAAATATCCTAGCTGGAAAAATGTCTAAAAGACCAAACATCTGCTTAATAAAGCCAAACAACGGTGAGAATTTCGTATAATGATGCCTGCCATATCATATGGTCACTCCATATTCTAGCAAATTCGAAGTATATAAATTCAAACCATGTCTTAATAATCAAATCACTCCTATTAGAAAAAATATACATGTGTGCCCAGTATTCATGAAAATAATCGTATCAGGTAGTTAGAACTTTTACAATACCTTTCATTATCAGTTGCAATATAATTTCCAAGATCGTCGATTTTCCCTACATAAGAATTTCTCGTAAGATCGGCGTGAATATCATTTCATCCATGAAATGACGATTTCCTTCGAAATCCCAAGCGAATCAGCTGTTGGACTCCTCTCGTCAGGAATCGAATCCATCGCTCTGTGGTGCCATCTTGTCTCTATTCACGTTTACTCGGTCATGTTGAACCTCGGATTACCCATAGCGGATATTGTCCAACTCCTTCTCGAAAAGTTCATGAAAACAGTGGACCCCCTTACTCCTCTTCTAATATACGCCACTGTTCCTTTAAATGTTGAGTTTGAGTATTGCAAGTCCAATCTCAACTTACTGCAAAGTCCCACTTGAGTAAAATAAAATTTTACTTGAGAGTGTTCAAGATTACGAAACACCCTGTATCTGTTCGTAATAGGTAACTCATGAAAATTGTATAAGATATAAATCTTATAAATGCACGATATAATGTTCATCAGAGCCTTGCTAAACATTCAGTTTACTTGGAATAGTAAAAGTCGCTTTGAATGTGTTATATAACAGCATGGTTATAAGGTTATTCGTAAAAGCCTGTGTTTGAACAGCGTCGAAATGAAGCTTGAAATAAAGTCTTCAAATACGAGCAGTGTGGTTTTGAAATACCCCGGCTGTCTACAATTGTCTCCTCGGCCAGCCCGCCTGGATCAACGACCCGCTCGGCCTTGGCTGCTCGGCGATGCGAGAAATGTCGCCTACACTTATGCCGTGACGGTTTCCGTACGTTGCGTGACCTTCAATGTCCGTCTCGCAGTGCTATAGAGCTGCTCTGAACTGCCCGTCTCCTTGGGCTCAACTGAACTTGCTAGCGCTGTGTTCTGGCTTATGTGCTCCGCGCGGCACGTGGCTTGTTCTCCCACCACTGCGCTCTTACGTCATGAACATAGTCTCGAACCCGAATCCTCTCGGCTGTTCTGTTATAAAATAACTTACTTCCATAAAATTATTTCCACATATAATGCATGTTATATATCCTCTTCTAAGATGTTTTAATTGTTATAATTCCATATATGTTTCAATAAAGCTTCACATCTCCATTCATAATTCTATCTTCTCACAGATATCAATGCCTCCTCGATTCTAGACCTCCTACATCATCTTGACATTCTTCTTGACGCGATCGGTGCGCTATCTTTTCTTATTGCTTTCCAAAACCTCAACTACAGCTTAATGTCTGCTGGCGTAGCCGATAGCCTAAAATAGGTATCGGGTACATCTCTCCCGTACATCTCCTTTTTTTTATCAGGATTGAGAAAAAAAAATACACTCTCAGGCATTCAATATATAATACATGTACACGATAGCTCTACAATTCCTTTACTCAGCATGATGGTATTTCCTGATGCTAGCTGCATTAAAAGTTCCTACAACTTCATCAGTATCCATTTTAACAATCTTATAGCTATTATTCTGGTATGTCTGTTCAATACGGAACGGTCCAGCGTACAATGGAGCGAATTTATGGTAGATCTTCAGCTGAAGGTTCGAAGTGACTGGCTTCCTAATCAGCACCTCATCATTTTCTTGAAATGGCTCGTGGAACCTCCTTCCTGCCTGTCTCCTGGCTCTCTTCTCCGCCTGTCTTCTGAGCCTCTCTCCTGCCATCTCGACTCTTCTTTCTTGTGTGGGTTGAGGATCTACTGGTGCCCTCACGACTCTGTCCCATGGTCTATCCGGTTTCAATCCATGATGAAGCATGGACGGAATCTGTCCTGTGCTTTCATGTACTGTGGAATTCAAGCATTGGCTAATGATGGGTATCACTTCCATCCATCTATGGTGTTGCCTTGGCACATATAAGCGACACAGCTTACTTATCTCCGGCATAATTCTTTCCGCGGGATTTCCCTCTGGATACCGTACAGAATTAAACACATGCCTTATTCCTAAACGTTCCATAGCAGTAGAAAATTCCATACTAGTAAATTGCGATCCATGGTCACTCAACAAAACTTCAGGTTTCCCCATGCTCGGAATAACTGTTTTCTCAAGTCTGTTTATCACGTACTTGGATGTAGCTTTCTGTATAGGGCATAGAGATACGTATTTCGAAAATACATCAACTGTTACCAAAACGAACTGATTGCCTTTCGTCGAACGAGGAATCGGACCAAAAATGTCCGTCGCGAAAAGTTATCTTGGCTTACTGGGTAATATTGATCTGGGAACTTCTTTCATTAACTTAGATGAGTATTTACTTCGCTGACAACTGTCACAGGTCTTTATGACGTCGCGAATCGTTTGTCCCATTTGTCTCCAAACAAAAGTTTCTTGAGCGAGAGCCAAAGTCTTGTCTACACCTACATGAGCTGCAGTTCGGTGTATCATCCAAATAACTGGTTTGACAAGCTTGGGTGGGATCACTACTCTAAGTTTAGTATGATCCTGGTCGATATATTGGCATATAATACCTCCCATAATATGATATTTTCTAGCCTCTATCTCAGTTCTTTGAAAATCCGGATCAGTGTTATCCATCCTGCGTGTCAGAAAACGGTAAATTCTTCGCAAAGGTGCATATCTCTTCTGAGTTTGCGCTAACAACTTCAACTTTTCTAGAGTACCATTATCCTCTTGAATCAAATTTATATGGTTGACAATTACTTCTTCACAAGGGTTTCTGCTCAGCACATCTGCTAACAGATTTAACTTCCCAGGTCTATGTACAACAGTTGGGTTAAATTGCTGTAAGAACAGTGCCCATCTGGTGATGCGGTCACTCGCTAAGTCTGTCTTCATAATAAATTGGAGGGCTTTATGATCTGTGATCACTGTTATGTCATGTCCAAACAACACCTTCTTCCACGTTTTGAGAGCATGAACCACTGCTAATGCCTCTAACTCAGTTGCATAGTAATTCTTCTCACAATTCCTAAGCTTGCGACTGGTAAAAGCTAAATATCTATGTTTCTTGTCATCATCCAACTGATATAGGATTCCACTAATACCTATTTTGGATGCGTCTGTCTCTACAAAAAATCTTCTTGTAAAATCAGGATACTCAAGCTTGATATTTTGGATCAGCATTTTCTTGGCCGCTAAAAACGCTTGATTGCATCTATCGTCCCATTTCCATCGATTTCCCTTCCTCAATAAATCCTGCAGAGGTGCCATCGTCTCAGTATATTCAGGACAATGTGTTGAAAAGAACTGACACATGCCTAAAAACTGCCGTACCTCTTTAATCTTTCGTGGTGTTGGAAACTCTGAAATTGCCATGATCTTCTTTGGATTGGGCCTATAACCATCTCCATCGATTCTGTGTCCAAGAAATTCAATTTCTTCAAGAAAGAACTGACATTTATTGAAATTCACCTTGAAGTTCGTTCTCCTAAGATCTTCAAAAAGCATTTGAAGGTGCCTGATATGTTCTTCCGCTGTCTCAGACGCTATAATCAGGTCGTCAATATAGCTTACCACATGCTCCTTAACTGCATCTGACAAATTTTCATCTAGTGCTCGGATCATCACCGGACCACTATTTTTCACTCCAAAAGGTAACCTATTGAATACATATGTTTTATGGTCAAACAAGAACCCTGTGTATTGTTTGCAGTCTTCTGCTAGCTCAACATGATAATATGAACTAGTCAGATCAATTGTCGAGAAGAAACTCTTTCCTCTGAATCGGCGTAACAATTCACGTATAACAGGTGGTCTGTCATGTTCAGGAAGAACTCTTTCGTTAAGGGCTCTGGCATCTAGACATATCCTCAGCTTACCGTTAGGTTTCTTGACAACAGCTAAAGGATTCAAATAAGCAGTTGGCATTTTCTTAATTATTCCATCTGTCTCCATGTCGCTTATCATTATGCTAACTTCCTCCTTCCATTTATCCGGAATGGGATATAAATTTTTATGGTATGGTTTGTCATCCATCAACTTGATGCTGTATGTAAAATTTTCTATGAGACCTGGTTTGTCATTGAATATATCCTCATATTCTGAAATTACTTGATCAAACTGCCCCTTAATTTCTGGATTTATTTTATTTGTCATACCCATTTTATCTTCTATAGACCTTTCAACGCTGCATACAATTTCATCCAATATATCCTCTCTAAAGAATGTCATCTCTGATTCTTGATTTTCCATGACCCCTTCTTGAAAGTACATGCACCTACTCTGCATATCTATGATCAGGCCACTCTCACTTAGGAAATCCACTCCTAGGATCATGTCAAAATGTAGTTGACCCACTACTAGGAACATCTGTTCAAAACTTCTGGTTCCAATCCCAACATCTAAAAGTACCTGACTTTTACATTTCATACTCCTGTCTGGGATCACCCCTTGAATTTTGCTAACAGCAGTTGGCAACATTGTAATTCCTCCTAATAATTTCAATTCATCCAGGCAACCTATGGATATCAAGCTCACCATAGCCCCTGTGTCTACAAGTGTCTTTATTTCTTTTCCCATGACTTCCACACTAATAACTGGCAATTCATGTCTATTTTCCCGGTGTACTATGTCTTCTTCCTCGATTAAATCCTCGTCCTTGACCTGATATGTTTCCACGATGAAGATTGATTCCCAATGATTTTCATTTTTCTCTGGAGTTAATTTGACGTTTTTTTTTTCTTCGCCACTCGTGCTGGCTCGATTGACATCTCTCACTGTCTCCTCGAGTGGTGCACTAGGCTGTCTATCCTCTTGTCTCGACCTCTCATGTCCACGATTGTTCCGTCTGTCGTGAGGATCGTTTCTTCGGCCATCCTGTCGGTCGTTTCCATTATATTGTTGACCTTGGTTCCAGTTATTCCTTCCCCGATATCTGTTATTATACCGATTCCTGTCCTGATACCTGGAATTTAGGTTATAATTCCAATACCGGCTATCTCTCGCTTCTTGATCGTATGGCCTTTCATATGGTCCTCTATATCGATCATTTCCTCTTGCGTTACGGATGTTTCCTCGATTCCCTTCGTTCCGTCGGTTTTCCCAGGAATCCCTTCTGTCCGTTTGAGCTGCATTGTCCACGACTACCGCATTTACTTCTTGCGTGTTTCTGTTGTCGTTTCTATTACTTCTAGGCGTGACCTGTGCGCTTGTATAATCCAATCGCCGCAAAATATCGTCATAATGTTCCAGCGTATTGGCTCCCGATGCTATCAGTGATCGCTGTACCTCTATTGGTAACTGTCGCGCTATAGCTTGCAAAAGCTCTTCTTCTGGCAATGGAGGAATAAGGAACTGTAATTTAGCCAGCTGTGACGTGAAATAGTTGGCGTAATGCGTCGGATGTGACGTGGAATAGCGTTTGGAGTACATCTCCGCTCTTACGTTAAGTTGATCCTCGGCACTCCAGAATCTCCTCAAGAAAGCCATGGCAAATTGCTCCATGTTCGCAAAATTGCTTCTGAACGCTCTAAACCACGTAAGTGCAGATCCATCTAAGGCGCGTTCTACTATCCTTAGCTCTCTTTCTTTGGCTACCCTGTGTTCCGCCATGTAGTCTCGAATATCTCGCAGAAATTCTACTGGTGTAACTCCTGTATTTCCCGAAAACTTTCTCGGTTTGTCATCCAGATTCCTTATAATAGTGACTGGACCTGAGTATCGTTCGCTTGGACCTAACGTACTCCTATTCGAACTTGGATTATCCTGAGGGGTTGAACTAGCCCTTTCGAATGTCACATTCGGTTGCATTTGACGGTCTTCTCCCATGCTCGCTTCCTGATTCGTCATACTGCGGTCTATCGCTGTCTGATTTATCAATGTTTCCCCTGATGTGATATTCTGACTGGTGAAACTGTTAAACATGGATTCTAGTTTAGTTATCCTGTCTTCTGCTAATTTTTCCACGGTCTTGACCCGAGTTTTCAGTTCATCTAACGATGTAACATCCTGCGTTTTGTTACTCTCGTCTAAGTCGATTCTTAACTTGTCAATTTTTCCTTCGCACGTGTTCTTTACTAACGCGACTTGTTCTTTCAACAGATCAACATCTGTTCTAAATAAAGTTGAATCTATTTTCATCGCTTCCTTGCTTTCCGTAAACCTAGCTTCTAAGTTTGCCATACCTGCGATTAATTTTTCATCTAACCCTTCACGTTTCTCTTTTGCTTCGGCATCGACCTCACTATACCGTTCTTCCACAATTGCTCCGACTCTATTTTTAAATAAAGCTAAGTTTTCGTTAACCTTTTGCTCTATATCGTCGTCTATCTTCCTAATATCCTTCTGCAATTGATTTTCTAACGACTTTAAATTAGAATTGACCTCTCCCAAGACTTCCTCTTTAATGGTCCCAATTACTGTCTTTAAATCTTTTATTTCGTTACCTAGATTCGTTTCTAGACCCTTAATCTTAGTCTCGAAAGATACTTCGGTAGACCAATCTTGAATTTTTCCTACATCTGCCACTAAACCATCGATGTCGAATCTCAACTTCGATACATCTGACTTAATGTCTTTCTGTATGGTCATAACGTCTGTTCTTAAAGTAAAAATATTTTCTTCTCCTCTACTTTCCAATTCAATAATATTTTTCCTTAATATTTGAACATTTTCCTCTCCTTTCATGTTTACTGCAATTATGTCTAATTGTAAAGTTTTCAGCATCTCATTATTCTTTAAAGTTAAACTATTCTCTAATCTGGTTAACTTATTTTCTAATTCAGTGTTAGTTTCTTCACTACGAGACTGTAATTTCTCTTCCAATGATTTGAAGTTATCTTTCAAGTTAGCTTCACTAGCTTTTAAATGAATTTCAGTACTAGTCTTTAATCTAGTTTCTAATGACTTCAAATTATTTTCACTAGTTGACTGTAGTCTAGTCTCTAATAACATCAACTCATCTTTGCTATTTGACTGTAGTTTTTCTTCTAATGACTTAAAATTGTCTTTAAAGTTAGCTTCACTAGTTGACTGTAACCTAGTCTCTAATGATTTTAAATTATCTTCAGTACTAGTTTGCAATAATTTTAAATTTTCTTCATTACTAGCCTGTAATGATTTTACATTCTCTTTACATTTAGCTTCTAATCTAGCTTCTGAATTATTAATTTGTTCTTTAACTTCCGTTTCCATCTTAGAAATAGTTTCTGCAATTCCAGACATACCCGTCTGTAACTCTCTTAACACCTTCGCTAAATCCTCCGGCAACATAATTATAATTTCAATATAGAATTATATAGAGACGTTAGACAACAACACATCACAATGTCTCAATTCCTGCATTCACTTGGGTATAGGGAAAAAATGTCTTATAACTAACATGATATTACTAATACGATTAACATGAACACTGGATTGGGCACACTAGTACATTGTCTGACTAAGTTCAATAAATTTTGTAACACACTTAAATGAACTTGAGATCAATCTCTCAGTAATCTAAATCTGATGTGATTCCATAGAATAAACAAAATCGAAAAGCCCCACTAGTTGGATAAAGCCAATTCTCCCTCTCTCTCTCTGTACCCGTTCGTCCTGGGGATGCGATGACCCATCTGCTATAACATCACATCCCTGGAGTTCCAGGACAGAGCGGAGTTAAATGAACCTCTAGTCAAATAAGGAATGTGTCGGAAATTCAGCTGAGTTCTCGAAAAAGCAGTGGGTTTCACGAGACAAAGTATCTCTAGGGTCGTTACGGGCTTAAGTTAATAAAAATAATTCAAATATAAATGGGCGCCATCAACTGAATTCCTAGCAAAACCACTTCCTTTCCGGATAAGCCTTACTCAAGACAAGGAAAGAAAAAGGAACATCACACCATCATCAGATCACTACTAAGATAAAAACAAATTTATTTTACTTTGAAAGTCAGACAGACATTTTAAATATAATTCCTACCTAAGAGTATGGTCGAATGCAAAGTTAAATTGTCATTGTCCAAAAATCGAACCATCTCCTTTCTAATGCAAAATTATCTTAATCCACATAACAAGAAAATTTTATAAAGTTCTCTTGGGTTCTCAGGATCACTGTAGCACTATGTCTTTCGTCAATGACATTTGTGAAACCTGAGACCTAATTCTCTTTAATTTAACATCAATGTGGATTTAATTAAGTAATTAATCTGCCTAAACATACACATATAATAATCACTCATATTAAATATCACATAAATTATGGTTTGCATGGTATAATTTGAACATAGAACATGTTAATCAAATGTTCCTAAACATTGAATAATTAATTTACACTATTTACATCGTCATTCAATCACTTATCTGTGAATTACTGAAAATTCAAATTATCATTGGTCATCATCATCGTTATTATCAAAATTAAATATTTCTCACATTAATTCTCACTTCAAAATTCTAAATATTCCTGTCAGAATCGTTAATTCATCACCATTACATCACTTAAATTCACATTTCAAGTTGCAATTCCTTCACATTATCTCTCAATTAAATTTATTTAATTGCATATAAATTCATTGATCATAAGCTTCTTTAATTAATTATCACCTTCTGATTCAGTTATTCATCATCATTACAATCGTCTATTAATTTATTTCAATCAGTTTATTTTATCAATCTTTAATTCATCCACTTTATTTAATTCATCGATTTATTTCAAAATTTAATTTATCAACTTATTTAAATTTCAATCATCTGGTTATTTAGATTTTTCATTATTTCATCTAGTCATTCTGATTTTTATTTCATTAGGTCAGATCGTTAATATGCTTAAATCTCAGATTATTATTTCGTTAATTATTATTTTCAGAAAATCTTGTATTATCAACTTCATTTATTTGTTTAATTTCCTAACAAATTGTTTAATAAGGTTTATAGAACGTTGTCTTACAGTTTTATTACTTCCAAGTTATATCTCGTATTTAATTTATCATGCCAAAAAATATTATTGTCTCCACGACATCACGTTGGATCTAACTATCCACAACGACATTACATTTCTTCAATACTTCAAATATCACATTTGAATACAAGAATTATTCCACAAAACTCCTGGGGCGTGGTGGCTCAGCGGTCTAGCTGTATGCCTCTCACCAAGGCGGTCCGGGTTCGATTCTCGGTCAATGCATGTGAGATTTTCGATGAGAAATGCCATGTCCTGTGGTTCGGATTCCACGTAAAAAGGAGGTCCCGTGGCTCATGATCTCAAGATTAACGGCCACGTTAAACTACAAGCTTCCTTCCTTTTTTTTTCCACAAAACTCCATAAATATTCAGCACATACAGCATGAATCTCAACAATTACGCTAGACTGGGTACGACGACCTCATGTCTGCTTCAAAATACATTAGCAACATTGCTACTATCACTTGGCAACTTCCACAAAATGCCTATCACAAACTCCACTTAACCATGTTGCATGATCTACAAAAAATATATAACTGGCTTCAAATTATCAACGCACACAATCTCCAATAACTGTAATTACTCTGATCACATCTAGACAACTTCTTAAACAATTGGAAAAATATTACTTCAGTAATTTAAGATCTGCTTTCAAATAGCATAAATTCTCTTACAATTTTCATAACTCACATCGCAGAAAAACACTAATGTGCTATAATCTCTTATCAAAATCTGCAATACTGATCTGCCTTAAAATAATTTTGACCATTAATGATTAATCTTACAAGATTCAATTACTTTAAATCCTTCTCAAAGGTATCAAACACAATTATAAAAATCATCAAAGCATCAGCTGTAATAGCTGTTAAATTGAAATTACTCTCAAAAGAGTATAGCAACAAAATATTGGATTGGCAAACAAGAATTACTAAATGCAATCCTGTTGACATTTATCGTTACTATATTTAACAAAATTTCGACTGATATGTGACTAGTAGTTCCTTGTTTAATTCACTTACATCTCGTGTACATTCGGATGATAAAAATGAGTCCCTCAATGGCAAGTAAGATGTGTAACCACCGTACAGTCGTATAAATACGAAAGACCTCGCCCCGTCGGCTTGGATGATAGTTCCCTGAACGATGGGTAAGGTGAGTACCACCATACAATCGTATAAATACGAAGGACCCCATCTCGTAGGCTGTATGAATGAATGTACCAGAAAGGAATCAACAAGTTTCTAGTTGTCATATAAAAGCGATGTTCATTCACTAAAGTGAATAACTTCTTAATATCTCCAAACAATCCAATGGAAAAAAATCCCTACTGATGAATAATACACACTCGCTAGTATGCAATGAACTGACGAAGTAATTCTGATAATCAATTGCAGATCACGAGTTCGAAATACTCGTTACACAAAAAAAACTATTCATGAAAAATATCCTAGCTGGAAAAATGTCTAAAAGACCAAACATCTGCTTAATAAAGCCAAACAACGGTGAGAATTTCGTATAATGATGCCTGCCATATCATATGGTCACTCCATATTCTAGCAAATTCGAAGTATATAAATTCAAACCATGTCTTAATAATCAAATCACTCCTATTAGAAAAAATATACATGTGTGCCCAGTATTCATGAAAATAATCGTATCAGGTAGTTAGAACTTTTACAATACCTTTCATTATCAGTTGCAATATAATTTCCAAGATCGTCGATTTTCCCTACATAAGAATTTCTCGTAAGATCGGCGTGAATATCATTTCATCCATGAAATGACGATTTCCTTCGAAATCCCAAGCGAATCAGCTGTTGGACTCCTCTCGTCAGGAATCGAATCCATCGCTCTGTGGTGCCATCTTGTCTCTATTCACGTTTACTCGGTCATGTTGAACCTCGGATTACCCATAGCGGATATTGTCCAACTCCTTCTCGAAAAGTTCATGAAAACAGTGGACCCCCTTACTCCTCTTCTAATATACGCCACTGTTCCTTTAAATGTTGAGTTTGAGTATTGCAAGTCCAATCTCAACTTACTGCAAAGTCCCACTTGAGTAAAATAAAATTTTACTTGAGAGTGTTCAAGATTACGAAACACCCTGTATCTGTTCGTAATAGGTAACTCATGAAAATTGTATAAGATATAAATCTTATAAATGCACGATATAATGTTCATCAGAGCCTATGCTAAACATTCAGTTTACTTGGAATAGTAAAAGTCGCTTTGAATGTGTTATATAACAGCATGGTTATAAGGTTATTCGTAAAAGCCTGTGTTTGAACAGCGTCGAAATGAAGCTTGAAATAAAGTCTTCAAATACGAGCAGTGTGGTTTTGAAATACCCCGGCTGTCTACAATTGTCTCCTCGGCCAGCCCGCCTGGATCAACGACCCGCTCGGCCTTGGCTGCTCGGCGATGCGAGAAATGTCGCCTACACTTATGCCGTGACGGTTTCCGTACGTTGCGTGACCTTCAATGTCCGTCTCGCAGTGCTATAGAGCTGCTCTGAACTGCCCGTCTCCTTGGGCTCAACTGAACTTGCTAGCGCTGTGTTCTGGCTTATGTGCTCCGCGCGGCACGTGGCTTGTTCTCCCACCACTGCGCTCTTACGTCATGAACATAGTCTCGAACCCGAATCCTCTCGGCTGTTCTGTTATAAAATAACTTACTTCCATAAAATTATTTCCACATATAATGCATGTTATATATCCTCTTCTAAGATGTTTTAATTGTTATAATTCCATATATGTTTCAATAAAGCTTCACATCTCCATTCATAATTCTATCTTCTCACAGATATCAATGCCTCCTCGATTCTAGACCTCCTACGTCATCTTGACATTCTTCTTGACGCGATCGGTGCGCTATCCTTTCTTATTGCTTTCCAAAACCTCAACTACAGCTTAATGTCTGCTGGCGTAGCCGATAGCCTAAAATAGGTATCGGGTACAATAGATGTCACTAAAACTGCTCAAAGATGTAAACAACCATGCATGAGCAGGGCCTATTAGACGGAGGGGGTACGACAGCCGATCAGTTCCAGTCATTCCACCAGGACGAAGGTACGCTGCTCATGTTGTCTGTAGTTCTACCATGCCTAGAAGGTCAATACCGCAGTTCGATCGCGTCCGCATTGTTACTTTGTGTCAAGAAGGGCTCTCAACAAGGGAAGTTTCCAGGCGTCTCAGAGTGAACCAAAGCGATGTTGTTCGGACATGGAGGAGGTACAGAGATACAGGAACTGTCGATGACAGGCCTCGCTCAGGCCGCCCAAGGGCTACTACTGTAGTGGATGACCGCTACTTACGGATTGCCGCTCGGAGGAACCCTGACAGCAATGCCACCATGTTGAATAATGCGTTTCGTTCAGCCACAGGACGTCGTGTTTCAACTCAAACTGTGCGCAATAGGCTGCATGATGCGCAACTTCACTCCCGACGTCCATGGCGAGGTCCAGCTTTGCAACCCCGACACCATGCAGCGCGGTACAGATGGGCCCAACAACATGCTGAATGGACCCCACAGAATTGGCATCACGTTCTCTTCACCGATGAGTGTCGCATATGCCTTCAACCAGACAATCGTCGGAGACGTGTTTGGAGGCACCCTGGTCAGGCTGAACGTCTTAGACACACTGTCCAGCGAGTGCAGCAAGGTGGTGGTTCCCTGATGTTTTGGGGTGGCATTATGTGGGGCCGACGTACGCCACTGGTGGTCATGGAAGGCTCCGAAACGGCTTTACGATACCTGAATGACATCCTCCGACCCATAGTGCAACCATATCGGCAGAATATTGGAGAGGCATTTGTCTTCATGGACGACAATTCTCGACCTCATCGTGCACATCTTGTGAATGCGTTCCTTCAAGATAACGACATCGCTCGACTACAGTGGCCAGCATGTTCGCCAGACATGAACCCTATCGAACATGCCTGGGATATGTTGAAAAGGGCTGTTTATGGACGTCTTGACCCACCAACCACTCTGAGAGATTTACGCCGAATTGTCGTTGAGGAGTGGGACAATTTGGACCAACAGTGTCTTGATGAACTTGTGGATAGTATGCCACGACGAATACAGGCATGCATCAATGCAAGAGGACGTGCTACTGGGTATTAGAGGTAGTGGTGTGTACTGCAATCTGGACCACAAATGCTGAAAGTCTAGCTGTATGATGGTACAACATGCAATGTGTGGGTCTCATGAGCAATAAAACGAGCTGAAATGTTGTTTGTGTTGATCTCTATTCCCTTTGTATTTAAAGGTTCCGGAACTCTTGGAACCGAGGTGATGCAAAACTTTTTTTGATGTGTGTATATTTCCATACGCACATCCTTCGACTCTCGTCCTCGGCCACCATGGCCATCGTATAAAATCAAGATCCATGAACTCTGCAAACACTTGTTCCGTTGCTGGCACAGCTGCCAGCGGTACTTGTCGGACACTCGAGAAGAGATATGGGAGGCAAGGGAAGATTTACCTAAAATGTGCTTAAATTAGTGCAACGTATGGATTGGTATATTGATTGTCAAGAAAATAAATGTAAATCGTTGGCCCAAACGTATCTCGTGCTTTACAGCTGATCGCGATCTAAGTCCCAGTACTGTGCCGTGAAGAGAAGAGATAACATCGTTAAAACCAATCTGCAATGGCATGTTGAAAATCATGGATTATCCGTCTAATAACGTAGCCTATAGGGCTCCTCTAGCTCGAAGATTTGCAGTAACTTGACGCAACATTGACTCCATAATGTGAATAATGACCTTTGGAGAGATGTTAAGCCATGCTGTCTGAATAGCTGCGCAAAGTTGCCTGGTATTTATAGATGCAGAATCTTGGTTGCACCGCGTCCCACCAATTCTTCACTGGGTTTATATCAGCGCAACGTGCTGGCAACTCGAATCGTCTAGAATGGTTTTCAAGCCAGTCTTGGGCATCCGCAGCTCGATGAAAGCGCACATTATCTTGTGGAACATCCCATTATTGGCAAGAAAAGTAAAGTCCATCAATGGCTGTCGATGGTCACCAAGAAGAGTTTTTTAGAGGTTACCAAAGGGTTTTGTGGGCACATGGAACAGTACACCTAACCTATGCCATGTGAACACACCCCACACCTTCATAGAACAAACACCAGCCTGTACAGCGCTTTATTGACAATTAAGGTCATATGGCTTCATTAGGTTTGCGCCATACCCGAACCCTGACATCAGACCATACCATGATGTGCCGAGAGTCATCGGACGAAGCCCCGTGTTTCTAGTCTACCAGGGTCCAATTAACAACCTTACAAGGCCAGGTGAGGCGTTCAGTGCAGTGGTGTCCTGTTAACAAAGTTCTTCCATGGGGTTTCTGTGTACATATCCCATTGAAGCTAATGAACGTTACACGGATCTAGATAAACATTTGACATCTCCTGACTGAATATGACTGTGATTTGAGCAAGTGCTCCTGCTTTGCTAGTATGGACTGTTCTACCTAAGCTCCGCCGGTGACGATCATCAAGTAAAATTGGACGGCCACTACATTGTCCACGGTGGATCGTAATGCCTTGATTTTGACATTCTCTGTACACACGGGACACTGTGTTTCGAGGAATATTGAGAAACTTCTGAATCTGAATGTCCCATCTTTACGGCATCGACAAACATGCCCCGTTCGACCTCAAATAAATCAAGTCTCTTTGCCAAGCGTATGCAGACAATGGTCAATCCGAATGACACGACCGCCCGTTCACGACTGAAAACGTACGAGATATGAGAGTGTGATATACTGTATGTCGAATGCTGTAGCATTAAATGCAAATTTCGTTCTTCTTTTAATGTACAACGACCTTCCTTATTTCAACACCGAAATGTATTGTAAATTAATATTGTTTTGTTTTTGGTGACTAATGTTTATTGATGCTGCTGAAAACTTCAGCAACTGGTAGCTACGATTGATAGTAGGACTATTGATCGTATTTGCGTTATGCATTGTAGGATGTAAAAAGGTTGCTACGGCCGAATACATGTTGTTAATTTACGAGGCACGTCCACAAAGTAAGTTCCGTTTGGTAATAAAATTGAATTGTGTACAGATACAGAAAAATTATTTATTGCACCACATTCTACACCTCTTAAACTACTTTTCCACATAACTGCCGAACTTTTGCAGGCTTTTGTCATAGCGTGGCACACGTTTTTGGATACCTTCTTCATAGAAGTTTGCTGCCGACCGTAAACGAGAGTGAAGACTCCCCGGTAAGATATCCTACCGTTTGGCCACCACTGTTAGGCAAATTGCGTATGTGGTCAGGAGAACTCCTAAACATACGCAGTTCTCCTGGTAAGCACGCAATTTGCCTAAGAGTGGTGGCCAAACGCTAGGATATCTTACAGGGGAGTCTTCACTCTCGTTTACGGTCGGCGGCAAACTTCTATGAAGAAGGTATCCAAAAACTTGTGCCACGCTATGACAAATGCCTGCAAATGTTCGGCAGTTATGTGGAAAAGTAGTTTAAGAGGTGTAGAATATTGTGGAATAAATAATTTTTCTGTATCTGTACACAATTTAATTTTATTATCAAATGGAACTTACTTTCTGGACGTGCCTCGTATTATAGTACGTATAATTTTGTGGATTTACACTCGTTTAAATATACCAGGTGGCCCTCTTACATCGTACTTTCTACATATATATGCCCTGCAAGCACGAATGATGAATGGGATGCCTAGTCACTGTTTTGAAAGGAGATTTACAACGTGCTTTATGTCGGAGGTTGTGGAACAAATAGTAGTCATATTACCATACACTGTAACAGGGTTATTATTATTATTATTATTATAATTATTATTATTATTATTATTATCAGCCACGGTAGCTGAGAGCACTAACGCGCTATCTAGTGCCTGGACGGCATTAGGAGGGCGTGGGTTAAAAAATGGATTTCCTGGTTTCCCATTTTCACCACCAAGTAAATGCCGGGACGGTTTCTTTCAACAGGTCCACCACGACCGACTTACTTCCAAAATCCCGTCCCTGACCTTTCCTAGACTCAAGTTAGCGGTCGCCTGGGCGATCGGCTCATCGCCATCCGCAATTGTATCTGCTGACAAAGTGTGTCCAGATCCAAGACACTGTCCTTGCGACGGCAAAGAAATGATCCCTCTCAGAGTCGGTGGGTGAAGCCGAGCTGGGAGGATTAGCAATGAAGAATTATTATTATTAATATTATTATTCACAGCAAAATGTAAAATGTGTCGACCCCTGTGAAGTGCTAGCACGTGTAGGTGATGCTGAGCATAGCATGCCCTTAGGGAAAAGGAAAGCTTTCCCTTCTCCTCCGTGTTATTGTATATCACAGTCTATTTTCTTCCCTGCCTCCCACCTACAACTTTTGCAAGCCGAACGAACCCGACACGTGTATTCCAAATATGTTGAGCGTGAAAATATACACAGGTGAATTGGAGAGAAATATCCTCACAGAACTGTCATTCTCTGGGGATTTTGTCTGAGTGCAGTATAGTAGCTTGAAATGACATTCAACTGTCATACGTTCTGTGAACAGTTACGGGGGGAAACAATATAGCCTTTGACAGTGCTGAAGAATTTGCTTTCCTTTTCAAGTTTTATGAACCTGTCTATTTTATTCAAAGCTTTCATCCTTGATACGAAGAGATGGATGGATGATTTATTACGTAAGTCCACATGTTGAAATCTACATAGTAAATATCCACCACTCAATGTTGCTCCAGAGAAGTTAAAAACCCTGACAGTACTCAGTAATCATGCCAGTAATAACTTAATAACAAATCTGTGAATTATCATCCCTTACTACGCATTTCCAATTCTTTCGGGCCGGGGATGATATGTTAGAGCTCGGACTGTATGTGGTGAAGCTTCAAGGTCGTGGTAAAGTATGAGTAGTGCGGAGCCAGAGCGCTGGAGGAGACACCCCTTCCCCAACTGCGCCGAGCTGACTCGTGATATTTTTGCATTAACACGCGATGTCACAGCGCAGTGGACGACGAATAACTCCTGTCGCTGTTTCCCCACCACTGAAACGAGGCTGGAAATATGTCTGTCCAGAACGGTCAGCTTGAACTTGAAGTTTCACTACATACCATCCAAGCTCTATGAGTTCATAAGTGCCGAATGGATTTAGTAGCTAGTTGCTTTCCTGGCGCCCACCTCCCCAGAAAAGTTATTGAGAGGTTATATTACTCGAATATAATATCCTCTGTTATGAATCTCGGATTGCCAGGCATGAGAGGTAATATAAACCAAGGCAAATACAAATGAGAAAAGGTTAGGATGCATACAGCCGTAGCCTTTTGGAAGGTAGGCTAGTATCCAGGCATTTGCCACGATTTTAATATGGTAAACCCGGGAAAATAATTTCAAGGTCAGCCAATAGTGGGATTTGAAGTCTCTGGATTTGACCTTTCCTGATAAAGCACTGAGTTACACCGATCTGTTAAATTAAGAGATAAAAGCATTAACTATTGTTGTTGTCGCTTCTTTTAGGAACTTATGACAGAGGAGTGTCTTAGCACCATCAGCAATGCAAGTGTGTCAAATTGAAATTTCATTACTGCGGTTTGCCAGGAGTAATTCGTAAAAGTAGAGGCTAAATAGGTACATCGTTGAGAGTTCACTCGCCGGTTTTTTTAAACTTTGACATCACACTAATAATTTCCTGAAGTGAATAGTGAGAATGAAAATCCACAGCCTGCTTCCAGTCGACCGACAGGTCAGGGAATGGATTGAATGAAGCCCCCATCTAGCGGCGAGGATATGAACTGTGCCGGCTGCCGAAGCCTGTCGCACTCCCCTGGGGAAATGATTAAATTAATGACAGATGAAATGAAATGACAATGAAGAGTGTTGCTGGAATGAAATTTGTGGCAGGAAAAACCAGATTACCCGGAGAAAAAACTGTCTGCCTCCACTTTGTCCAGCTCAAATCTCCCATGGAGTGACCGAGATTTGAACCACGGACCCAGCGGTGAGAGGCCGGCGTGCTGCCGCCTAACCCACGGAGGCTGCTGAAGTAAATAGTATAGTACTGAATCATCATTTTCTGTCGGTGAAGAGTGTTCAAAACGTAAAACACTCACATTTCATAATGATGACCATGTTATGTTAGACACTGCTTGTGGATTATGGTAGCTCCACTTATAGAGTGGTAGCTTCATTTCTTTGTATGCGACTGTAGAAACCTTCAAGACTGATAAATCAGAGATATAGAAACGTCATGGTTGCTCAAATGCAATGGTAAATACTACACGACACGATTTCACTCTTCGCTGCAACTACACAAAATGGCTCGGTTAGCTTGCCCAGCAGCATCTGATTTTTCTCCTCCTCTGCCCACTGCAGAAGCTTTTTCGGATAAGTTATTCACTTGAAACATACATTGAACCTGCAGTATAGTTGTTTCGTTCATACTACGTTATTCTATATTGCTTACAGAAATTATAAACGAGGAGAGGAAAGGGAAACCTGAAATGATTTGCAGAGGAATCCGAAGAGGTTATTTATTCATTGGCATTACTTGTTGTGCCACATGTTATTGATCCGGTCTAATCAATATTACTTTAAATGGCATATTCTTGTGAGAAACAGTGCATGCTCATGTTCTTGCTTATTGAATGGCTGCATGCCACAGCGGTAACATTTTCGCCTGCTGTTTCCAAGGTTGCAGGATCGCATCCTGGCGCAGTCAGCTGGCATTTGATATTAATAATAATGCTATTTGTTTTACGTCCCTTTTAACTACTGAGGCTTTTACAGACGCCAGGGTGCCGGAATTTTGTCCCGAAGGGTATCTTTAATGTGCCAGTTAATTAACTGACACGGTTCCCTCACATTTGCACACCCTCCTACCTTGTCATTAATTCTCATTACTGTAGCTCGTAAGTGTTAAAAGTTATTTAATTTAATATTTTATCGTTTCAAGATGGTGGTTAGATGTAATATTTACTTTCATATGGTCATCACGTTGGTATCGGAGGATTATTGTATGAGACTACATGAATGCCAAGCATTGTGAACACTGAATCATTGAATCATATTTTATTGATTATAATACTTGCGTGATTAGCGTGGTCGCCATCTTGAAATGATTCATCTGATGACTTTGTAGTTTTGGCCCAAGACGCTTCATTCACGATGGTTTGATTTTTCAAAAAATTGGTAGAGATCCACTACATACTATATTCGTAATTCGTAATAAGTTTTGACCACTCGTGTGGCCACCATTTTGTTTTCAATACCATTGGGCATATAAAACAAGACACGTATTACCCTTTCACGATTTGATTGCCGGTGGTCGAGATGGGAACTATTCCTTGTTTACTTGTGTCACACGTCAGCCTGCTTCGTTGACAGGTACAGTTGCGCGAGTAGAATATGACTCACCTCCAATAGCCTCAGTTATCGTTTGACTGGCCGTGGTGACATGAGCTCCTGTAACGCGCAATGCTGCTTGTCTTATGTGCAGAATTAACTCTTGTCATCGCTGTGTTCCCCGCTTTGCCCCGCGGGGCAGCTGTTACAATCAACAACAAACACTGGCGCAGCCACGCTCAGCGGCAATCAAATCTTAAATGGGTAATAGTTGCCCTTTGATAGTAGTACCTCTGTACCAAATTCTATCAATTCGGTTTCGTCGTTTGGGAATGTATTCGAGGGACAGACATACATACACACACACACACACAGAAACACAGACAGACAGACACGGTCATTTGGCCCGTGTAGATCTCATAATTTTACTTTCCTTTTCCTTTTACAAAACTCGAAAATAGGCTAATACAGAAACAATTTTAGAAGAATGTATGAGTAATTTTTAAGTCAAGTATGTGAATTTTATGCAAGCCTTTGTTCATATTTTTGCTTAAATAATTCAGAGTTCTTCTTTTCTTAGTTCATTTTTCCCTTAACTAACCGATATTCTCGTCATAAAGATCTGTTCTCTTAACTTAAGTTGTATCTCTCACTTCTATCACATTTTGCTCTCAGTGGAGAGGAGAGATACATGAGCTCATCTCTCTCCCTTTGTTAAGCTGGGTAGCGGTAACTTAGCAGATCAGAGAATCCCCACACTTTAAAGTCGAACTTCCTCAGCCTTATCCGGAGGTAGGTCTCAGCGGATGTAATTAGCTCCTCCATGGGAATCTTAGAATGAGCGACAGCGAAACTAAGTCCCGTAGCTCATTGGTGTCGCACTCTCTTACAGTAGGCTACAAGGGGCACGAGGCACAACAGCTCTCGGAGAGTACACAAATAAGTTGAGCAGACAACTACAGTATTTCACTAGAACACGGGTTCTTCACACCTGTCATAATGCAGTCCTCAATTACATGAACGTCGCTTTGAGGTCTAGTGCGTTACTTTTAAAATAGCAATATCATCACTGGTCACCAGAAGGGCACTGATTTCGTGGCAAAGTGGGTAGAACGCCAGGGTCCCGGGTTCGGTTGTCGGCAATATAGTGGGATTTTAACTTTAGATGATTAAACTTTTTTGTGTCTTTGACGTCTTATAGAACATGACTTGCAGGTCGCATACGTGCGTCGTCTACAACGTCTCGTTCCTATCCTCTACGGAGGTATCGTATCGATACTATTCGCTCAGGGGGAAGAGAAGAGAACGCGCACTGTGTAGTATGAACTGCAATTATTCCTATAATAAATGCACTATTTTGAGAAAAACTGGCGACATGAGTTGAGAGTGACAACTGGCAATATTTGACTTCAAAATAAACGCTTGCCACAGTATACTCTAGCCGGTCCCGTGGTGTTGGGGTAGCGCGCCAGCTCTCACCCGGAGGCCCCGGGTTCAATTCCCGGCTCCGTCAGGGATTTTAGAAGCTGACGTGAGGGCTGGAACGAGGTGCACTCAGCCTCGTGAGGACAATTGAGTAGCTGTCCTACAGTGAGACAGCGCCCCGGTCACGAAAACCAAGATTAACGGCCGAGGGGCCCAACGCGCAGACCACGCGTCACCCCAATATCTGCAGGCCAAATGGCTGGGCATTGGTCGCTTGGTAGACCTAGGCCCTCATGGGCTGTAGTGCCAGGGGTTATTTACAGTATACTCTAACTAAACTTTCATGATATCCATATCTGTAAAACCTAATAACGCAAAACAAAATTATTTCTTTACTTCCACATTGCAAAGTTTGTCATAAATTTCGTTTTTGTTGTTGTTGTTGATGACTGGTTAAAGAGCATTGCGACATCGTGATCATGTAGCCCCATTATTATTATTATTATTGATTTAAGCCCACTACGGAGCGCTTATGACTAGTTCTTCGATGCTCTTTTCCGTTCCCAATATCTCTTGAGCCCTGCTGATAATTTCTCCTTTCTCTCCTGCGAAAGGGGCTTCCGACATTTAGAGACTCTAGGTGGTGGGATCCAAGATTCTACCATAGCACAAAATTTAGAACGATCTTCTACATCAAGGTCAGCAATTCCAGCCGAATCCAAGTCCTTTAGTACTTCATTAAGCCACAGGCTTCCAGTCTTGTAGCTTTTAACCAAGGAGAAGATCTTCTTGGTAAGCCTGTTGCTGTTCATTCGTTGTAGGTGCCCATAGAACTATAGCCTCCTACGTCGCATACTGGTATTGGCTGATTCTAACTGTCGATACAGGTCAGAATTAGATTTCAAACGGTAGGTTCCATCTGGGAGCAATCTCGGGCCATGGATTCTCCTGAGGATACGTCTTTCGGCTTTCTCCAGGCCATCCATGGTGCCTTTTCTGTTCATCAAGAGGGTCTCTGCGGCATACAGAAACTGTGGTCTGACAGCAGTTCTGTAGTGACAGATCTTAACATTCCTCGAAATGCATTTCTTGTTGTACAAATTGTGGGATAGTTGGTATGCTGTGTTGAGTTTGGTACGCCTTGCTAAGATGGAGGTGCCATCTCTACCATTGGGGTGGACCCATTCACCAAGATAACGAAAGCGATTGACTCTTCCAATCGTTCCATGTATGGTCGTCAAAGGGGTGTTTCCGGAGTGCCGATTTTCAAAGTACTTGGTCTTATCGTAAGATATCTGTAATCCAGATTTCACCGCTATCTCGTGCAGGGCTTGGACAGCTATGCCAGCATCCTTAGAGTTGTTGGCCAAGATTGCAATGTCATCTGCGAAGGCAAGGCACCTGATCTCGATTCTTCGGGTTCCAGCTCCAATGGCAACTGGTTTGATTCCTAGATTCCTCAATGTGCATTCCCAGGTCTTGATGACTTTATCAAGCACCAGATTAAACAGAATGGGCGAGAGACCATCACCCTGTCGTACTCCGGTTTTGATCTTGAAACTCCGAGATAGTTCTCCTCTGAACTTCACCTTAGGGGTTGTATCCGTGAGAGTCTGTTTGATGAGGGTGCGTGTGTTATAATCCACACCTCGTTCTTGGAGTATTGAGAACAGTGTCTGGCAGTCGATGGAATCATAAGCTTTTGCGAAGTCGACGAAAACCACAGTAATGTTCGCACTCCTTACTTGGTTTAGCTGGAGAATGGTTTTCCGATTGAAGATCTGCTCGGTGCAGGACCTTCCACGCCGAAATCCTCCTTGATATTCACCAATTGTTTGGTCACATTGACTTTCTACATTATCCAGTAAAATCCTGGAGAGCACTTTGTATGCTATTGACAGCAGAGATATCCCCCGGTAGTTGTTTACATTACTGTGATCGCCTTTCTTATGTAAAGGGTGTACGACAGCTGATTTCCAGTCATCAGGGATCCTGCCAGTCTCCCAACATTCGATTAAGATCTGGTGTAGGGCCTCTGCGATCGTATTTCCACCTGCTTTCAGGGCATCTGCAATGATTCCATCTTCCCCGGGTGCCTTGTAGTTCTTAAGATGGTTGATGGCATTAGCAACTTGCTGCAAAGTTGGTGGGTTAGATGCCAGGTGTATCTCTGGAGGATCTTCAACAGGCAATCTGTCCGTGGGCTCTTCGCTATTAAGTAATTGTTCAAAGTAGTTTGCCAAAAGTTCCACGTTCTCGCGGTTGCTGGTGACCAGCTCCCCGGCTGTATCCTTGAAGTGAAGGCATTGTGGCCTATACCCAGAGAGTTCCTCTTTGAAGACCTGATAAAAGTTTCTGGTTTTATACATTTTAAATTCTTCATTCAACTTTTCCAGTCTTGACCTATCGTAAGATCTCTTCACACGCCTTATGGTCTTGCTCGACAGTTTCCGCACCACTGTGAAATTCTCCCAATCTTCTTGTCGTTTTGTCGAGTTCCACTTCATCCAAGCAGCAGCACGCTCATCAACTGCAAGGTCACATTCAGAATTCCACCATCTATGCCGTCGCTTCCTTCGAGCCCTTAGCCCCATGTACTTGTCTGTGTGTGGAATTTGTCTGATTACCTGTGTTATTGTGATGGCTGCATTAGTGTGTGTATTTGTAATTCAGATGAGATTGGGAAGGAGATAGCCGTGGCCGTAAGTTAGGAACTATCCCGGCAATTGTCTGGAGTAGAAGTGGGGAACCAAGAGAGCTGAGATGGAAATCAATCCCTCCTCTTCTCAGTTTTGCCTCACGAGGTTGGATGTACCCCGTTCCAGCCCTCAGATCAGAATTTGTCTTGGCAGAATCGGGAATCGAACCCCGACTTCCAGGGTGACAGTCAAAAATGCTAGCCGCTACATTACGAGGCGGTCGTCATAAATTTCATGTTATTGCAGACAGCACGGCATCACTATTCGCTGATGCGCTATGATCCAGTGAACAGAAAGAGAGCAAATGAGAAGGAGTAATGCCATAAAAATTGAAACGTATATCTCATTTCAGCTTTATAGTTTTGCCACTGATATTTGTGACTAACGATAAGAAGGTCGTTCGTCTTCTACGCAAGTATTCTTAATAGGATTAGATAAAGGCACAAAATGCTGCCATTTGCATTAAAACACACATACCAATGATTTCTCCTCCAATAACCCTCCTCTGCAAGCTCTAGACGAGAGTACCGGTGGTATGTGGTGAAGCTCCATGGTCGCGTTACAGTATGAGGGGTGGGGAGCTGGAGCGCTGAAGAGAAGCCCCTGCTTTAACTATAATAATAATGTTATTGGTTTTACGTCCCTTTTAACTACAGTGGCTTTTAGAGACGCCGGGGTGCCGGAATTTTGCCCCGAAGGGGATCTTTAACGTGCCAGTAAATGTACTGACACGGCTCCCTCGCATTTGCGCACCCTCAAATGCCAGCTGACTGCGCCAGGTTTCGAACCTGCAACCTTGGGCTCAGCAAGCGAGAACGTTACCCCTGAGCCACGCAGCCAGACCCCTGCTTTAACTGCACCGAGCTCAAGAAGACTGCATGCACAGATATTTAAGCATTAACATGTGATGTCCACAGCACGGCGGATGACGAGTGGCTGCTGTCGTTTTCCCCCACCACTGAAATGTGGCTGGAAGTTTGTCTGCCCAGAGCGATCAGCTTGACTTTGAAGCCTCATCACATACCGTACGTACTCTACGATGCGAAATGGATACCTGCACATTCGGACAGCATAACTTCGAACTTGGTGCTTACTGTGGGCATTTCAATTGTGGTTATACCTCTGTCTAATAAGATTCTCTTAAGGAGAATCCTGATGAGGCACTGCACAAAACGGCTAAAACATTAACTTGCAGGCTAGTTTGCCAAATAGGATTGGGTGGGAAGTTGCAATTTATGTCTTAGTGTCTGAAATAAATACATTAAGTATTTAAATACATTAAGTATTTATACATTAATAAATCAGTTCTCACACAAATGGGGGCCAATTTATGTCTTAGTGCCTGGAATAAATACATTAAATATTTATAGTCGCCTCCGTAGCGTAGCGGTCAGCATGGTTAGCTGCCGCCCCGGAGGTCCTGGGTTCGATTCCCGGCTCTGCCACGAAATTTGAAAAGTGGTACGAGGACTGGAACGGGGTCTACTCAGCCTCGGGTGGCCCAAATGAGTAGAGGGGGTTCGATTCCCCCTCAGCCATCCTCGAAGTGGTTTTCCGTGGTTTCCCACTTCGTCTTCGGGCAAATGCCGGGATGGTACCTTCTTCCAGGCCACGGCCGCCTCCTTCCCTCTTCCTTGCCTATCCATCCTCACCATCCCTTACCTTCCCTCATGAGGCCCCTGTTCGCTTTGCAGGTGAGGCCGCCTGGGCGAGGTGCCAATCCCACCTCACCAGTTGTATCCCTTCCGATTCGATGTTCCCAGCTCTAGGACACTGCCCGTAGAGGCGGTAGTGGTGAGTTCCCTCGCTGAGTCCGTGGGTTCCACCAACCTGGAGGGTAAACGACTAAAAAAATATATATATTTATACATTAATAAATCACTTCTCACGTAAATGAGGGTAAATATAATTGAGAAGTGTTTAATTAAGTGTAAAAATAATGCATGTGATTTACGTGAGGCAATAGGACTTTAATTGCACTCGTGTTGACCGACTGAAAAGCTCCAAAAATAGATTACTCTTATGCAACACTGAAAATTGGCTTTCAATAGTTCAATATAATACAATCTATGAATATCGAATATTAATCTCTTTTCAGATTTAGATGATTCACATGGATTTTGATATGATTCGCCATTTTTTTTTGCAACTCGACAGCCACTGTAGAACCATGAGGGTTTTTCTTTGAAATCTTGGTCGTCAATACCACCTGATATTACTTCTCTGTGGGGGGAGGGGGGATTTTGTACTTATCTACGCACGGAGGGTGCATGGTGTCAGGAATTGACAGATCGGATCACAGACCGAGTAACATGCCATTTGGGAACTTGTCATCCCTAATTGTCGTACGTCAGATGGCAAATGAAGGGGGAGGGGAGGGCAAGCAACACATACTGCTTCAGATCTCAACAGCCTTAGACATATTAAATCGTTGATGATCTGTCAGAACTGTCATAAGAAAATATATTAATGAAGGATATCGGTGTAAAAATTGGCGCTAGAAACGTTAACAGCCGTAGTCACGCCGACTTAGTAAACAGCGTGAAAGTTGAAGAACAAAGGAAGAACGTTGAGCTGTACCAGAATGTCATGGAGGCGAAGATCATGATGAAAGCAGAATAGGATTGAGGTTTTCAAAGGGTTGCTCTCCCTTGGCTCCTAAAATAATGTGAAGGTGGTTGCTGGCACTTGGAAGGAGCGTGATGGTCAACATGGAACATATTGGGAAAAACGTACACACCACCTAAGCAAAAATGCAGACTGTTGAACTTTTCACTTATTCACATATATAGCTGAGAAACCTTAAAACTGAAGAAAGCTGATGGGGAAGAACTCATGCCTTTGATGTTTGGTTCCTACGATGATTATTGACAGGAAGAATGACTAATTAGCAAGTGTTGAACCTGATCACGGCAAATGTATTTTTTGGAAAGCAGGATATTAAGAAAATCCTGCTTTGTTCATATAATGAGAAGTGCTTCTATTAAAAACATCATGCGCATCATGTAGGATGGAAAAAGCGGCCATGATTAGCCAAGACTAGTTTGGCATCAAAAGGGACCCATGAATGATATTTCCAGACTGATCTTTGTTGTTGTTGTTGTTGTTGGTTAAAATTTGGAGCTTGGATTTTTTAATCAGCCCTGCGTAGTTATGTGTATTTTATTTGTCTGGTATCCTGTGGCATTGTGATCGCTGCAGTTTGGGTCTAGGATTGGGGTATGTTCTCTGTGACATAAAGCAAGGTACCCCTTCAGCATTTTTATGGAGAGGAAATGAAAAGTAAGGGGAAAACGTACAAAGTATGCCCACTCTTAGCGTTGGAAGTCGATACTTTGACTTCAAACGTGGAGCATGACTCAACGTGTTCGGCTAAGCTGCTTGGTTTTCCAAATAGAGAAAAGCTACTTGAAGGAGAAAATGCTGAAGACGTATGACCATTACAAGGACCTTGAGTCCTTCTTGATTAAACTGATGCCGATTATGATGATGCTAGTTGAAGGTTAAAAGAAAACGTGCGTAAGCCCAAATTCTTATCTAGGTTCGAGGCAGACGCAATAGAACCAGGTAGACGCCTCAAGGGAAGGTTACAGTATATACAACCACACTCAGTATAATAGCAAAGGCAGAAAACATAATCAATTACGTATTGGACACCATTCTCGTATTTGTTCCTAATTTAAATATAAATAGATGGTTATTGATGAACCTACTCCACGGAATACAGGGCGTCTATGAATGTTACACCAGGGTTAGCTGGACTTCATCTCTGTGCGCAGTAACTCGCCAAG
The DNA here is from genome assembly GCA_946902985.2 of Meconema thalassinum. NCBI lineage: Eukaryota > Metazoa > Arthropoda > Insecta > Orthoptera > Tettigoniidae > Meconema > Meconema thalassinum. The sequence continues at coordinate 263,204,792 of OX336389.2, read as the reverse complement.
TAAATGTGTGATCTGGACGTGCCATGATGAAGTGCAGGCTGTATCACCCTTATAAATGATTATTTGATGATCAGCCAATGCAGCTGACTACATGAGTAGATCAAATGGGAAGGAATGGTAATATTCCTCTCGTGCATGATGATGTCTTGGTACGTTTAATCAATTAATTTGAGTTCTCGAATAATCGATTGGTCGAAGCTGACAAATCGATTAATTGCAACAAATAACGATTAATTGATTGTGCATTTAATAGATTAATTGATTGGTCTTTTCACTGCGCTCTCACAGAAGCAAAACAGACATTTAATTAATTAAAATATATTATATCATATAATTTTAAATAAATTACCCTTTTTGTGAAAAACTCGGCTAAAACAAAGTAAAAAAGAGACTGATAGTCAGTCTGAAAGACTGGACTTTATATCATTTTAAATGCTAGCATGATGATGATGATAATTGTTGTTTTAAGGGGCCTAACATCGAGGTTATCGGCCCCTTAAATGCTAGCAGCCGAGTACCTAGAAGGCAGTGCGAGAACAGAGTTTCAATTCTTCACTGCCTACTTGATTGTTCTCGCACTGCCTTCTTGAAACTCTCTTCTCGCACTGCCTTCTTGGTACTCGGCTGCTACATCGTACTATGACGTCACACACTTAAGTGCATTCTCGGTACATTTCGCCCCGTCACCGTAACGTAACGCCAGAACTCGGCGTAACGACGAAGTCGACAAGATCATTTAAAATAATAAAATGTGCCAGTCCAAATTGTAATTATTAAACAAGAATTCAAAATCATTGCTGAAAACTCTTCGTTTTTTCCGCACCCCCCCCCCCCCCCCCCCCCCCAATTTGATTGATGTTTGTCCTTCCACCGTCAGTGACTCTTATTTGGTTATTGTTAACATAAACAAGGAATGACACTTTGTATATTAAGGTAAAAAAGTAACTTTAATTAATTTCTATATATCATTCGAAAAATAAGCGTAACTCAACTTAAGCGATCACATCTCATTTAAACTCCTATTCTTATCTCGTGTCTTCTAATCAATTAATCGATTCTTCAGTTAGGCGATTGATCTATTATTCGGTTAATCAAATGAACAATCAGTTGATTAATCGATTAATTGTATTCGATTAATTTCAAATTATTCGATGTATCGATTGTTATTCGATTAACCGAACATCGCTTATTACCAGGCCCTGTAGGCCATGAAGGGGAGGGAGAGAGAGAATGCCATTTGAATCAGTCCTAACATAATTCACAGTCTAAGATCATTCCTGGAGTGGCCTCGACTACTCGCCCTATAAACTGAAATAGTGGATGCTATACTTTTTTTTAGCGTATGGCTTTTAGTGCCGGGAGTGTCCGAGGACATGTTCGGCTCGCCAGTTTTTGCAGCTGCTTCGAGACGGACACCCAATGGGTGAGCTAAAAGTACCGTTCGGGAGGAAAGTTGGAATGGAAGGACGAGGAGTTGGAAGGTAGCGGCTGTGGCCTATAGTTAGCGACCAATCCTGACATTTGCCTGGAAGGAAGATGGGAAACCACAGAAGACCGTCTTCAAGGTTGCCGGCGGGGGGATTCGAACCTTCTCGCCTCCCGCATGTGAGCGACTGCCAGCAGTCATGACGTAACGACCACGGCTAACTTACCCGGTAGTGGATGCTATTATCTTATGTTATTCGCTGCAATGTTATGTTATTGTACACACGTATGTTGTACGTGGCCTATGCATGGCTTACTGCTGTGCTGTGTCTTATTCACAATGGTGTGCATATCATACCTTCATGACAAGGCAGGGCACTGTCTCTCCCACTGAACAATAGCATAGAATTCATAATTAGTTAAATTAATACGGGTGTATTTCCAAGTAGAAGCACTCAAATTGTAGAACAACCATTTGAATTAATCCACCCAATTCTCATCTTACGAGCACCTGATCCCTGCTGTGTCGGCCACGCCCCATTCCTAACACGTGACGTCCCTGGAGGGTTGCCACGGTATGCGTGGGATGTACATATTCCATAATATCTCATATCTCTGCATTAGCAGTGGAATCTGCGTGCGATCTAGTCCTGTAAACATGACGTGACAGATATAGGTCAGCCTAATAGAATATTGACATATAGACAGGTTATGCATGTGGCACGGGATCACACAACCACTAATCCTACCCTTTCACTGGAAGGGAACGATAAATGAGTTACCACCCTACACGTGTGCCTCGCGATCCAGGGAGCTGATACAAATGAATCATTAAGTCACATGTCGAATGTGTGTTCTGCGTCACTCATCCTATTCACTGAAAGATTCCATTTGATTTCATATTATTTGAAATTATTTTAAGTGTCCAGGTTGGGCTAGTCTGCAACGGGCTATCTATAGCTGGGATTTTCTTCCCTCCTAGTAGCAAAATTGGCACGTGACACTTATTGCAGCCAGACAGAACATCAAGGTGATGTACATTTAACACCATGATAATTGATCATATGTGATGGCAGAGCCATTAGAAGAAAATTGTAAGGTAAGGAGTTATAAGTTGGAATCTCCCGGAGTGTGTGCTATGTTTGTACTCAGAAGGAAACATCGCGAACATTAATCTCCAATCTACTTGTTACCAGCACATATTGAAAACATCTGTGAAGGTCACTCCCAAATTAATTTGAGCCATCCCTACAGACGGTGGATTTGTACATGAATGAATATGGACGCAAGGCTCGGAGAAGAACAAGTGACTGTATGCGCTGTTTTATGTCCTTTCCAAACAATCACAATTTGCAACTTATTCCCCCAGCATTTAACATAGGCTGTACATGGGCTGTTGTTGAATAGTGCGATTGAACGTCGAGGATGTGAGAACTCTACGTGCACACCTACCAGGGCCGTTCCAAGTCACACGTCGACATTACGATACGTACAATTTCTCTCTCTCTAAGAATGGCCCAAATGGGTATGTGGATTAAATAACATCACAGATGTTGACAACTTGTATGCAAAGCTCAACTGAGATAGGGAAATGGACGCTCGTGATGTATTCTAGACATTATGATGGCACTGAACGTACGATACAGTATTGGACAAGAGAACCCACAGTCAACAGTTCTAGTGAGTACACGGTTGTAGGAAGTAACATAGTTCAGAGATCACAAATAACCACCTTTTTAAATATTTACTGTATTTAAGCACATTTGACTAATGACATAGACAGGATGTTTAAATATGTGGTACTGCTATTTCAAAGTACGTCGCGAACTACGACACATGCCTAAATCTCTAACCACGAGGCTCGTCGCAGCCTGGTAGAGCAGATGGTTGCAATAACTTGTACTATCGTTGGGGGTAATTGGCATGGACTTATCATTTGGGAGACTTGTAGAGATGTGAAGTAGCCTACTGCACTAAATTAGTGTCTTTAGTTTAACAGATATCAGCGTTCAAACTTTTCCGTATCACGTCACTGAACTGGAGACTTGATTTTGTTTTACCGTGTGCTCATGATCAAAACCTGAGAGAACGCAATGATTGATTCACGGGTAGAAATTGAATACATCTGATTGTCATAGTTAATGTATGTCCTGCAACCGATATGCTTCATCTTTGCCGAACACAGTAGAATGGCACCAGCCAGTCAGATAATGGCATTCAGCCGCTCACCAACTTGGAAGCTTTCGACTGAATTATTGCAATGTATTGATAAACTAATTGCTTGTATCTGTGAATTGTGTGGTGTACTGTAACTTGCTTAGACCTGCAATAAACCTAACATTTCTTTAAAGGAATATTTGTGTTGTGCTTCTACCCACCGTAATCCAATTAACGGAAGTGTCACTAGGGGTTGGCACGTAACAGTATTATATTATTTTTAGGGTAGGTAATTGACATGCTGGGGATCAGCAGTCGTGTGGCTTATATCTACATGCTCTATTGCCATCTGGACTAAGTGTCTACCGACGGGCTCAGAACTTACTTCTGACTTGAAGCATTGTTTGAAATATCGTAACTCCGTAACATGGCGCTTGGGGAAGTTGCAAATGCAGATTTATATGGAAATGTCGCCGCATGTTATTCACTTTAAAGGAGGTATGTGAGTTTCAAACCATCCTGAACTTTTGAGCTGAAGAAATCACATGAGTTGTACCCCACATGCACGTATCGTAAAATTCTCCCATAAATTAGTTATAACTTTTCATGTGCAGTGGTCTATCCACCGTCATCTCTATCCTGCCCATCAATATATACTATTGTTCCTTTTTCATTTAAACGGATATTTCAACAAGCCAAAACAACAATAATCTCTGGTCTCACTTGAAGTGATTTACTTTCGAAAAAGGTAATGCCCAGACTGGAGGATGAGATGAAGCAATACTGCTAAAACATCTATTTTTTCGTATGAAGAGTGTTTTCGTCGAGTTACACGTGTTTTAGCCAAGTATTGTCGTAGATAATTATACCTATAAAGGCTAATTCATTCCCAAATTTCATCACTAAACTGAACATCAGATCCAAATCTCCCCAGAATTAGTCTCTTAGGTTTCAGGCTAAAGACCATGGGCGTGATTTTGACGTTTGTTACTAAAGCGGTTTTAGGAAAAGTCCATTATTGCCCCCCCCCCCCCTTTCTTAGCGTATGTCTCTTAGTGCCGGGAGTGTCCGAGGGCATGTTCGGCTCGCCAGTTTGTAGCTGCTTCGTTGCAGAAACCCATGGGGTGAGCTACAAGTACCGTCGCGTGTGAAGTGGTGTCTGGGGAGGAAAGTTTGAATGTAAGGATGAGGAGTTGGAAGGTAGCGGCTGTGGCCTATAGTTAGGGACCAACCCTGGCATTTGCCTGGAAGGAAGATGGGAAACCACAGAAGTCCATCTTCAAGGTTGCCGGCGCGGCGGGGGATTCGAAACTCCTTGCCTCCCGGATGTGAGCGACTGCCAGCAGCCATGCCGTAACGACCACGGCTACCTCACCCGGTCATTATACCCAAAATTAAATATATGAAATGTAGGCTTATGAGATCAGCTTTTGTTCTTGTGTATGTGTATGCGTTTGTCCCCTCCCTTTCCGCCCCGTAATAAAATCTAAACGCCAGGAGCGATTTTAATGAAAGTTTGTAAAACACACTACTACCTTGTCCGACCTCGACGGTACCTTTCAAATTTTAATACGTTTCACCAATACAACATGGCGGCCGCGTGAAGCATTTCACCAGCATTCTAAATTTCCGAAACTTTTACATTGATCTTTTGTATGATGATAGAGAATTCTCATGTAATATGAGTGAAGTGCCATTTACAAACCTGTTAAATACAAAACCAACATAGCGGCCAAGCGAAGGTAAAATAATTAAATTGACATTTCTCGCGATTTTCTCATATGAGCGAAATCAAAATTGGTTAGTAATTTCTTATACAAGATAACTGGCATCAAATTCAACTCCATAGTTTTCATATCCTCAAAACGGCGGCTGTGCAAAATTTTAAGTTAAGTGATTATTTATGTGTCCTAATCATTCGATGGAAATTAATGTTCGTATAATACACCAACGCAGTAATCTTCATCTACTTCCTACATATAGAACATTCCAACTTGGCGATCATTCGAAATAATTTACCGGTTCTCAGTATTTACGAATCCATTGCAGTTATCAAACTGAACTTTTGTAAGTCACAAAGGGGCCATTAAAATAATTTCACTTATGGTACATTCAATAACCAGATGAGCTTAAAGGGGACATGGTGGCGACGTGATATAATCATATTAAAATCGATTTTTCTCGCGGCTTAATCATTCTAGTGCAGTGAAACATGGCACGGTATATCTTCCCACCATGCGAAATATATTGACGTCTAATTTAATTAGTTTTTATGAAAACTTAATGAAAATGAAAATGAAAATCCACAGAACTTAATAATAATTATAATACTAATTCTAATAATAATAATAATAATAATAATAATAATAATAATAATAATAATAATAATAATAATAATAATAATAATAATAATAAAACTTTCGAACATTTCCTTGCTTACTCTATAAATAGGAATATTTATTCTGAGACTCACATTTTGCGCTAAATCAGTTTCGGGGATATGTGCTCCCTAATGGAATTCTTCTTATTTTCAACCACTATTTTTGATTTTTTGGGAACATAATTTTCAACCATGCCTATGGACTGAAACGAACCACCATTAAAATACCAAAATCTTTGTTGCAAAATTTCAAAATTCTCTCCATCCCACAAAGTAGTTTTGGATGGTTTTTCAAAAATCTTTCGAACACATATTGTTTGAAATGAGTGCTTTCCCTGAGATTCACATTTACTACTGAAACCGTTTCAAACATTCGTAAAATCGTCAGGAATGTTTCAGCCTCAATTTTCATTTCAAAAATTCATCAGATCAAAATATTGTCAAGCATAGGTCTCTTCAATTCTATCCATGTTTATTCACATCAGAATTAATATTTGTGACTAGAGTGACTTTGAAAAAGGAATGCCTATTTATCGGCGCTTAGAAGAAGAATTTAGTAAAATGCCATGCTATCCCGTTTCTATAATCTTATAGGAACCTCCATGCAATCTATCAAGTTTCAGAAATATTGTGATGAGTGAGTCAGTGAGTGAATTAGTAACATTTGTCTTTACGTAGATGACGTAGAAAAGAAGCTTAATACGACGTAGAACGATTCGTTAAAGTCATCATTGGAAGGGTTTATCGAACTATTGTATACAATATGCCGGTAGATACTCTGTCTTTCACTTAAGGTCCTACGCTCAAATAACGTTCGATTCGATGAAGAAAAGGTAACTAAAACTGTAGTAGATCTTATTGAATAAAATCCTCTGAATAGTACTTATTGAGCAAATTTATTATTTCTTAACAGCGTGATGCAAACCAATATGAGCTTATTCGTTGCTATAAACAACCGTTTATAATAAAATCTGCATTCCCAATCGCGCCGATTTTTCAGTCGCACAGCCGATATAATCATGGAAGTTACAGAAGAATCACATAATGCTAATTATTGTGTATATGACTGAGTAAATGTTCAGTTGCTACAAGTTTCAGCACCGTCAATGTAACGAACTGGAAGAATTCACTTACCTGGGAGCACAATTATTCCATTCAATTATTCAGAAGGATTTCGAACATAAACACCAACAACTTTCCATGCCATCCAAATGAAAGTGAAGTTATCCCCACCCCTATGGATAGCCATTCCAAGCACCATACTGGAATAGCGGAAATAATCCACCTGCTTGGAGATCTATTCTTAGTCAAACACGGAGATGGCGAAAAGAACTGGAAGATTGTTTTGCCTTCATCTTATTGAAGATTCTCTGTATATGTGAAGGGGACACCTCCTATTCATATTTTATGAGTTGAAGGAGAAACACTAACTGATGATGCGTTTCACAATATTAAGTTACGACTCCTCTCGCCTTTTTCTGAATGCAAATTTCAAGGTAAGGGTGTCACGACAGACATCTACACATAAATTGTATTTATTATTCAGAGTTTCATAATACAAGTACGTTGGCTTTGACCCAACAACCGGGCATGCTTTCTTGAATGCGCCTTTGTATTCTGATCTCAGCGCGACACTTCGTAACGTTGGGGAGAAAGATCGATGCGAGGCAAAGATACACTTGTATTTTCTCTTGTCTCTGAAAGTGAAATTGTCCGAAGCTTTGTGGCGCAAGAATATGACGTTCACACTGAAGAATACTCAGAATATCTGAACGTAGAGAGGCTGGATTTTGGAATGTCAGTATTACATGCTACTGCTCTCGTCGTATTCAAATAGTATGAAGTTAGTGTGACATGAACATTTGGAAGAAACTTCGTTTCAGTTTCATTGAAAGAATATTTTGGCTGATAATATTGTTAGGATTTGGGGCCCAAGTAGATCAAGCTACTCAGGGCATCCTTCTTTACAGCAAATTGTGTTAAAACTTAATGTGTTACTATTGTGTCAAACTAACTAACTAACTAATCAACTAACTGACTGACCAATTAACTTACTTACTTACGTACATACTTACTTACTTACTTACTTACTTACTGAACAACAATCTGACGTAAATAAATAAATAAATAAATCCATTCAATCCAACCGTCAATAAGAGAGTTATTATTACTATTCATTTACGGTTCTGTTGACTGATTGTACATATATTTTTCAAAATATCACTATTCCGTGCCTTCTATATGCCTGAATTATATATATATTTGCAAATTAAAATATTGCTATGATAATTTTGATAATGGTAGTCTACTGCAGTTTATTTGTTACCTGACTACTTGACTGATACCCAAGATAAGTTGCTGTAAATAAACATATCCAGAAGAAGACAATACATTGGCATTAAGCTCATAAAACATGGCGTGGAATAATACGAGAATTGCAAAATTTTGTAACTTCGCTGCTGAAGAATCTCTGCTGGTGTTACAATTCATGAACCCAAGAAGCGGATAACAGGTTTCGTTCCACAGTGGAATCTATTGTTTGATTCTCCTGAGCATGTTTGTTAAACATTCAGACAGATGCTTCAGATAAATATGACTCTAAAAATGCCACTTGTTGTTTGTCAATGGGAAATCTAACTCATCGTGTGTTCAGACAGGGTTATTCGCTGTACATGGCGGAAAATAAAAATAAAATATTTCCTAAGACAACCCCGCAAAATTGTTCCTCTTGATCATACAGTCAATCCCCTCCCCCCCCCCCCCCCCCCCCCCCTCCTCCCGAAAAAAGCTTGAAGCCATTAGAACAGAGGTGTTGCATTTCAATATTGACTAAACGTTGATTATGAGATAAAGGTGAAAATGAAGCGATTGTTAACACACGGCTTTTTCTCTCATTTCTTCAAAGGTTTCTTCTTCATGCGCGTCATTCTGATACTATGGTTCACTGGTAGGCTAAACTTCAAAGTTGGGTTAATTATTTGCGGCTCAAGAACCTTCAGTTGTAATTTTTTGAATCCTCACAAAATACTTTTTCGATCCCTACACCATACAAGCCTAGATATCTCTGAGAAGCAGAGGTGATATTCTTTATTGGCTCGTTGTGTAGTTCATCTTATTTCACAGTTTGGACTAAAAGTTTCATAGTATCGGCTGAACTTATGCTATCAATAAATTTAAGTGGGACGTCTTCTGGTGAAATATTCCTGAGCAGATTGGAAGAAAATAAGAAGCAATACAACTTTTATTATCTTCATTAATTTTGCCACATGTATGAAGATATTGTGAAGACTAAACATTTTGCCTAGAGGCTTCTGACGAAAATTATGCATGAAACCACGTATAGTAGTATGAACTCTCGACATAGTTCCAATTCATATGGTATTCTCCATGGAATAAAGGGATGTCTAAACTAACAATGCCTTAGCAATCCACTCTGAATGATAGAATACAAGTTGCTGGAACCGGAAGGGCATTCCCATCAAAGAACAACAATACAACCGGGAATTCGATTCGTCGTATTGACTGGTTCGCAGAGGGATCATTGAATTTCATTGAGATCATTTGTGCACGAGATTTTCCGAGCGTCAATGACGTTTAAATGAGGTCATTACTGACGATAAGGCCAATAAAGTTGGATAACTTGTTGGAAGACTGTGGAGTGAAGATACGCGAAGTAGCTGATATGCGAAAGCATATCTCTATTGCCTTGCTGGTCCACTGACCAAAATAGGAATCATTGGTCCTTGCAAATTGGTGTTTGGGCAAGTCTAAGTAAGGTTTGGAAGGGTTATACATATTTTGAACATACCTGACTACATGTCATACAACCCAAAAGCAAGGAGGGAGCCAAGCAGTGGAATTCTCTCAGTGACCGTTGTCCAAAAGAAACAAAAGGCAGGTCCATCGGCTGGAAATATCCTAACAGAATTGTTATGGAATTCACACAGAATACCATTACATCATTGTATTTTACTTAAAAATTGCTTGGAACGTGGCATTAGCCTATTAGAGTAAAAATAAAATGTTATTATATCACGAACAATTCGAAGCTTCATTCATTCGTACTACTTCTTCATTTTTAAGCGCCGTAATAGTTAGCTCGCTACACTGCAAATATGGTGACTCGCATAAAAATGGACGGTAAAATCTACTGGTTCATCCACCCAGCGTAGTTATTAGTGCGTCAAAAGTAATTACGCTGTTTGGCGCAGTGCCTAGTTTAGTTCAACTTATGGCAGAATGTAAGGTTTTTAAAACGTGTCCAATATAGAGTTTTGTCGCACTAGATTAATGATTTCAATTACTGTGCAGCTTTGAGTTTTAATTTATTTAATCACCTATGCAAATTATTTAAATTTTTATAACTTCGTCTAATTTCTACGTTATTAATAGCGAACATTAATTAATATTACTGGATTATATTCAGCGCTGATCCGTCAACGGCGTTTCAATGTTTAAAAAAGTCACCATGGCTTTCTAGGTATATCAATGCATGTGTACTGTATATTCCCAGATCGAAGTAAGCTAGGATCCCTGATCTATTTACCAACACTAGTCCATGCCAAGTGTCAAAAGCAATCACAGAGGAGACTATTGAATTACGGCTGATTAGCCGGTGATTCCATGATCACTAGAGTACCGCCCTTTGCTGGAGCCGACACGTGTTCTGATCAAACACTCGGGAGGTATGCTGATGTCTTCTTAACACGTGAGTAATGTTAAAGTGTTAACGCCATGCCATTTGCATAGGCCATTATCCACATAGCATTGGCAGAGGAGAAACTCTTTTGTGAGCACTGCAAATTTCTGCAGAAATTTTCTCTCCCTGTGGTTAACAGCCGTGAGGCTGGTTGGCAGCAGCTCGCCTTTCTTCCCGTCTCTCAGTCTTCCTCTTCAGTTCACAGTATGAGCCACAACCCATATCTTGCAGTATTTGACTCATGTACTCCAGTCTGGGTCTTCCTCTACAATTATTGCCGTCTACTGTTCCCTCGATTACAAGCTTAATCAGTCCATTGTGTCGCAGTATGTGGCCCACGAGGTGATTCCTTCTTCTTTTTAAGTATTTAAGGAAGCATCTTCTCTCTCCCACTCTTCTAAAGACTTCCTCATTTGTGACCATTTCTTTCCAACTGATTTTCATAATCCTTCTATAGCACCAGGCTTCAAATGCTAGTAGTCATTTCCTCTCTCTCTCTCCTATTGTCCAAGATTCGCTGCCATATAGCGCGACGCTCCATACATAGGTCTTCAACATTTGTTTCCTCACATAAAGACTTATGTTCCTTGCAGTAAATAGGTTCTTCTTTTTATAGAACGCGTTCTTGGCTTGGGCAATCCTACTTAATATCTCTCAGCTGCTTCTTCCATCATTCGTTATTTTACTTCTCAGATAATTAAACTCATTCACTTCTTGTATCTTTTCATTTCTTAACTCTATTGATGTCTGGTTTTCGCCATTTCTACTGCAGACCAAAATGTTTGTTTTATTTGTATTTATTCTCATATTAAATTCTTCCTCCATTATTTTGTCCATCTTGCTCAGGATCTTTTGTAAGCCTTCTTCACTTTCTGCAATTAGCGCTATGTCATCAGCAAACCTTATCATGTCAACTTTATCTCCATGAATATTCACTCCTGTGGCAAATTCTTCTCTTACTTGGTCGATCGCCTTTAGTACATATATATTATATAGGTATGGGAAAAGGGAACAACCCTGCCGTACACCCTTTCTGATGTGGGCTGTTTCTTCCTTGCTACCACAACAAAATATTCCAATTTCTTGCTTATAGATATTGTAGATGAGTCTTATGTCTCTAAAGTTGATACCTGTTTGATGAAGAATGCTGAATAGAACATTCCAGTTCACATTGTCAAACGCCTTTTCAAGGTTGACGAACGCTAAGAAGGTAGGTTTGCCTTTCTTCATCTGCTTCTCTATCACTTGCCTCAATGCTAAGATTGCAAATGCCAATCTCTTTTGAATTCAGGGGAACTTTGTGAAAAAATTGATATGTTTGTCGAATCTATACAGTGCTTACAGTGACTGGTTAAGGTTAGCAGGTGTAGTGGACCGTTCCTTCTTGACTGGTACATATTACGTACAGTGGTGTCACCACGCACAGTGAGCCTTCATACCTTTGTAATCAATGCAAGTAAAGTGCGCAATGTGTCCTCGACAGTGCTCATGCATATTCAGTGGTGTACTCGAGCTTTAGGATGAATTATCACGCTTACGACCGGCCACGAATGACCCCATCTTTACAATTCATATACCTTTATACTGTTTGGACACAACATACATATTATTACCAGCTAATCTGCGCTGAATGTTGCGTTCAAAGATTATTGAAAACTTTCAATTTCCCACTTTGTGGCTTCATTAAAGCGCTTTATACCAGGGTCGAGTCATAAGTCATGGCAACAATGTTTTTCCTCGCGAAAAGGAGACAACACGGAAAATCTACGATATGAATTTGGAAATATAGGGCGTGTACGTATGCATAGTGCCTGAAGATAAATTCTGGCGTCAGGAGATGCTCGTAGGTAAGAGACAGAACACAGGCCATTGGTAAACATTGTTTTATTATGGTATAGACAGCAAATACACAAGACTACGTACAACGGACAGGTCTCCACTAGTTACAGACTTCGAAATAATCGCCCAAGGTGTCTACTGTGCGTTGCCAGTGGTGGGGCAGTTGTTGAATACCATTCGCTGCAAGTGCATCTCCACCCACCTTGGCACTGTTCTGCACACCTAATGCTTCCCGCAGCTCTGCATGGCATTGGCGTGCATTTCTGCCACGGAGAACTGCGATTTTAATATACGATCGTTGCTCCTGCTTGTTGACTTCCATTGTGTGACGCTCTCACTCACTCACTGAACTTAAGGGGAAACTCAGACCCACACTGTTGTTTACATAAACAATCTAGTGGCATCCTACGCAAGTACATACCGTACGTTTCCAAATGCATATCGTAGATTTTCCGTTCCGTGTTGTCTCCTGTTTCCGAGAAAAAAAAATAGTTGCCATGACTTATGACTTGACGTATCTACACATATCAAAACAAATTTGCATCACCTGTGTATCCCAAAAACACATTCTTCCTTGGCCTACGTTGACATGATGCGCAAAACATGGCCCTTTGAACTGTCAGAAACTGTAAACAAACCTGCCTATAGCCCCAACTATCGAAAGCATACCCATTTCGTACCTTAATTCAATACACAGTGTAGGATCAGTATCGGGCGTTTGTAGCCATTGTATGCACGTTCTCCTACGGCAAGAAGATGACTATCAACGTTTGATAGCACACGGATTGTTGCGTTATGCCAACAAGGACTTCCATCAAGAGAAGTTGCAAGGCGAACAGTCGTGCAATTCGTAAGCATTATCCATTATGGCAATAGTAATAATTAAAATCCGTGTTCACGATAGTACTATGAAATGGAAACCCGCCTTGTAAAACACTATAGAATGTAGTTTAGTTAATGATTACACGTACATGTTTCGGTGTACAATGACACCCTTGTCAGCGTGGATTGAATACTTTAATCTTAAACTATGTTTTCAAAGACAAAAGATAAAATGGATTTCCTTACAAAAAACATTGGAAATTTAAATAAAAAGAAAGCTCACAAAAATGAATTAGAAAACATATAATATAAATCAGAATAGAGTGAATATAAATCTACTTTAATCTGCCTGTATCACAATCCTTCAGTATGGTTTAATATTATAGTTAATCGGACGCAATGTGACTATAAATCTACCTTACTGGATAGTGAATCGGACGTCGCTGCTATATGATGTAGTTTCCAGTTATAGTGATTTGTTAAATACGCAGTCTAATAATTTGATGGAAATACTTATATAACCTTGAAAATATTCCGGTTGAAACATACTTGTCATTGATACGATGTTGTTTACAGATTGGTGAAAATCGTAAAATTGTGACGGTGTAAAATTATCTAACCTTGAAATAAACCAGAAGATTCCTACTGGTTTAATCGTTCTGTTGAATAGTCGTGAGTAAGAGTGATGTGGTAAGGACCTGGAATCGTTTTCAAACTACAGGTAGTGTTCATGACTTGCCCCGTACTGGTCACCCTAGGGCAGGCCACGGCAACTCTGGTGCTTCGCGAGCACCGGCCGACAACAGGAATAGCATAGGTGCTCTGTGGTAGGAGAGGAACGTGTAGTAGCAGCGCTTAGCGAGGCGAGAATCGTTTTGTTGTTTGGTGAATGGGGCTGGGCGAGTAAGCGCGCGTCAGGTGCCGCACCGGTATGAAAACGAATAATAATAATTATTATATTAGTGTCAATTTTGTTCACAGACAGAAATAATAGTTTTATTGCGCTCCTGATTTTACACTTATTTTCAACATTCTTTGTTTATCTTTGGCATCGCTTTGAAGCCACTAATATTACGATATTTGGAACAATCGTTTTGGCAGTTGTAATCTGAAGTATACCTTCCAAGAAAAAATCAGACAAACTTGACCTTGTTTTTGTTTTGTTAATATTCATAATTGACAGCATTTGTTCACAAACGAACGTTGTTCCGAACATAGTGTTACGGCTGTGAGATTGTTTCATCGCTCGCCGCATGAGTCACAACTGCCCCAGGGCTGGGCTGTGCTCTGCCTCAGTGTATTGCGTGCGCCTTATGCAACAGGACTACTAGGACAAAGGGATGGTCCAGAATATTCGTGACCCAGCCAGCGATGGAAGCCTCGAGAAGCCGTGAACCCTGGATGGGTCTAGAAGCATTTATTGAGTCACCGGCCTGCTATATAAGAGCGACCTGTCAAGCAGTGGGTGTGTATTTTACGAACTAGTGCGAGCGTTTATCCTGAGCGACAGAAGTGTGGTGACTTGCGAAACCCCTAGTGAAGCCGATTCCCTTGACAGCGAGGGAGTGAGAAGCCTACAGGGGACTGCCTGTGTTTTGAGCGAGTGTGATTTCACTGAGCGACAGAGGTATTGTGGCAAAGTGCCGTGCGGGTTACGAAATCCAGTGACATTGTTTCACAGCTCGTGGACAGCGAAGCAGCGTGTAGCAGGTTATCGTAAGTAACTGTAGTTTGTGTACATAAGGGAGAGGTGCAGGTAGTTTCTGTCAAGGCCACCGGACTCATTAGGACGGATTAACTTCTGTGGTTTGTTGACAAGTGAAAGGGGGCAAGAGCTCTCCATAAGGAAGAGACTTGAGGAAACTGGAGTAAGGTTCTAATTGCTTGTATTTGCTGATGAGTAGTGTATCTTTCTGGCCGCAATAAAGTTAATTCACGTAACAATAGCAACATATGTCATGGCAAGTGCATGAATCCTCGAGAATTCTTGTTCCTCAACGCCTTTATAGAATTAAATCAAATCACCATTATAATGGTAACAACGGTCTGTAAAAATTGAATCACACTGTAGTTTTATCAGCATGACTTGGAGACTTGATGGGACATGCTCTGGGCGCACGGAAAAAGGCGTCATTAACACTTCAAGTGCCGGTTTTACTTGTTTTATTTCTTCAAACCTATCTTCAAATTCTTTATGTAATAACACTGACGCTTTTGTGTACTCACTGATGGGTTCATAAGTAATTACATGCCAGGATTTTAGAGAGGGAAAATTGTCCAAATTTCCCTCTTAAAGCTGACTTTAAAAAAGGTCAAGCTGCTATTTGAAACTTTCAATACGGTCACACATAGTACTGATCAATTAATTTTGGCCTTGCAACGATAGATTTAAATCATTTAACTACCCCGTGATGTCTTTCATGAAAGCGAGGTCAGCGATCCATTGCTCATCATCCACGCCTGACTGTGCTACCGCCAGTACACGGTTGGAAAGAGGCGAGGGAGGGGAAACGCTCCAGTGCTGCTCGGTGTGGCATTGGGGCACGCAAGCACTAAGTGCTCGCGTTGGCGTGGTCTGACCTAGGGCAACAACTGCGGCAGACGACTGGTATCTGCGACTTCTCGCCCGCGGGAACCCCGATCAGACTGCCACCAGGATAAACAATGACTTTGTGTGGGCCACCGGAAGGCAAGCGTCAAGCCAAACCGTACGCATCAGACTCCACAACAACTCTCTGTATGCTAGACGGCCATGGAGAGGTCCGGCCCTCATACCCCGACACTATGCAGCACGGTGCAGTAGGGCCCAAAATTACCATGAATGGACTATGGAACATTGGCGCAAAGCTTTTCACAGATGAATGCCGCATATGTCTGCTACCATATGACCGTCGACAACGTGTGTGGAGGGAAACTGGTAATCGAGTAGAACAAGGTGGCGAATCAATGATGTTTTGGGAGGGTATCATGTGGGGGTTTCGGACGCCATTGTTGTCCATCCAGGGCACGCTCAAGTCTCCACAATACAGGGATAATATCCTCCAACCCATCGTTGAACTGTTTCATCAGCATTTCAGGAGAGAATTCAAGGTTATGGACGACAACTCCCGAGTCCTTCGTGCCAGCATCGTCAACGAATTCATCAATTGTGCCGGAATTGCACGGTTGGATTGGCCTGCATGCTCCCCCGATATGAATCCAATTGAACATGCTTGCGATAAATTGAAAAGAGCTGTGCGAGCATGTCCTGACTAACCATGAAATCTACGGAAGTCAAGCAGGATTGCCATTGAAGAATGGGATAAATTATACCAGCAGTGGTTAAATGACCTTGTGGGCATCATGCCACGTAGGGTGCATGCTTGCCTTTATGCCAGAGGTCATGCAACCCTTTATTGAATGAGGTTGCTACACCATGGTCTTTACTCAAGAAATGTGTTTCTGATTCTGTTGGACAACAATGAAGTGATTTGTTGGGTTTTGTTTTCCAATATATTGAAAGATGGATTACATTATCAATACCAGTTCACCATTGTATAGAATACCATGGAAAGTTTGTTTGGTGGGTGATGTAAAACTTTGTTGATGTGTGTATTACCCAGGAGCAATCTGTTAGTTTACCGTAATTCATACTGAGGCAAACTACCACAGTGCGTCCTATGAAAAGTATGCAATATGCTGGTGTACATCGTATAAGCAGCATAGTTCAATTATTTCCCTAATTGTATAAACTGGGAAGACGTCCATCAGAAAATAAATCTTGGATATAGTTTTATACAGAATATTGTATTGTACTATAAGCTGCACAGTGAGAGCCATCATAGATGAACAATTAGCATAGCACCTTTTTGAACATAAACCTACCGGTACAATTTGCAGTATGTCAGTATATATTTGTATTTACCAACCACACAATAAACAGCATTCATCACCATCATCATCAACAATAAATTTCACAAGAGCTGGCAAACACACCATTTGTTTCATAGAAAATAATGCTGTTATGTATTATCTCCATCGTCTGTACCACCGATATTTGCTGAATATATGAGAATCTTCGCAACTATGTTTGTAACTAATTTTGAATTCTTGCCAAACATTCCCTTCTTTCACTATCATAATTTGTACGATGTGAGTAGATCCATGACACATGTGTAATTATTTTTCATTTTCCTCCTTCATTTGGAGTAAAGGAATAATATTGACGATTTACATGCATAGGTCTGGTCAAGTTTTCGGCTACGTTATATTTTGTCTATCTTACACAATTTTTAAGAATTACTGAATTCGTGTCTTCCCAATCTGCTTGACCATTAGTAAAGCATTTCATCCATACTCACTGCTTTATGACACTGCACCATATTCTCTACTATCTCCAAAGTTCTTTGCGTCAATTGTTAATCCTATGAACCTAAAAGTCTGAGCCTATACAGGAATTTCTCCATTTACTACAAGTAAGTATTTTAAAAACCTCCTCCATGGTACATTGCTTCCTTCGGATCTACAAATTATCCAGAAAGTAGCCTTCTTTTCTTCCGTCTCTAATATTCTTATATATGCATTTCTACCCTTATTACTCCCATTTATACGGTGGTTGGGATGAGGTGAGATGCGTGTTGTATAGATTTTATGGCCGGGTGCCCTTCATGATGTTAACCTTGTCAGAGGAGTTGCTGATGAATGAAATGGTCAATGAGTTGGTATGAAGGGACCGTGGACTAGTAGTAGGGTACATATCGCCCTAACCCTTACTCGGAGTAGAAACTGGGAAATCACGGAGGGCCGTTTTTAAGACGGTCGAAGTGACGAGGAAGTCCAAGTCTGGAGATAGTACGGCTCTATGATCCAGCCCCTTACCACACATTGTTATCCCAGTCTGTCATTTCCAATGAGCTTTGCGACATTAGAAAAAAGCTTTCTTACAGCTTGAACTAATGTTTCCATTTTGTTTCCTCACATAACATTCTTTGTATTCCAGTACACTTATTTATCTCCGTTTCTTTCTTCCATTCCCGCAGTGTAGCTGTACATAATCAGTCACACCTCACGACCACATCCGGAGATTGAACGTTCGAATCGCAGCGCTGACAGTGGCAGGTTTGACTAGAGTTTTCCCTGTTGTTTTCCACACTCTCACACTCCAAGCTGTTGCGTGGATGGAAAACCCATTTTTCCACCTTAGAAGCTTCGAGGATTTTCCACTCTCCCACACTAGCGCTGCGTTGTCTAAGTAGATTCTCAGTTTCTCAAATTCTCCGCATGTTGTGGGTGGTTTTTTGAGCCACACGACCTTACGAGCTCTACATTTTATTGACATTTCGAATTATCTGCGTAATTATGCTATGTTAGTTGTATGAATAGTTCAATCTAATGTGCTTGTTATTTCTGGGATTATTGTCCTTCATATAAGACTCATCTTGTGTTAAAGTTCTGTCAATTTCTATGTTGCATCTTGAACTACTGATTTCAATAGCATATTATCATGTATATCTGTCTTCTTCAATGTATAAGAACGATTAGCTGCGTTGAACAGCTTACATCTTCTTCACTAATTGTGCCATGATCCATTGATGTCCATCTTGCACCTCACTCAGTTTGATCGTTTAGGGCCTTCAGATCAATATCTGTTATAATATCTACTTTTGTCAACTTATACCATAGATAATCGACTGCATCATATCGTTTTTGCGTCTGAAGAATGAACTATGTGATATGTTGCTGTACACCAATTAATTCTATAGAGGAACTCACTCCACAGTTGTACTTGAACATTTAGTCAAACACAACAATTCCTGTAAAATTGTTTTGCTTTGTCTAGGAATATATGAAATTAATTTGTACAAATTGTTATACCGGGCTGAATATCCGAATATAGCCGGGGGCTTGGCCTATCTTACGGAAAGGACTATCAGATAATGAAAGTGTCTCATAGTGGACTTTGCAGACAGATCAACGACATGCTTATTATTTATAATATCTTACATATTTAGGTGGCCTGTTTGCCATCTCTTGAAGAATGAAGTACATTTGCATTTGTCTGTTGGCACTGGCTAGAGAAAAAATGTGACTGTCTCACTCATGACTGTGATTATATGGAAGCTACTGAGGTAAGGGTGGTGCTTAGTAATTGCATTCAGGGCACAGTCAGTGCCTATGGATGCTGTGAAAGGTTCTACTCACAGGGTTAGTACTGCTGTTCTGACTCAGTGAGGACAGCAATGGCAAACTACCTCAGTCCTCATCTTGCCTAGTACGCATCAATATAGCGCTGCCTAGGGTTTTTGTGGGTATCTACCCACATAACCTAACGGCGGTACTTTTTGAGGATCCAACCAGCCTTCGGGCTGAGTACCTAACAGACAGACATATTTAGGATGCTGGCCGGGTGTAAAATTCCATCACACAGTCTCATGCAACTGAGGTAACTCAAATAGGATTTATTTCACTAAGTTGCTTGCCAAATGCTAAATTACATTCTGATAAATCGATTTTAATGCTTAAAATGTTGCAGTACCATCTTCTCGATTCTAAAAAGTCGGTGAGCTTGTGCTCCCAGCGAAATAAAACCCTTGCATGGTACTACCTTCTTGACAAGTTTATTGGATGCCAAATAAACCAATGTTCCTTTAGCCTAATGTATTCAGGACGGCAATATGTGATTTATCCAGAATGATGGTTTCGAAATTTTTGCAAGTAGCTTAAATTCGGTAATTCAGGATTTTATTTCATTTGATCTCATTAAAATTGTTGTCCTTTTTAAGGGGCTTAGCGACACCGTGTTCTTGGGTGTGTATAGAACTTGTCCGATTACCTGCGTCGCTGTCATGTATGTTCTAGTGTGTGTACTTGTAATCGAGGTAGGAATTGGGTAGGAAGCAGCCGTGGCCCTTGGCTAGGCACCATGCCGGCATTTGTCTGGAGTAGGTGGGAAACCACGGAAAACCATTTCCAGGATGGTTGAGGTAGGAATCGAACCCAGCTCTTCTTAGTTTAGCCTCACGAGGCTGAATGTACCCCATTCCAGCATTCAGACCAGAATTAAATTCCTTAGCAGAGCCGGGAGTCGAAGCCGGGTTATTAAAATTGCTCCATTACATATTATTTTATTAGTTTTGTTGTTTCAGAAGTATAAGGTTGATGGACATGAGACTTCAGAAGTCTAAACCTCTTGCACGATATCACCTTTGTGTAAAGTTCCAAAATTAAAACTTTTTAGGTTGTGACTTATCAATTTTAATATTTCATTTATGAAATATGGTGCAATATTCAGTCTGTTGATTGAGACTCCCCGTTCATACAATATTTTAGTAATTTTTAGTAAACATGTTAATAACAAGCGTACTCAAAGCCGCCATTCTGAATGAATGTAGTCATGGGACAAGGGATTTAAGCCCACAGCCATGTGAAGATCCTGCAAGAAATTACTTTCCTGCCATATTGCGGAATTGTAAGTTCACGAGATGGTACAGATTAGAACCATTCCTTCAGTGTTGACCACACAAAATTGTCATTTCTAGCTTTTCAGTCGGTCAACAAGATGATGCCCAACTAATGGTCGGGGTAAATACGTAAATACACTCCTGGAGAGAATTACATGTATTAGTTAACTAGCAACGCGACCCGGCTTCGCCCGGGAACAGTTATGAATGCATTACGTGATAAGCGCTTTTTTTTCAATGTCAATGAACAACGACCAATATCCGTTTTACGTCTCGGCATGATGGGTTAAAATAACTGACTGGACTATTAATTATATTATCATGGAGATGCATATGCAACAAATTCTTGTCAGACGTAATTTATGAATGGCGAGGTGCATGAAACACAAACCCCCCTTCCGTCCAATCTTAACTTGACTGTGAATTTTGCGGAACGAAAAATTCACAGGCGAAATGAAGAAAATCCGAGTTGCACTTCCAGGGAAACTCCAAACACAACCACCCTTCTCAGAAGTCTTAACTCAACACGACTCAACGGTTTGCTGCTGGCTGTATCTGGGGCAATAGGTTCGCCCGCTAACTAGGCTGTAACAGGGATGATAGACTCGCCCTTAACTAGCTTGTAAACTGTCACCTCAGTAGTTGAATGGACATGGATGGAAGAAATTAAAACGTAAAAACACTTTTAGTGGGCGATGTATTGAAGATAGACATATGCTCTCGGGGACTTTTTTGTAGAACTTTTTATGTTGAACAATTCTTACACTCATAGTATTTAGATATTTTTAACGGTTTGCCCAGCGTAAACTTACAAATCTCTCGGATGTCAGTTTTTTTCGACTTTTCCACTGAAATCGTTACTGCTCGGCTTCCTTTAATCATAAATAAATACTTTTCTACAGAAATCATCCTCGAGATATCCTATACAGTATGGTGAAAACCGCATCAAAATCCATCCAGTGGTTCTCGAGTTTACCCGTATCATCCGAGAATCGGGGAATTTGTTTTATACTAAGTAGAGATTATCACTAATATCACTGTTATTATTAATTGCCCCATTAATTGTGATAATCTAATTAATACATGTAATTTTTTCCAGGAGTGTATTTACATATTTATATATTGTACCCCTCCCATGCATTGGGCATAATCGTGTTGACCGACTGAAAAGCTATAATGACAATTCACTAAATGGTGAATTATCGATTTTAACATTTACGTATGTATTCCAGAAGGGCGGACGCGCCTAGAAATTTGTGAATGTATCAATTATCAATTTTTACTCTTCAGTCGGTCAACACGCTTTGGTCAACAGTCAGGCAACACTGAAAGAATGGCTTCAAAATTCACACTTTGTTTGTTGTATCAATGTAATATACTGTATTTCGTATTGAAGCTACAGAATCTACTGTCTGAGTTGTTAATATGGATTAGGCCTCAATTGTAAACAAATAGACATATTGAAAAATAAATTATAACAGTATTTTCCTTGTTTAATTTTGCGTTAGACTATATAAAGCAATACTATTCTTGAGTTCAACAACAATTTTATTTTATTTTTGGTCGTATGAAAAATTGGTGGAGAGTTTGACATCATTTCTAGGAACCGTTCACCTAAAAATGGGTAATGAAATTTTTGTATGTTATAGGCATAAGAATTGGTAGTGAAAATCTCATAATTGAGTAAAAATGGCATTAGCCTCAGACGAGGTAGTTTTCCATTTATATATTTTTAAGTGAGGGGTTTCAAAAACAGGTACCAAAAATCCCTGCCAATTTTTCATACAACCACAAATAAAAAGTTAGAACTTGAGGATTAGCTTATATAGCCTCACGCAAAATTAAACAATGAAAACATTGATATAACTCATTTTTCAATGGGTCAATTGGTTTGTTTGTCATTTAGGACTACACTCGGGTATCCATTATAAATAACACGACAGAAGTGTCAAAACTCTAAGTAGCGTCGTATCTGCAGTTAGCAGCAATGGTTCACTTGACTGTATCAAAATAAGTTCTTAGTAAATGCTTATCTTAAATGTTATGTGCAGGCATTTAACAGCTTTAAGTAGTATTATAAAATATCTTGATTCATGTGTTTCCCTTTTCTGCTTGTGTACCATTACCTAGTAGATTGCACCACGTGTACTACTACTGCTTATTAAGTAACGGCATACGCGATCATATATCCGTGATCCAACGCCCATGAGAAAGATAATTCCCAATTCACTTTCCACTCTGCGTGTCCAAATATATCGCACGGGCATGAATATTGCATGCAATCAATAGCGACATGTCACCCACGACAGACCATGCCAGCTTCCAACTGACATTCACGACAAAGAATACATATAGAAGAATGCATACTTCTACACACAAAAAAAACTGCAGTGCATGTTTCAAAACCCGTTATGTCTTTCGATCATAGAACTTTTTTATGCTATCACCACCTTGTCTACACTCTGCGTAGATCATTAAAATCCAACGCAAATACGTATTTGAGTTCAGAGAGCCTCGATTGCAATCGGTGACGTAGAATAACTTGGTCCAAGAGGGAAATGTGTATTGTTGAGCTATTAATTATTGATAGCATAAGAAAACTTATATGATCCGAAGACATAAACAAAATCATATTTTTCTATGTATACATCGTTTGGACTTTTCTAAGGACACCCCCCAGGGGCGCACATCTAGTGGGACGTGGGATGGCGACCATGGGACCCCAGCTGAGTCCGGCATTGTTTCCACTTACTTGTGCCGGCCTCCTCTCTGTCTTCTTTCCTTTCGACCACACTTGGTCAACTCTTGTTCTTTTCCGACCCCGACGGTAATAGGTTATCCGAGGCCTAGGGAGTCTTTCACTTTCCCGCCTTAGTTGGCCCTTGTCTCATCTTTCCTGATACCCTCCTTCTGTGAGGGGTCAGCCTTCTTTTTCTTTTCATGTTATCTCCTGCCTTCTGCTTAAGGCCCTCAAGGAGGCCGGGTGTATGTAGCCCCACCACTTTTGGTGCACCCTAGATAATGCTACACCCTCAGGGGCTCACGGCTGGTGAGTTCGGGAGTTGGCGACCCCGAGGGATTCCTGAGCTGGGTCCGTTTTCCCCTTTTGTCCCTTACCTTTGGGGCGGACCCTCTCCTCTTTCACTCTCCTATCTGCCTCTCATGGCTCTCCTTCCTTCCAAGTCCCTCAATCCGCCTTCTTCGAGGATTGAGGGCATTTCTTTTCCTCCTGTCCTTTATTTGCCTTATTCTCCTTAATTTTTCATTTCTTCTTCTAGTATGTAGGTTAGTTTTAGTTTTAAGTTCGCTTTTCATTTTCATCTTCACGATCACCCAAACCATCAGGGGCCGATAACCTAGATGTTAGGCCCCTTAAAACAAAATAGATATGGCGCTCCTTGCCACTGAACCCCCAATATATCCTGTGGTCTGATATATAAAATACGAGGGAAGTTCCGAAAGTAAGTTTCGTCATTTTATTCTAAGTGGTACACCAGGTGACACTAACAATCGCTATAAGAATCCACAACCGTTGCTGGTTCAACGACGGGAGGAGCGTCAGTGGAGATAGAATGACGCATGCGCAGAGCTCCGACGAAGATCTAGGAGCAGCAGACCGGTGTGCAAGATATCATTCGAGTACAACTCACGATGGCAGACAAACGTTAACTGACAACGTGGTTGCCAATGGACGCGCGTGCTGTTATCCGGTATGAATAGGCACGTGGGACTAAAGTGTCAGTCATCCATGAACGCCTACAGACCGTGTGTGGTGAAGCGGTCATGTCTCGTCAAATGGTCGGTCGCTGGTGATGCAAGTTCAGTGCAGGACGGCAGAGTGTGGAGGATGAAGATCGAACTGGGCGTCGCACCACACCCAATACAGGACATGGTGATAGACGACAGGCGCATAACCAGAGTGATTTCTTCCAACTCATTGCATGCTACGAGAAGTGTCTCAATGTCGGTGGCGACTAAGTTGAAAAATAGTGCATGGTGTATAGTTTATGATGCCGTGAGGTATGCAGTTTGCCAATAACGAGTCCCTGGGAAGAAAATGACGAATCTTATTTTCTGAACCTCCTTGTAACTTCTCCCAACGTTACCTATTGTAAGAAACAGCCGTTTGGAATCCAACGACAGACATACAAATATACACCAAAACATACAGAAACAATGTTAGTCTATTATTAGCCTGCTTTCGATTTTTGCAAAAAATGAAAGTTGACTTATGAGATTAACACAGGACCAAAATTGTGAGTCTGTATGTGTGTCTGTGAGTGTGCATGTGTGTGTGTGTACTCGGCATGTCTACCCACCTCCCCCCTATCCATTCAAACACGGTGAAATCGAATGGAACGAAATGTGGTACAGGGGTAGCACTAGCAAAGGACACCTCAGTGTTATGTTTTATATCGCCGCCATCTTTACGGAAACGTAATGGCGGCCACCCAAATGTTCAAAGCATAAATCAAATTACGACTAATCTAATCATCTGATCTCTACCAAATATTGAAGTGACATACCTTTATGAAAGGAGCGTCTTTTGACCAAACTACAAGGTCATCAGCCCAATAGTTTGCAGATAGCGATCATGTATGGGTGCAAATCGATTCCCTGTATCAATTCAAACACAAGTAACCTAATTGAACGAAATTTGGCACAGAGGTAGAACCAGCTAAGGACACCTCAGTGTCATGTATTATATCGCCGCCATCTTGACGGAAACGTTATGGCGGCAACCCAAATGTTCAAAGCTAAAATTGAATTACGACTAACCTAATCATCTGATCTCTACACAATTTGGAACAACATACATTTATGTGGGAAGCGGCTTTTGATCAAACTGCAAGGTCATCAGCTCAATAGGTTTCAGATTGCGGCCATGTATGTTTGCAAATCGATTCCCCCTATAAATTCAAACACGGTGAAACCTAATTGAACGAAATTTAGTACAGAGGTAGCACTAGCAATGGCACTTCAATGTCATGTTTTATATTTACGCCATCTGGACGGAAACGTAATGGCGGCCACCCAAATGTTCAAAGCTTAAATCAAATTACGACCAACCTAATCATCTGATCTCTACCAAATTTTACAACAACATATCTTTAGGAGGGAAGCGCCTTCCAACCAAATTACAAGGTCATCAGCCTAGTAGTTTGCAGATGGCGGCCATACATGTGTGCAAATCGATTCCCCCTATCAATTCAAACACAACTGAACCCAAATTGAACCATCTTTGGTACAGAGGTAGCACTAGGAAGGGGCAACTTGGTGTCATAACGCTGTCATTATAACAAAAAAGAAATGGCGCCCACCCAAATGTTCTGAGCTTAAATCAAATTACAAATAACCTAATCATCCGATCTCCACCAAATTTAGCAACAATACACCTTAATGTGGGGAGCGTCTTTTAGCCAAACTACAAGGTCATCAGCTAAATAGTTTCAAGGTGGTGGATGTATGAAACATACAAGTATTTTAGCCTAACCATAACTTATGATTAAACAAGGCCTGGCCTCAAAAATTCAGCTTATCGTACATAGGGAGGTTTAATCTGTCCGCAAAAAGATGACCGGTAGGATATTAGCATATTATAATAGTATATGTTACCGTAGAGGTGACTAACAAGTCAGGCTTACCGTGCCATATTGTTGTGTGTGCGTGCCGTCCAGTTGTCAACATGGCCGCTATTTTTGCTCGTAAATACATTTATTTCCGTAACTTCTTAAATGTATATCCTTATAGGAATGTACTGAACAAAATAATACATATTTAGTTTCAAATGGTTTATATAAACGCCAGAAAAGGCTAATGAAATCGTTGTTTTGAACACAAAATATGATACAGTTATACTAAACCAGTTGTTTATCAAATATTATCATAGGGCATCGGTGGCGTAATGGTAGCGGCTTGGGCTCTTAGTCTGGGGGTTCGAGGATCAAATCACTGCAGGTTCAAAATTCTTTACTTTGTTCTTTTTGGTATTTATTGATTTATAACTACTCACACGTTATAATATTAAGCATATATACTGTAGTGTGAATTTGCAATCGAAAATATTATATATACAGGGTGTATTTGATATGATGGAAGTCCGTTACACTGGTTATAGAAGAGACTATTATATGCTTCCTAGGTAAAAAAAAAATGTCACCTATCTTGAAATTGATAATTAATCATTAGAAAGTCAATGTTTTTAGTTATTTCAGAAACTAATCAGGCAGAGAGTGGTGCGGCAGGCTGGGGGAAACGAGGCGGTGCCAGGTGTTACGACGCGCGAAGGGGAAGTTGTTACGTAATCGGAGCATTGACCTTACCGATTGACTTGAAGGGAGGTAGGCTATCAGCTGTTATGAGGATAAGCGCTACCGTTTCGTAAGAAAATGTGTATTGCCGTTGTTCTTGTTGTTGTTGTTGTTGTTGTTGTTGACAACGCACGCAATGGCTTGGGACGTTAGGACCGGTAGTATTGTGTAGCCTACTTTGTAAATGTGGAATTCATTGATTGATGTTCATGTATAAAATAATTTCGATACTCAGCCCTGGTGTATCATTGGCGTCCGTGTCGGACCTTCTGTTGACTAGTTTCTGAAAATACTAAAAACATTCACATAATGAAATAGAGTGTGACAAAATTCCGACATCCCGTAGTCTGTTCAGAACTAGGCATTTAAGACGGAAGTAAAATACTTGATGTTTGTTTGAGAGGCTTGGCGATTTTGGTCATTTAGCCCCATGTAGCTGGGTGTGGGTAGAATGTGTGTGATAACCTGTGTTTTTGTGGTTTCTGTAGTAATGTGGGTATTTGTAATTCAGGTGAGGATTCGGAAGAAGGCGCCGGCCCTGTGGTGTTGGGGCAGTGCAACTGCCTCTCACCCGGAGGCCCTGGGTTCGATTCCCGGCTCCATCAGGGATATTAGAAACTGACGTGAGGGCTGGAACGCGGTGCACTAAGCCTCGTGAGGGCAATTGACTAGCTGTCTGACAGTAAGGCAGTGCCCGAGTCAGGAAAATCAAGATTAATGGCCGAGGGGACCCGATGCACTGACCACGCGTCACCCTAATATCTGCAGGCCAAATGGCTGGACAGCGGGCGCTTGTTAGGCCTAGGCCCTTCATGGGCTGCACTGCCAGCGGTTATGGTTATTGAGAAGAAGAAGGCCGTGGCCTTAAGTTAGGAACAATCCCGGCATTTGCCTGGAGTAGAAGTGGGAACCCATGGTACATACATATGAAAATACACGAAAATGAAAATAAAATTCAAATACATTGTTATAATAAAGTGGTATTAAATATAATAATAATAATAATAATAATAATAATAATAATAATAATAATAATAGGCTAATAATAATAATAATAATAATAATAATATTAATAATAGTCTATAATAATAATAATAATAAGAGTCATATGTGGAGTTCTGGTGGTAGAGTGCTAACCTTCCCGAGGGTGCGATCTACGTTCAGTCATGTAGTAAATGAATGGGATCTAATACGATCATGTCCATGGATTTCATGGCACATACAAGAAATCCTACGTACATTAAAGTCTGGCAACTCGACATACCAAAAAGAAACATAAAAGAAGTTAGTGTGTCTAAAAGCCTATTATTACTATTATTAGTATTGTTAATATTTTTATTACAGTTGTTGCACTATCTTCACACAAAGATAGACCAACAATTCCTTAAATTAATTACCCAAATCTTTAGGATTTCTATTTTCTATGCATAGTCCATGAGGCTGGCAAAATCCTAAACAGATCCACCATCACTAGTCATGTAGCCACTCCCCATGAAGGTGTGAATCAGCTGTTCATAGGCTCGGTTTGTGTATTTCAATGCCATTGGCAGACAAGGCGAGTAGGTCACTCGACTTCAGACTCTTGTCAACATTCCTCAACGTAGGAGGGGAGGGCGACGGGGAGAAGTCAGCTGTGCTGCTGAGGGGAAGGCAGCCTAAAACCTTTTCCAAGACATTGACCGACGATTTTTGTGATTTAATTCCACCTACACTAATTAAGATACGACTAAATTTCATGAAGATATGTGCTTAGAATAGTCGCTTCTATCACCAGTGTAATGGACTTCCATCATATCAAATACACCCTGTATACTTATAACACAACATATTTCAACACTCAAATACAGCGATTAATATTCGTTGACCTTGATCCAGGGTAGAGAGTATTGTTGCTGTTTTTCTTGTTGATTCTTTAGGGGTTTTGCGGCATCATAGATTTTTTAGCCCCGTTTACTTAGGTATGTGTAGATGTTGTCTGATAACCTGTGTCACTGTCATGTTTGTAGGTTTACTAGTGTGTGTACTTTTATACGAGGAAGTATTTGGGTAGGAAGCTGTTGTTGTTGTTGTTGTTGTTGTTTAATTTGAGATGCATGGACATCATGGTCATTTAGCCCCATGTACTTGGGTGAGTGTTGAATTTTGTATGATAACCTGTGCTATTGTGATGGCTGTATTAGTGTGTTTAAATATAATTCAGGTGAGAATTCAATTAATCAACGTTTATCATCCGTATAGCACGTTGTATTTCAACAAGCTACTACAACCAACACTCATTTATACTCCTTGAAAAGAACATAGAGTTATGACTATACCCATGCATTTAGGAGAAAGTAGGCTATATGTTCTTTACTGAACATCTAGTATTTATTATCCACCCTATATAATTCCTCATTCTACGTGTTCGGATTTGAGGTGGGATGAGTCTTTTTGTAACATGGAACAAATGTTCTTGAATTTGGATGGCATTCCTGACGCCAACCGCATGATGGGTGTTAATGAGAAATGGAAATAATGAAGACGAATGAAATAGCCTAAGACAAGGAGTTACAAGATAGTACGCTGTCAAACGCCAAATAACTGACCCGAGATTCGATTCCGCAACCATAGGCATTGTGGGCGAGTACCTCTCCAACTACACCTCTTAGCCAGCCATACGTGATTTTATGAAGCATAAAGGCACGTAATTTTGACGAGGTATGGACAATTTGTTGCATTTATTGCTACAGCTCTATGCACGGGGTATCTCACGGAGCCATCTAAACGGTTCCTGCCACGCCATTATCACGCTCACGCGACCTTATTATGGTGAGAAATTGCTCTCATATCTTGCTGGTAATATAGCAATAAATTTCTCGGTTCAGAAACACCTCTGTAGGGATAGTGTGGATATCAGTGAGTCTTAGACCAACGTACACGAATGTAACCCCAAACACAGTTATTTGTCGGTTCATTAGAATTTCTAAGTGCTCATTCTTGGAACTTCACACCAACTGCATTTCATAATGGCCTCCTTCAGCAGCGCATCTGCGACACCCGCTTAAAGGAACGCACTTCTCCACATCTACATATTGAGGCAAGGCAGTACGACCATTACCGACACCCTCAAATTACATTTCTTTCCAATGGGTTTAAGATTACTCCTCCACTCACTCACCGCAGGTGAGTAAGTTTATTCACACAGTCCATATGAACCGGTTACTTCACGCTCGGAGAAAGAATGTCCAAATCCAGGCACCGACAGTGTTCGTCATTAATCATTACTATAGTTTACCTCGGGGTTTACCATATTTAGTCCAGTCAATTGCTGGGACTACACTTTACTGACTTCCTATCTCCGATCACCTATTCCATTCAGAGACTTAAGTAAATAGTTCAGTAGCTAATAATTGTGGACAACACAACAACTTGGGTTACCAAGCAAATTCCACACACATCCAGCTGGAGCTAGGGCTACACATGTGTTATTACAATCATTTGAAGTGCTTTTACGTCCAGCCCATGGTGTACATCAACAGGGAAGAATTTCTTAGGCTGCGTTTTATACGGCATGCGCTATGCGTTGTTGTTAATTCGTGTAAGGGTGCTTGGAACGTCTTTGGTCTTCAGACTCATGTACTTGGATGTGCTTTAGTTTGTTTGAAAACCAGTGTTTCTGTGCTGTCTGTGGCAGTGTGTAACAATAAATATTATGGTCATGGATGGTGTAGGTGCCTCTGATCTTGATATTAGATACTGAGCCCGTTAGACGAGATAGTCGGGGTACCATCAACCGCAGATAGCATTCTCAACGCCCCCGTCTTTCAAACCCACACACTGAGAGGATTAGGTGTGTCCTCAGACCAGCTCGGGCAGGAGATTGATAGCTCAGGGCGTATCAGGCAAGTGAGGTTGAGAAAGAGCCATCGACATGCCCGAGGGAGCACACCCTGGAAACACTAAACTAGCAACAAACAGACCAGGCTAAGGTAAAATCCGTTAAAATGTTATTCAATAAATTTTGGACCTTTATCTTACTTCGAAGGGTGGAAAATATCGGCTAGTACGCAAATCTATTCTATATAATATAAAAAAGCTCAAAGTTTGTCTGTCTGTTTGTCTGTTATTTACACAAATCTACACAGTTTCACCGATCTGAACCAAAATGTGTATACTTGCCCTTTGAAACCCTGAGGACAACCCTGTCCACTTGAAATTTCGGACAGACCACTCCATTCCCTACATTCAGGCCCTTAGTCACAAATCTATACCGTTTCACGGATCTGAACCAAAATGTGTATACTTACCCTTTGGAACCCTATGGGTAACACTGTCCACTTAAAATTTCGGACAGACCTCTCAATTCCCTGCATTTAGGCCCTTTATCACAAATCTACATTGTTTCACCGATATGAACCAAACTTTATGTACATACCTTTTGGAACCCGAGGGTAAAACACTTTCTACTTGAAATTTCGGACAGACTACTCCATTCCCTGCATTTAGGCCCTTTGTCACAAATCCACACCGTATCACCGATTTGAACCAACGTTCGTATACATAGCCTTTATAACCCAGCGGGTAACACTGCCCACTTTAAATTTCGGACAGACCACTCCATTCCCTGCATTTAGGCCCTTTAGCACAAATCTGCACCGTATCACCTAATTGCACCGAATTTTAAATAGGCCTACTTACCCTTTGAAACCCTGCCGGTAAAACTTGATATCTTGGAGAACCCTCTGCATTCCCTACATTTAGAATAACAGACGTGAAGAACTTGAAAAGCACGTTTTAAGGCCTTAGAACCATTCGTGTCCGTAGTAGTGTAACTACTGTATAAGAATATTAATAAGCCTATTGCTGGCTGGCAATGTGGGCTGCAGCACCCCGTCCCTACACGCGTTCTGGTGCAGAATTGCAAAATTAGTTACATATTGAACTGCTTATAAATTGCAGTCACGGGGAGAAATTAGTGCAAAAGGATTTCTTGGGCCCCTTAAAACAGTTATCATCATGAAAATGTTATGCACCTGTATAAGTGAGATGGTGTTGGTGCAGTACACCTTGAGGTTATTAGCTGCAATAAGCGTTGGTGCTTTCAAATTTACTTTCCTTTATTCCAACACTTATCCTTGAGCGCCATGTGGCGATAAATAACACTATTGCTACCTCAGGAGCTCGGAACAGCCGAAGTTTTCCAAAGTGCTCTGATTATTTTCCTACGGCGCTATGCGACAAAAGACGACACCATTGGTCTCTACTTTTCTAACAGCCAATAAGATATAGGCCCAAGGCTGTGTCTTTTATTACACTTACTCCCCTTTCTAATAATATTTTTCAATTCGTTTTTAAATTACATGTGTCAGTACTGGAGTTAGTAAATAGCCGTTTCCCTGTTCATTGTTATCATTATCATTACGGGGAAAAGACCTGAATGTTACATCCAATATACTGTACTATTTATCACCCGCACTACTACCACCACCACAAAAAGTTATATTTAAATTTCATTTTTCTGTTAGTTTAAGTGTCATGTGACAGTTCTGTAGTAGTATTCATTATCATCCATAAAACAAATAAATCGACCGGGCGAAACCGGGCACTACTGCGAGTAAATAATAAAAATAAGTAAACGTCCCTAAACTAAGTTCAAGTTAAACCCTCTTGAAAGTCCTACTAACAAAAACAAGACAGTGGCAAGCACGCTAAAAATGTGACACATAAATTGAATCCCTAAGCAAATCCAAACGTTCATTGAAAATACGACTAGTCACATCATCGAATTAATGGCAATCCAAAACATTTCACTTGTTCACAAGACTAGTTATTTACATTTACTGCAATAATAATAATAATTAGCTTTGTTACGAAGGTGTCATATCTTCCGTTTATTTTCACGTTAATTCCAATAGCTAAATCCTAATTGAGGTTACAAACAGACGAGAAGCGTCTGTGACTAGAGGAATAAACAAAAGCTAACATAGAAACCATGTCCTAACAAGAATGCTTTTCAAGTTTTGAGAAAGTTCACAAATTATTTAGACGCTTATTTAAGTCGTGAATTTTAAATAAATGATGTTTCATGATTTATTTGTTGGTTTAATTGATAATTTATTTCCTCACAGTGTTGTTTAGTTCCTTATTGACATATTGACACACGTCGAATAACAACAAACCACTTCTAAAGTGCTGTCTGTACCATCACAATGAATGACTACCATAATACGGGCAGCATAATAACACGGGCCATAAAAAGCCCTACACACGTGGCTAACGCTCGCTAAGACCTCGGTTGATGTAAGAAATAGCCTACTATATCACCGGAAGTACCAATAATAAACGTGGGCGAACTCAGTCGATCCCACCGTATACATCAAATAATCACAGCAATAACATTGTTTACTAATCGTATACATGGTCTAGTCACTCGTGAAAAATATAGGGAAAACCTCCTAAACTGAAGTAAAACTCATAAAACAAATTCCATAATGCATCAAAAGTATGAACGACGGTCTAAGATGACGTGAAAATCCTAATATTAAATTATCATAATCAACTGTCACCTCAATTTGTACTGGAAATTAGCATTTTGGCATGAATTCTTCGAGACAATCAGTCCTGTGTAATATTTCGAGTCGACTCCCATCTGATTGCTGAGCATTCTGGGTAACATGTAACACCTGGTCAGACCATTGACTTTTCCTACCACTCGTCTAGAATGACAGTGTTCCAGGCAACATTAGCCTCGCGTAAAATGCAAGAAAATACTATTGAGCTATCAAAAACGACAGTCCTATCTGTAGCTCATGCAATCATTCAAAATACACTTAATTATAGACACAGTTTAACACTAGAGTTCATCCTGACTGTAGTTAATGAAATATGAATGTTTGTAGCAAGGAGTACAAACGGGGAAAAATACCACTTCGTTCCATGTGCTTTGGAATGTCAACAAGTTACACAATCACACTGGTGCTTTATTCATACGGCTCCCAATCCTCCTACAACATCTTAATACTTGCACAGTATTTGGGAAAATGTACGTGTCCACCTTGACACAAACTAAATATAATGAAAGAGCATCTACACTGCTCGTGCTGTAAAATGATACGTAGATTAATAGTGAAGACAACCAAAGAATTCTGAAGTCGAAATGCTTGTATTCAACCAATTCCAACACTTCTAATAGTATAACGCAAGAGCTCATTAAATAAATTAAATGTTCAGATAACGCGACAGTGCAAACTTCACACCTGTCAAATGATACGCCGACCTAATAGAAGTATGACAAGTAAGAGAATGCCTCCACATTCATATAATAAAATAGCACACTAAAAAATCGTAGATCAAAATTATGTACATGGGTAACGTATAAATTCGTAGTTGCCTCTCCTAAGGCGTCATAATTGTATCGTTAGCACTTGGTACAAGATCGTGCTACAGGGCGTCTTGTAAGTTAATGAGCGGACCAGGGATAGTCAGAATAAATGACAAAGCATCATTAGGGCTTAATCTAGATATGATTCTACCTACCGCTATAAGTGCGGTTTTAAAATGAATTAACTCCAGCAGAGACCCTTGACATAGATGGAAATTTGTTAATATAAACTCAAATTGCTGGCGAACTGGAAGTAGTGTAGCCTTCGAACTCGGTTCATCATCAAAGCCTGAGTTCGGACCTCGGCTTCCTTAAACCCATCGCTTCTTCCTCCTCATTATCAAAATGGAAATCCAGAGCCTGTTTCCAGTCGACCGACAGGGTCAGGGATGGAATGAATGAAGCCCACATCTAGCGGCGAGGATATGAACTGTGCCGGCTCCCGGAGCCTGTCGCACTCCTCTGAAGCAATGATTAAATGAATGACAGATGAAATGAAATGATAGTGGAGAGTGTTGCTGGAATGAAAGTATGACAGGGAAAGCCAGAGTACCCGGAGAAAAACCCGTCTGCCTCCGTTTTGTCCAGCACAGGTCTCACATGGAGTGACCGGGATTTGAACCACGGACCCAACGGCGAGAGGCCAGCGTGCTGCCACCTAAGCCACGAAGGCTCTTCCTCCTCATTATGATAGTTTCAATTTTGGCCTTTTTCTCATATTGGGTAATTCATTCCAGGTTATACAGCATCATAATTGGGTTAGTGAACAGCATCTCCACGTGGTTGAAGTAGTATCCCATGGTGATCGTTGAAAATTGTTGCACTGATTTTAATATTGAACTGGGACTATTCAATACTGCTTCTAAACTATGCAGACGAAGCAAAAATGACTCTGTGTCTGCCACAGACTCTATTGAACACACTGGATTTACAACTTTCAAAGATACCGTCAAAAATCGTCAAATTCGTCGACGTAAAAAGTTTGTGGAAAATATTGATATTCAGTTTACAGGCTGAATTAGTCTAGAAAATAGCCACAAATAATGTTTCACAGCTATTATAAATTATTTTCAATGCCTCGTGGCGTCTTTACAAAATCGTTCACCATGTGGTTGAATGGCAATCTTAGATACTGGTACCCACAAAAAGTCACTTTTCGAGCGAATTGTGCTTCCCCGTACCTTCAAAATGTTGTCAGCGTGCCGTGGATTCATCGCAGCACTTCTGGTTTTCAAACAGTTTTCTTTCACTTTTATAAAGAATTTCGACTCACACACAAGGGAACGTTTACAAATCCTGCTCATGCAGATAAAGCAGACATTAGGTGTCTATTCTATATCGCGCTGCAGTTCTGGTTCAAGTACTGTTGTAGTCGTGCAGCGCCTATTTAAGAATGTTTCGCATATATGTGATGGAAAATTGGCATCCAAGAGTGCCAAAAATCCTTGAATTGGTCCTGAAGTTTCATGAAATTTGAAATAAAATTATTGAGTGCGTGAAATTAATAATCATGGTAGAAATTATCACCTCGTGGTTGGAAAATTAGCATGCACTTACGGTGCATTCTAGCAATTGCTAGGTAGAATACTGTACCCCTGAGAACAATAAATATGCAAATCATAGCCTGCCAGCTCACTCAGGTATTCGGGGCATAGAGCGTTCTCCCACTAATATGATTTACACATTCAGGATCAAGTATGGAATAAGCACTTAAAATGAATATCAAAATTCAAAATCTAATAATTATTTAATGAATCAAAAATTAGGTGTCTAGTCTATATCGCGCTGCAGTTCTGGTTCAAGTACTGTTGTAGTCGTGCAGCGCCTACTTAAGGATGTTTCGCATATATGCGATGGAAAATTGGCATCCAAGAGTGCCAAAAATCCTTGAATTGGTCCTGAAGTTTCATGAAATTTGAAATAAAATTATTAAGTGCGTGAAATTAATAATCATGGTAGAAATTATGACCTCGTGGTTGGAAAATTAGCATGCACTTACGGTGCATTCTAGCAATTGCTAGGTAGAATACTGTACCCCTGAGAACAATAAATATGCAAATCATAGCCTGCCAGCTCACTCAGGTATTCGGGGCATAGAGCGTTCTCCCACTAATATGATTTACACATTCAGGATCAAGTATGGAATAAGCACTTAAAAATGAATATCAAAATTCAAAATCTAATAATTATTTAATGAATCAAAAATTAGGCGCTACAACAATTACATTGACAAAAAAATTAACACTTGCCTAAAACTAGACAAGGAATCAATAAAACAAAACCACAAAATCAAATTTAAAAGGTTTCAAATGAACCTGACAAAAGGTCAACAAAATATTCACTTCCATAATGCAAGTTATCTACACCTCAAATACGAGCGTCTCATGGCCC
This sequence comes from Meconema thalassinum, assembly GCA_946902985.2. Taxonomy (NCBI): domain Eukaryota; kingdom Metazoa; phylum Arthropoda; class Insecta; order Orthoptera; family Tettigoniidae; genus Meconema; species Meconema thalassinum. Next base: position 263,167,969 of record OX336389.2, on the reverse strand, counting down.
TAAAATTATTCTTACTTAGTTATACATTGAAAATAAAGCACTTTTAACCCCCATTCGGAGTTTTTACCAAAGTTGTGCTAATTTGTTTCTAACACATATATTTTTCTAAAGTTTCCCGTGGGTTTCAAAATTTCTTCCCTCTCAAAACAATTCTACAAATCAGTGTTGTTGGAGGACAGAGCTCGTGCATATCCTGAGTACTGGAAATTACTGAATGAATCAAGTTAAAAGAGACTACCCAGACGCCTTTAATATTTCCATATTTACTCTGGAACAACATTTACATAGTTATTATTAATAAGGGATTTTATATTAGTCTTAGACTATTTATTTAAGCTGATACGGTTCTCTGAACGATTTCTGGCAAGAAATAATAACTCTAGATCTCGGTACCAGTGACCGGCATGTCTCACAACATTTAACTTTCTTACACAAGGCGTGTTGAGTACGGACCTGCCCCAAAGCAATCTGTGGTTCCATTATTGCTGTCAAAGCGCTTCACATTAAATTTACGAGGCCGAGGGTCGCTCAGCTCCCAGTCCATACAGACTCAATGTCTCTCCCTCTGGTCGACAGGCACCTTTAAAATCACTTCTTTAACTCGATAGAACACACATTAGATTCCTTCTTCATTACACATTATGCGGCCATATTTATCCGCTAATATTTGCACAGGTGAACTTATTGATTGATAGGTATTATCATTGGAAGGTTTTTAATTCATTATGACGGGGCTTTCGACGTAGATGAACCTTCGTTCGTACTAAATAATGAGTCTTCCTCATGGACGTAATTCCATATTTGGAGGTCTTACCAACTAGGCATAGGTTTGTGACCATTTAACACCAAATTCTTCTAAAATATCGACTTTCTGAGCGGCATACCAGCACTGTCCTCATGCGATCACACAAAATATATAGCACCCGTAGTCAACTTTTGCCTTACTGCAAATACTTTACCTTCGTAGAACCTTGACCAACTACACCTGACAATCAACTTTAATCCTGGCATAAAATCACAGCACTAACTAGCTTGAAAAGTCAAATCAGCTATCCTAGCTTTATGTTACAACAATAATATTTGTGTGAAATATCGAATAAGATATTTACTGCTTCTACTTCAATTTAGCTCTGTCTTATTACGTTATTAGCACTTTCCAACTTTATATGGCATGAATATTAATTCGCCTTTGACATCACTTTGATTTGAACACCCTTGTTCAACAAATTTTTATCATTATTATTATTCATAAAACCTTCACATCCTTACATTTATTGTTATCTTTTAACCATTATTTTTATATTTATTTCTTGCCTTTCAAACGTATGTTACTTCACATTATGTCACTTCATGACGTGACTTCAAAAAGACTATACTCCAATGAGTAGTTTTATTGACCATTATTTCAATAATTAGTTCATGATTTCTTTATCGTTCAGAAAAGATCGTTCGCTTCAATTTACACACATTTCGTTTCATTATCCCTGTTATTTTGAGAACATCTTTTTAGACATTTGTATGCACGAGTCCCTCCCGTCCAAAATCAACACTTAATTAAATCATTGTACTCACATGATTCCTTTGAGCAGCATAGCTCCAGGCTCCCAACAAATCAACCTCATATCCCACTTCTAGGATTTTAAGCTTCCATAATACACTGCACTAAACTCACGGTGTATATTAATTCTTCCTTTACATTACACATTTTTAAAGCACTATTTTCCTCTCTTAGAAGTATACAAATCATATTTTTCTATACACTTATACGCTAACAAACACTGAAAATTTTCACTTAACGCTTGATCAAATAATACATACAAAAATACACTTAATAAATTGTGGTTGCACTTAATTTCTCATACGTGGGTGACACTTTTCTTTTCCCTAATCCAAGAGCTGCAGATACTAGCTGTGTTTCCCTAGTTCTTGCTCCTAACTGGATCTGTCTCAGCATGCGCTGGATCGGTATGGATACTCCTATCCTACTCCGGCTCACCTATAGTAATCGGCACTTAACAGTTTATAGCTCGATACTATGCGTGTTCAAATTGCAAGTTCAGATATTGCATAAAGTCTGAATTGGTACGGTCCCAGAGTCGCAATTACTAGTTATAATGCGCCCTGACAAATGTTTTTCTCTCGTCCACGTTTGGACCTGATTTCCTGAATACTACTGTATCCCGTTCAAGGCACGATTTGTGAACTATTTCACACCTCTTCCTGCAGTTACTGTCCTGCTTATAATGTTTCTGACCTGGCGTCACATCAGCGCTAAATCCCGATGTACAGGAAAATTTAGGCTAATATCCTACGTTAAACCCTACTATGGTTCTTTAACGCACTGGAGAAAGTTCGGTTTTCACTACTTTGAAAATTCCTCGCTTTCTGTTGAGATAATTCGATGTTTCTTCGTGACTGATACTGTTCATGAGGCCTTGCACGCCCCTGTCGACTGAAGTTGTTTCCTTGGCCTATAACAATATACTTTGCCAATGTTCAAATTTGATTCTTACTGTTCGCAGCACGACTATAGTTTACTTTAACAAAACTTTGACGATTCGTTGTACAGTAACTACTGTATGACCACTTTTGATCTAGTGTAGACTGTCTAATTACAACTTTATGAAGCAGCGCTTCCGCTCACTGATAATTGACGTAGTACCTCCCTCAAGGAGTACTCGTAGATCTGTTGTACACTATGCGGCGTCTCCTCTCAAGGAGTCTTGAAAACTGCATTTATGTTGCGATGCAGCGTGACACTACGAGGTCTGCTGTAAACTGCATTAAATACTGTTGGTTGATCTAACGTGCAGCGACTTTACGCTCACGAAGACTGAATAACTTTGATGCAGCACATCCGCTCGCGGAGTGCTCGTAGACTGCATGATTTCCCTTGCGTTCAGAGGGTTTATATCTGATTTAGCTACAAATAAACTAGTTTCCGTCCTCCTAAAATTTATTTTCCAAAATAAGTGTCGCACGATCTCGAAAAATTACATATACCTACTTAGAGCTTACGTCTTGAATGTCTCAGCTATACTAAAACTTTTGGAAATCGATCGTAGCAAATTCGATTAAAAATTAAAATAACTCCTGAATTGAGTGGGAGTATAGTTTCTTGTTTTCCCCTCCCCAGACTACTGGCTCGGTGAATTCACAACTACGTAATGCTTACAAAGCACTTCTAAACTATACAATTATTATTAACTTTTACAACACTCAAAATTCTGTTTTCCCAAATGATCAACATAGGCGGAAAGATTTCCCAAGATTTTTGCAATTCTGCCAATCCCTTGGCCTCACCTTCTACACAGCGTTGTCAAAATACAGCTGACTAAGAAGTTTTCAGTGAGATCTTCTGTCTCTCTCATGTGTGGAAGATTCCGTTGGTCTATTTTTATCTCGTGCACAAGCCTCAATCTCATGAGTCGGCGGTGTCATCACGCCCATCTGCAGGCTATGGTGGTTTTAACATAACCCTTCTGCTTGCTTAAAATCTGTACAAAAATCCTGTCATGTTTTCTAGCTTTTCAAACTAAATGATCATGACTTCGAATCTTGTGCACTCCACATGGGCACAGTACCTACTTGCACACATTGAAATTATAACCAGCTATGAGTCATATGGGCTCAATATTGTACCGACATTTGCCAGGAGAAAGTATGGAAAAACCTGAGGAAAATCTACACTCAGGATTCAGACCTCCAATCACTGGACTTGCTACAGCTTCCCATTGTGGCAGTAGTGAGTGATTAAACGCGCACGATAACCCGAGGGGTATCCAATCTTGATTGCAACTGCTAGTGTTAGGAAGGGCGTAGATATATTCTTAAGTAATCAATAATTAAATCAAGTCTAATGCATTTCCTTTCGTCCACTTCCTTGTGTAGCGGCTAGAATTCGTGGCTGTCGCCCCCGGAGGTCAAAGTACAATTCAACTTAATTCTGGTCTGAAGGCTGGAACGGGGTACTCTCAGCCTCGTGAGGCAAAACTGAGAAGAGGTGGGTACGATTCCCTCCTCAGCCATATTCGAAGTGGTTTTCCGTGGTTTCCCACTTCTACTCCAGGAAAATGCCTGTATGGTACCAAACTTGAGGCCACGGCCAGCTCCTTCCCAAGCCTCTCCTGGATTAAAAATACACACTCTACTACAGACTTCACAATAATACAGGTTATAAAACAAATTGTGCTCACATTCACGTACATGGGGCAAAAAGACCACGATGCTCAATCCCCACGAATTAAAATACAACAACTGAAGGTGTCCCAAGCCCCTAGGGCGAATTAAAAACAATATAGTTACTTCGTAGACTGACTTACAATAAATAATTCACAGGTTCATATTTTCTAATGGTAGTCACCTGGCGGGAAGAATAACAACATTCAAAACCATTCAAAATGTTTTCTTAAAAACATTACTACCCTATGGTTTACAAACAAAGAATTACCGACATCACGACGATCTCACGTTTGTTGTACTGTAGAAATATATGCTTCCGTTTACCACATTCCCACGAAAATTTATTATAACAGAGTTATTAGATAAAAGGGACTAGTTTGGTTTATAGAGTTGGTAGATTACTTCTTTGCAAAACTACTTTTTCAAAATATAAGATGAATACGAAGGGGAGACGTTCCCTAGTGCATAATCTCAGAGTCGATTTTTATGTGTGAGAGGTGAAATATGATTCATGTCTGTATTCCCAAGAATATTAATATTTTGTTCTCCTGCTATTACAATAGTAAGTTATGCTATACAAACTACGTGCTAGGAATATACAGCTTCTTGAAAAAGCAGAGCACATTCTTCCTCTCATGAGGCACGTCCCACATAACCTCCCACGCATACTAATAAAAAAAAGAACTATACAGTTTTGAAGCATATTTTCTGCTCAGTGCCCTAACTACGGCATCATTTTCATGGAATGATGAATATTGAAAGTTACGCAAGCTAAAGAATTTACGAGGCTTATAATATTGCGATCATGGGCAACGAGAATGTGTATTAATGAACTGTGTTGGACATCACGTGAAATTCATTTTACCGTGTTGTATTTTGTAATTTGTGAAATGCTATGCCTATTTCCCTGGTGAAGCGAACGTTCGCTTCTTCAGCACATCTTCACAACACAACTTGCACACGATCAGCAGGGTGGAAATAGTAGATGACTGTGGTGGCTTTAGCTCCCAATACTCAACCATCAGTTTGACCGAAATTACTAAATCTAAAAGGATTCTACAAGCACTAAAATGATCAAGATTTATGAGGCCCATCTAGAAAGCCTGGGCTTCGTGGGGGCCACACGTTCCGACTTATAACCCTCACACTATAAACGAGCTTAAAGACTATATTACAGCCGAAATACAGTCAATCGGTGCTGAGGAACTTCCGAAAGTAAATGCCAATTTGATAAAGAGGTGCCAGCGATGTGTAGCAGTGAATGGCGAACATTTTCAGCACCAGCTGTGAACTAGGTAAGTACAAACTCCTATACTCAATGACTCAGTGCTGCACAGGCGCCGCATAACGGCAAAGTGCGTGGCGGGAGACATGATCGCAACGCGGGCGAGCGGGCGAGCGAAATCCCCGCGGTATATAAAACAAAGTCCCTGTACTATCCTGGTTAAAGACGGAGTCTTACCACGGCCTGAGAAACAGAGGTCTCAGGTGCTCTACCAAAGGCAAACTATGACAATGTCGCCCAACACATAATCAATTTAATCAACTTCCAATTATTTATTAACATCATTTATAAGCTTTTATATATCAGGTATAGCCTGAAATACGTTTCATTTGTCGCCAACAACGGGGTAGGGCCAAAAGCAATTCCTACAATGAAAAGGACTTTTGTGTACTCAGTCCCTCATTATTACTTTTGTCATTCGTTGTGTGTTACCGTCTCTCTTGAAGAGCACATTGTGCGTTGTTTCCTTTGTATGTACCCTATATTGTGTATAATGTGATTACTTACACATAGCAAAATATACAAGTCACTAAATTGCAATATGCAAAACTTTATTTGGGTATTCTATTTTCACTGACCCCGGGAAGGGCTGTTATATGCGACGTACAATACGGAGTGAGTTTTGCGGGTACCAGTTAAATCCGTATTTTGCAGTAAGATAGGAACCTGGATTGGAATCCTACTCTACGCATTACTCTTATAATTTGAAGAGTATTGCAGAAACCTAATACGTGTGTATTTTGATTCATTGTGAAATCTGGCATTGTGCTTCTAATTATTGTTAATCCTGAAAAAACTGTTTTAAACATGAAGTAATACCCCGTCCAACTTGACTGAGCTCACGTGTTATTGCTCAACAAGCTTTCTGAAGTATTCCTCTTCGAGTGCGATCTCCTCTTATGCACCCATCAAAATTTCTCACAATGAATATTGGGAATACGGGGATGGGTACGGTCAGTTCTTCCTTACATAACTTTTCCACCTTGCCCCACATTGTCAATGCAATTCATGTCTAGAGATCGAGGAACCCAATAGAACAGTTGAAAGGGGTCTTACTCAGAAAGCCAGATGCGAACACTGTTGCTCGTGTGTATTGCCGTGTTGTTTTTCACGTACTGTATTGCCTCATCTGGATAGCTCTCTCTCGCATACGAGATCATACTATTGTGCAGGATGAGCGAATATTGGTCTGATGTGAGATGGCTATCTGATGAGGTACACCAGCCATATTATACGATATCCACCCCAACACGATACAGCTATTCGGTCACTGCATGAATACTCAATTCCACGTGGCAAGTGAACATGAACCGACCTATGGTGACCTGAAATAATTCAGGTCAAATATAATTATTTGATTCAATTATTATTTAACTCTGTTAAACTCTTTCGTGGTGGCCTTTCTGCAAATGACAAGGGTTTCTCGTAATTGTTTACAGACCATGTCTGGACACTCTGGAATATTTAAACCAATGACCAGTATTTATCCAATCTTTATCCATATCTGAGCAGCCCTACGTGAAACGCCACACCAAATCGCTGCCTCACGAATGTTAAAATTGCTGTTTTGTACGAGAGCAGATCTTGCGTTTTCCACATGCATGAAAAATTTGCCTTGTTGGAATAGTGTAAAGCATTTAGTAGCAAAGTTATCTCAACCAAATTTGGATGTTTCCGTTGCGTGACGTCATCATGGTGTACTTAAACGGAAACCAATAAATCGTTTACGCTGGTATTTGAACCTTAAATGTTATGTTAAGCACGAATGTTTAGCTTACAAGTGATCCATCTCGCTACGTGGGGGTGAGCCTTGTTGATATAAATCCATAGCGCAGTATGTAAATGCATTTTATGTGGAGAGGTGGGACGAAGATTGGAGCGTTGGAGAGGGTAGAATGAGGCTGACTGATGCAATGAGTGTTGCAAAACACATCCAGCTGACTTTAAAATAACGAAAGAAGACGTACTGGACTTACTTATATATTTCACGTCTCAAGAGATGCAGCAGTTTTTGATTTTTTATCTGTATATAAGATCTCCCAGTAGCTGGTTTCACTTAGAGATTAACTTTCAGATCATACTCACTGCATTCATTTGATTGCCAGTCACGTTCAACACAAGCAATTTAATAAATTATCTTACAGCAAGAGTAAGCCTCCGTGGCTTAGGCGGCAGCACGCCGGCCTCTCACCGCTGGGTCCATGGTTCAAATCCCGGTCACTCCATGTGAGATCTGTGCTGGACAAAACGGAGGCCGACAGGGTTTTTCTCCGGGTACTCCGGTTTTCCCTGTCAAAATTTCATTCCAGCAACACTCTCCACTATCATTTCATTTCATCTGTCATTCATTTAATCATTGCCCCAGAGGAGTGCGTCAGGCCTCGGCAGCCGGCACAGTTCATATCCTCGCCGCTAGATGGGGGCTTCATTCATTCCATTCCTGACCCCGTCGGAGTCTGGAAGCAGGCTGTGGATTTTCATTTCATCTTACAGCAAGAGTCATACTGATATAGAAGATATGTGTAGAACTATTCAGATGTGGATTGATGATAACGAACTAAGGGAGCCAACATGGATGCGGTGGCTGTAAGCTCAAGCCCACTAAACTCATCAACCATATGTGAATATTCGCAAAGATTAACCCGCGAAGACTGGCGCATGGCTATTTTTGATCCGGGGCTTAAATAATGCTCTATATTTTCGTTTTGGTCAGCCCTTATTCCCTGCCACTTAGTGTACCTTCCTTCCTAACCTTGAACTTCACCCAGCAAAGGAAACATGTTCATAGCTTTTTGTGCACTCAATTTATTTCTGTATTATTTACGGTCGGTTCAGATTTACCCATGGCGCCAGTCCTCGCGTGATATTTTTGGGGTTGCGTTAGTCGAGACAATATGTAAAAAAATAAGGGGGGGGAATTTACCTATTTTGGAGCAGCACAATCACATAGCTCAAGTTTTTGTTCATCAATGTTTAGGATTTAGGGACACCTTGGTCATCAGCTCCTTTGTACAAAAAAATTGAGATGGCTGCTTTGCCACCATTATCGAGACCAATTATACTGTTACGAAATTTATTATCATTTTTCAGCATGTTAAATTAGTAAAGTATAAATAAACCTAATTTTATATTGGGAATAGTTCATAGGAAGACACCAGGTGTAAAACTACTTCATTAAAATCCTTACGACTACGACAAAAAGGGAGTGACACTATGGGTCAACATGACCCGGCGCCAGTCCTCGTGTTATATTTTTTCATGCCAGTTCTCAAGGGTTAATAGCCACAAATAAACCATAATGCGATTGAAAATCCATTCTGTATCCCACGCCATTGTGTATCCTCTAGCCGATGGGATTTTGTTCCAATCTTGCAATTTTCATGTAGCCATCGCGTACGAAATCCTTCTCACAATTGTTCACTAATTCAAGGGTTTGTATGTAAACATATGGTGTTGCTGTTACTAGGTCCAAGTTAAAAATCACGGTTGAAATCGTGGACCAGATTGTCTATTATAGCAATAATAAACATTAACGAATGGTTTTTCTAAGAATTTGATGATTGGTTTTCAGGTAAAGAAACCAGATACATTTTAAGGAAATTATAACTTTTAAAATGTGCATACGATATGTTTATAACATATTTTATGTACAACAAAACGGAAATATTTTACGTTGTCATGAACTTGGGGGTGGAAAACGTGTTGAATTTCTTTCATGAAATGGAAACTGTTACGCGGACAACGGAAATCAAAATGCACATTTTAAACGAAAATTTCCATGTTCCGGAATAAAGTGTTTGTAAATTTTGAGGCAGCCTGTGAAGGTTTACCTTGTCTACAGTAACAGTTGATTCTGTAGTTAATAAGGTCCAAGTTGTTCCAAATCCCTAAAGAGAATTAACAACAACAAACCCTAACAAGGAATGTGAAAATAGGTTTTAATTCTTTGATTCTCTAACTTACACGTTTGTGCACGGCTATTTGCCTGTTTTGTGCTTCCCCAAGCATCTCCCAATGCTCCCTTTATTGAGCTGTCAATCAACAAATATCAATGCCTGTGATTGTCTCTGCCCTTGTCAATCAGCTAGAATTCAGCTTTTAACTGAGCACTTGTCAACTTGCATTACCGACATAGTTCGGCAGTAGACATTATGGCTTTGAAAGCAAGAGTTGTGCTTTATTATAACACGAGAGTAAAAGTGATACGATTCTGTATTAATTTTCGTAGCAGAAATACATGTACAGTAAATATAACGCTGAATAAAATTTGAACACCATTTTATTTTTTCTCAGTATGTCCATGGTATATTATTTTTAGCATAGGTCTACCTTAGTTAACCGGAAACCTATTTGTAGCGGGAAAAAATGTGAGTATGATTCGATTCCATTGAAGGTAGGATTAAAACTAAAACTGTTGGAGACCAAATTGGGGGGGGGGGGGGGGGGCAATCACAAATGGCAGAAATTAGCCAAAATGCTTTGAAAAAGATAAGATATTGATCTAGAAATATATATGTACTCCTCTGCTGTCTGTAACCCACCCACCATCCACATTTTAGATCACGACTAATATATAAGTTGCGTTCAAAAAGTAACGAGCCGGTGACTGGAATGCGCAAACCGGTGACGACATCGGCTAATCGTGGCGTGTGTAACGAGGTGTGGTTCCGATCAGAACGTGGAAGGTCATAGCCCGTCGGTAAAGGGCACGCGTGCACGTCACGTGACGATACAAAGTGAGCTGCAGCATGCATCAATCGTCCAACGCTGCCAGTCGCATTGCAAACAGTGACATGGAGGCGTGAAACAAAGAGCAAAGAGTTGTTGTTCGGTTTCTGACAGCGGAAGAAGTAGGGGGAATGGACATTCATCACCGAATGTCACAAATGTACGGCGAACACTGCATGTCCCTTGTAAGGGTCAAGGCGTGGCACAGGCGCTTCAGGGAAGGACGGGTGTCGTAAGCCGATGATGCCCGGTCTGGGGCACCCCCCTGCATTACCGATGACAACGTCCAGCTGGTTGATGCACTCATTACCCAGGACCGCCGAGTGACAGTGAACGCCATAGCCGCCGTGGTCGGATTGAGCATCGGAAGTGTGCACACCATCATGTAGGAACAACTGCACTTACGAAAAGTGTGTGCCCAATGGGTGCCCCACAGTATTCAACCACACCAGGAAGCATGTCGAATGGCCCACTGTCTTGGTCTTGGTTGGACGATTGATGCATGCTGCTGCTCACTTTGTATCGTCACATGACCTGCACGCGTGCCCTCTAGCGACGGGCTGTGACCTTCCACGCTCTGGTCGGAACCACACCTCGTTACACACGCCACGATTAGCCAATGTCGTCACCGGTTTGCGCATTCCAGCCTCCGGCTCGTTATTTTTGAACGCACCTTATATTTATAGATAACATTCTAGCTGAGTCTGCCATTATACGCATGAACTATGGACAAGTACAATATTGCCAACCGCATGCATACGGTACTAGAGTATAGCCTTTATCCAAAACAATGGTTATTGCTAAGACCAACCATTTCTATGTAGCGTGGCCCTGCCGGCGACGTTAGCTAATATATACACTCCTGGATTTTATCACGCAGATCAGGGGTGCTCACGCATCAATACTATTCTTCCAGACCAATGGATTTGCCAATTAAAGCTTTTTCACATAATTACAATATTACGTGTGTCGTGTGGTGTATTTTGTATCCCAAATGTTGGAAACAGTAATGTGTCATCAATGTGTGCGCCTGAGTAACAGTTGAAGAGACCTCATGCGCCTGACAGGGCTGCCGCCGTTGAATGTGCAAGAAATAAAACACATATTTACGCAATTTAGCACATATTTCCAGTTCAGTAGTGATAATTGACAGTAATTGCAATTGCTAATGATGCCCAGAATGTGAAACAAAGTATGAAAATCATATATTAGCCGAGTAGAAGTGTAAAATCCAGGATTTGTTCTCCTCCAGAATTAATAGTTTTGATGTACATACAAGATTTGATTTTTATTAGCGGTCGTCGACGGATTCATGGAGTAAATGAAGGCAGTTTATGGTGACTACTGCTAGGTCATATCCCAGCCACCAACAAGAAGAAGAATAGTCCTATGACAGAAAAGTGGAGAACAGCCCTCTGAATCACTAATATTGGAGTAAATTACACTAACTTGATATTCCGTGCAGAGTACAGCATTTATTATAATTGCAACAAGATAGCGAGTTCTAACCAGGCCGAAGTCGTCGGATTTTTTAAGAGCGTTAAAAATCATTCAGTATGTCTTCCTTCGGAGGGGAAGTAAAGCCGGCGGTCCCATGTCATATATTTATGGAATGTAAAAGATCGTTTCACAGACTAAACTTGTGTAAAGCAAAAATTGTTAGGTTAGATTTCGTCAGAACGCTCTATCTAAGTTCCAACGTTCACCACTAGGTATCATTGATATCTGGTGGCGAAAGTTTGAACTGCTTGAAATTGAACGGAACTTGTAGCTCATCCTTTAAGGTGTCCACTGGAAGCAGCTACAGACTTAGGCGAGCCGAACATGTCCTCGGATACTCCCGGCACTAAAAGCCATACGATTAATAAATAATAAATATAATTGCAATCTCTGGCAAGAAATCCATGTTGACACATCCTTTATCAAGTTTGGGTGAAACAGTAATTGGCACAATGTAACAAAATAAATACTAAACATACTATTAAAGAGATGCAAACCGAAAAAAGAAAAACATTGAACGTTAGTCAAGTGTGAACACCTGTGTGACGACTGTGCCTGAATAAGATATTCTAAAGGTTAAGTACTCATAGCCGTAAATAGAAATCAATGTGGATGCTCTAATTTAATTATTGTGTTATTATTGTTGTATTATTTGTATTGTGTAGCTTAACTTCTTACACGTGGATAATATTCATACGTAGGACGCAGCCATTTTTATACTACAAAATAGCATAAACTAAACATTCCAAATAACGAGACTCACTGCGAGTCATAAATACTAGACAAGCTAAATAAAGTATAGCATAACATACTTCAAATATTTAGATAATTTTAAACTTCAACCCTAGTGACCAGGATCTGATGATGACCACGTGACGGTCAAACGCGTGATCCTTTTTTTCTTTTCTTTCAGGAAAGTGTGTTATGTATTAGACATTATACTTATATATATATATATATATATATATATATATATATATATATATATATATTGCCTTATCTAATTGGGCAAGAACGTGTGGAACAACTGAAATTATAAATTGACAATTAAGTATGGTAGATTGTGTGTGGGCTCACTCTGCAGTCTGTGCGATGTGAATGATACCAAAAGGTATTCCTCTAATGAAATAACTGAGGAATCATATGGTTGTTAACTGAATGATATGAAATAAGTGTATTCAGAGTTAAACGACTGAATACTTTGAAAGATTTCTTCTTATCATTGCTGAAATTGAGGAGAACGTTGACATGTTTGATTGTTATTTTAACTTAATGTGCAATTTTTTAAACTATTTACCATCACGTTATGGTGTTTACACTGAGAACAGGGAGGCAGGATCAGCTGGGCACATGTGTTCTGTCGTTAGCGGGGTAATGTACGATAATGCCAGGCTTTGTGGCGGCATGATGAATGTGACATTGTCACTGTAAAACTTATTATCCACATCCACTATGTTCCCCCTACAGCTCAGGAACTTCAGCAAGTGTCGCAGTGAATGGGAAGGCCACGTTCACTGGGGAATGGAGCATCAAATGAGGAAATGCCAAACGCGTTACGATTGTGAAATGCTTTTGTGTTTGGTGTTACTAATTAGATGAACGCCAATATCGCATTACTCATAAACTTGACGCCAATTCAATATCAACATCCAGTACAGCCTGGGGCATGGAAGTGAAGTGAAAGGTTTGTGAAACCAAACACTGTGTTTTATGACGACAGGCAAAAGTGCAAGGTAAAGTGGAGTAAAATGGTTTCCATGTTGCGCGTTGCGCAATTAGGAAGGATAACATCATTGTGCCGGACTTCTTCCTATTCCTTCTATTTCACCTCCAATGCATTAACTGCCTACCTACCAGCAGAACTAAACAAGAGTGGCGGTGGTCACATACAGTACCTGCCCGGGCCTGGTCAAGTGTATGGTGTAGGTGTACAGCATATTATGTATCTTGTCTCATTAATTACAAGTCTCTCTTCAGCTATAGGCAGATAATCTCGATGCTCTACCCCCTAATGCAGCAATCGGTCGATCAGTCTTCAGCTTCTTTTCACTTACTTCTCTACTCCGTTTTGCTTTTACAAACTATTAAACACAAAGTCTATTTGCGGTGCTATTATTACAAGTGAGGGCTAAAATCGGCGAGAAACATACCTCCTTAAGGGTGGTTTTCCAAACTAAATGATATGTCAGGTATTCGTTGGCTTCTAAGTGCCACATTTGACTTTGGAATGTCATTGTTATTGTTGTTAATGCTCCATTGTGTTCTTTCTCATGTACGTGTGTGCATTATACAACCATTTTTATATATGTACACAGCATATTTACCTCCTTTGTGTGTTCCTTAATTTGGTTAAAGGGTATAGCTTTAACCAGACCCATGACGTGCTTAATTATTATGAAACTTACGTCTGATAATCTTTGTAATGTTAGTTCCATGCAAGTGTGGGTGTTTGTAACTGCCTGTTTCTAAGGTAAGAATAAAATGAACCATCCTACTACTTTCTGCCTCTAAAACTTGACAATTATTAAAAGAAACTGATTAAAATAAAGAACAAAATAAGCATATTTTGCTTCACCTTCTGAGGATCCATGTTCATTGATTAATTCATTTACGTTCTGCAAATGGGGGGAAATTCCCCGGTGGCAAATTGTACACTTACAGAAAATTGCCAACAATACTATAAAAAAAAACTTAATCCTTTAATGTACACAAGTCGCGATTTGGAAACTATAGTAATTACATCGGAGTATTTACACAACATTTTAGTCTTCTCTTAAACACATCAATACTGTGTGTTTGGGGAAAGGCTCTAAGACAGTGGCAAGTAATGAGTTCCAATTATCAATACCACGATTAATGAAATAATACTTCCCATAATTTGTACGCCGCAGTCGGCCCTTGACTTTGTGCGGATGATCTGCCCTGCTTAGATAGGTGGGATTTCCCAGACGTTTGCTTAGTTCTCCCCATGCTGGCCGATTAGTGTAAGTGTTAAACATAGCGTATAGTCTGGATTTCTCCTTCTATCTTCCAGAGATTCCCACCCTAATTTTTCTATCATTCGAATATCACAACTCCTAGTCTCCATAAAGCTCTTAATCGTGATATATGTATCATCTCCAACGACAGTCGCATCTGACATGGAAATGCCTATAATATGTTTATGTGTATAGCCCACTACCTGAAATCAATGAAACTTACCACTGACTCTCTATGCAAAACAAAAATAATTCACTTGTAACTCATGGATTCTGCAGCACAGGTTTACATCAATTTCCCACCAAGAAACAACTGTCGGTTGAAATATTGCGTCCGACTACTATTATTTTTCAATAGTTTGCATTGAAAGGTAACTTCATGAAGGTTGAATATAAGTAGGATAATATGGGGTATATTTCAGAAGCATATCTTGGGTATTTTGCAACTAACTGATTGGAGCTAGGAACAAAGTAGCATGACTAGCTTCAAATAAGTTGACGTGAAATAAGTGAAATAATTAAGAATATTTAACATACCCAAGTTCACGGAGCTGAATGACAACGATGCACCAGCCCCTCAACTGTAATAACAACGACAGCAGTATGTTGGAATAGTGCTAGGTAATAAGGAAATATCCAAAACAATTCGTGAATCCTGTAATTTAAAATTAGTTACAAAATAATTAATAGATCCCTTATCGAGATAATCTCAGAGTTAGGTAGGCTACCATTTGATAATACGAATAATTTTAAATAAAAATTCTAATCTGTGAAGTGAATGTTACCTTAGAATTAATTAAAATTATTATAAATAGAAAAATTCTAAATTGTCTGAAAACCTTTCCTTAGCTCCAGGTGTGTGCACAAATCCAAAGAGCATTGGCTCGTGCAAAGGCCTTAGCAAAACTCCCTAAAAACTACAAGAGTGGTAAGATGAATGTACGCTTTTCTAACTAAAAGTGAAAACATTGTTATACTATTTACAATTAAGGCTGCATTTTAAATAATTGGCAAAAATATGAATGAATTTTCATGAAATTCTAAGCATTGGAGTTGCAGAAACCAAACTAGAAACACAATAAAATTATAATTAATTCTCTCTAAATATTATGGGATCTCACATTACGTGATGGAGACTTCTCGTTCGGACCACAGGTGTCCCAGCCTGTCATCAGCCTTGATGCTTATAATTTACAGGTTGGCGTACCCACCACCCTTCTGATGTCGTGAAGCCCGTAGATTGCCTGAACTGCCAGATGAATTACGTCAGCGAGAGCTCATTTGGTCTAGCTCGCTCCTTGAAGATTTCAGGTGGGCGTACGACCACCTGTGTAAGGTCCTGATCTGATTTCCGGCTCTGCCTAGATATTTAATTCTGATATGAAGGCTGGAACGGGGTACACTCAGCCACCGGAGGCAGAACTGAGAAGAAGTGGATTTGATTCCCACCTCAGCCCGCGTGGAAGTGGTTTTCCGTGGTTTCCCTACTTCTACTCCAGGAATATGCTGGCATTGTTCCTGACTGAAGACCTCGGTTGCCTCATTTCCAATCCTAGTATCGGTTACAAATTCTCTACTACTGACGCCACACTAACACAGAATGTCACACAAATTCTTCACACACCCAAGTATACAGGGATAAATAATCACTATATCGCAAGCCTCTAAACGAATAACAACAACAACCAAGTACGTCTGATGTCCAGATACTTGTAGAATGCCCGAACTGCCAGATGAATTACGCGAACGAAAGTCCATTGGTCCAGCTCGCTACTTTTGCATTAGTCGTCAATCTTGGGTTGTTGTTTGAGTCTTCAGTCTTATGACTGGTTTGATGCAGCTCTCCATGCCTCCCTGTCCTGAGCTAATCGTTTCATCTCTACATAGGTACCACACCCTACATCCGAGGCAATCTGTTTAACATATTCTAACCTTGGTCTACCCCTACAGTTCTTGTCCTCAACCCTTCCTTCCATAACTAAGCTTGCTATTCCTGGGTGTCTTAGTATGTGTCCTACCAACCTATCTCTTCTCTTCATTAGCATTCGCCAGAAACATCTCTCCTCTCCCACTCGTCTTAATACCTCTTCGTTTGTAACCCTATCTACCCATATGATCTTCATCATTCTCCTGTAACACCACATTTCAAACGCTTCAATTCTCCTCTTTTTTGCTGCACCAATAGTCCAAGTTTCACTTCCATAGAGTGCGACACTCCAGACAAAGGTTTTCAAAAATATCTTCCTAATACGTAAATCTATATTCGATGTCAACCGATTCCTTTTCTGTAGAAATGCTTTCCTTGCCTGACCCAACCTACTTTTTATATCCTCTTTGCTTCGTCCATCACTGGTTATTTTGCTTCCTAAGTAACAGAAGTCTCCTACTTCCTTTAGTTTCTCCCCTACCAATTTGATGTCCATAGAGGTTTTTGATTTATTGCGGCTGCTTTCCAATATTTTTGTTTTACATTTATTAATTTTCATCATGAATTCGTTCCTCAAGACGGAGTCCATACCATTCAAAAACTCATTCAAATCCTGAGGCGTGTCGGCCAAGATGACGATGTTATCAGCAAATATCAGAGTTGAAATTATTTCTCCTTGAATCTTCACACCAACTTTAAATTTCTCTCTAATTTCCTTCATTTCTTGTTCAACGTAAATCCTGTGGTGAAACGAATTTGAAGAAGTCTACAACAAGGAGTCTTGTAACACTTGTAGTTACAAACGTAGCTACAAACTGAACGTGTAGAATACACTTCTATAACACGAGGTATTTGAACTTTGTCACGGTTACGAATTATTTAATTTCAAACAATGGTGTTGGGATTGGACTGAGTTCATTGCTCATAACAAGCTGCAGGGTCTAAGGAATGATCTCTGGTTTCTGTCATAACTCGGAGCAGAGCAGAGCAGCATCAATAGTTCGCTCTTTACTAATCTTAATGCTGGAGTCAACGTTAAGGGATTTTCCCACGGTCTCTTCGTATAAATGATACACGAAAAATTGCCCTTCCTATCAAATTTTGTATAATGTTTCTCCAACATTCTCAAAATTATGCCCATTTACATCCTCTACGTCAATTACATCCGTAACAATATTCCTCAAAGATGGGCCTGGAGGGAATGGCTTAAAGGTTATAAATTCTCCTTTGGATTTCTCGAAATCTCAGGAGTCTTGATTCATCGTTTTTTGACTCTCGAGCACTGTTTGTGTAGGCAAGGTAATTGAACTCCTACACATCATCTTTGTATTGTAATGTGCCACCTCGTTGTGTAGTGACCAGTATTCTTGGCTGTCACCACGGAGGTCAGGGTTCGATTCCCGGCTCTGCCAAGAAATTTAATTCTGGTCTGAGGGCTGGAGCGGGGTGTACTCAGCCTCATGAGGAAAATTGTGAAGAGGCGGAAGTGGTATTCCGTGTTTTCCAACTTCTACTCCAGGCAAATGCCTGGATGGCACCTAACTTAAGGCCACGGCTGCTTCAAACCCAAATCCCACCTTAATTACAAATGCACACACTATTACAAATATCATCAAAGTGACACAGGTTATCAGACAAATTCTACGGACACCCAAGGATACGGGGCTACATGACCACGCTGTCGTAAAGCCCCTAAATAATCATCAACAATAACTGGAATGTGACAAGTGTAAACTTGGTTCACGAACCACGCATTTCTTCAATCATACCACTTCCGTGGGTCAATCCGCATCGAATATTTAAGGTCCTCTCCAATGTCTGGTTTGATTATAAGGCCTGACGTAAAGGCTGCCTGAAAACCTGATTAGACTTCTGCTTTAGAATGTGTTATCAATGGAGTGTTGAGGGTGTATCGTCTTTGGGATGTTAGGTAACATTCATCCTATCCCCATTATTATTCCTAACCCTGGGACACCGCGCTGATATGCTATTATCATTAATAACAATACTAATAAAATCAGTATTATTTTGACCTGTGACAATATAAAAGTTCTGATTCTATGTACTACTTCTGAAAAGTCATTTCATCATGCGTGGAGATAAGTATCTCTCACTGCATGTACACACACGCGCTTGAATGTATAACATATGTCAACGACCTGTTCGGTTATGATCCGTTTACCCTCAGCGCAATGCTGTGTTTACGTGAATATCCAGCGTAATACGATTGTCTACGTCCATGTTATTTCCAATAAATTTGTACTGGACTCGTTATTTATCTGTAGTCCGTGTTCATGTTGTATTATGTATGATACGAGTCGCTCTTCCCTTCACTTCTCCCTGGGATACAGAGCACGTATGACGTAACGTACTGGCGTAAATATCCTTCTGAACAGTAATAGCTCTGTGTTGTTCCCACGATCGATGTTTTCTGCTGATTCAGCTTCTTCCTGAAGTAACGACTCAGTGAGCGATATTGGACGCCAGCGGGCAGGGCTTAGGAATACCAACTACACTTAAAGAACAGATGTACGACGCGCTGAAAAAAAGTGGAAATCAAGCGGATAAAGAGGGCAATGTGGAATGGAATGGCCTGGTGTTCCCTTCATGATAGTTTCAGCATAGGGACTAAATATACAATAATAGTACCGATAATAATAATAATAATAATAATAATAATAATAATAATAATAATAATAATAATAATGGACTGGGGTATACCTGGTATTATTAAAAGCTGTGATGAGTTATCGAAACTGCTTAGATTAAAGCAAACGAGAAAATATACCTTACTTACGAAATAAATTAATGTAAAATAAGAACACTTATATTGCGTTGAAAAGGAAGGCCTTGAACCACTTCAGTGGTTATGTTGAGTATATCTGATCTATGATTTTCCACAGTCGCCATTGTAAGACAAAAATGCTACCTCTGTGGGAGGAGTCTTAAATAGCTGATACTGAACGCTTTATATTCTAGCACGTGTTTATTTTATTGTAATGGTCGTAATGATGATTGCTTTTACTGATGTTCTATTGAACCGGTTAATTAACCTGTATCAATAACAAATATTCTGGTTCACAATTCTTTAGTGTTTCTTTATGCATTGTGGATAACTTTCATTATTTCATCGTGTGACTTTGGACACGTTATCCTGAACAATGATGATAACTTTGGTATGTACTACTACCACAGTAAGGTCATATTGTTATCTTACGATACTATCTTATGTATATTGTCTAACATGACTACTCTGCTTGGACATTGAGTTACAAATTATTGCCCTGTACTTGATGACAATGTGGGTCATATACCAAACGCTATTTACTCCATCACGTGGAAAACCTATTTAACTGGTAGGAAACGTTTGAAATGAAAATGACCAGGAGGATACATGACAATGGGCTATTTAGTTCTCCATGGAACCACTTGTTCGATGTTGGTATAGCCTACCTATCGTTTTCTGCTTGGTCACCCTGCTTGGTTTTCCTCATGGCTGCAAGATTTGGAGTGTGTCGAATGCACCTAGAATTCTTTCGTTTATTTCGATTATTAAATACCCTTGTTCTTTAGAGACAGACCACTTCGTGGTGTAGCGGCTAGCATTCTTGGCTGTCACGCCGGAAGTCCAGGTTTGATTTACGGCTCTACCAAGAAATTTAGTTCTGGTCTGGGGACTAAATCCGAATTCTCTCAGCCTCATGAGGTAAAACTGAGAGGAAGTGGGTTCGATTCCCACCCTAACCACCCTGGAAGTAGTGTTCCGTGGTTTCCCACTTCTAGTCCATACGAATGCCTGGGTGGTTCCTAACATAAGCCCTTGGTAGCCTCCTTCCCCATCCTCACCTGCATTTCAAATACACACTACTAAATACAATGACACAGGTTGCCAGATTAATGATACACACGCTCAAGAACACGGTGCTCAATGAACACAACGTCCTAGCCCCTAAAATTGAAACAACAACAACAACAACAAATTTAAGGACCAACATCATTTAGGATAGATTTTAATCTTAGCCGAAACGTTTCAAAGGTTTCAGAGACCTCTCCGTAATTTAATATCTCTTCCTGTCGTTCAGTTTCTTTTATTTCGTACAAGCTGTACCCGGCATGCGTTGCAATGCCATTCAAAGAAAGTGTTGGCGTTGAAATTCTGTTTCTTGAAGTGCTTTTGGATACACAACATGTTAACTGCCTCTAAGCTATCGTAAAATGGATTTTCTAATTTAGAACCATTCGTGGAAGCGTGCACAACAACTTTCAAAAGTTTCATCGCTGTCACTCATTTGTTGAATCTACTCGTACGCTACCTGTTGTGAAATGGATTTACTAAGTCGAAACCCTTCCCTGGCGTGTACACAATAACTCATCAATGATTTATCGCAATCGGATGAATTGTATATGCACGTATACGGGGTTTTGTTTAAACGATTCGTGCGCTGTCACTCATTTGTTGAATCTACTCGTGCGCTACCTATTGAGAAATGTATTACTAAGTCGAAGCCCTTCCCTGGCGTGTACACAATAACTCATCAAGGTTTCATCGCAATCGAAGAATGTTATATGAACGCAATAGGGGATTTTGTTGAAACGCTTCGCGCGTCGTCACCCATTTGTTGCATCTACTCTTGCGCTACTTATTGTGAAATGGATTTATTAAGTCCCCTTCCCTGGCGGGTACACAATAACTGATCAATGTTTCATCGCAATCGGATGAATAGTATATGAACGCATACCTGATTTTGTTTAAACGATTCGCGCTCCGTCACTCATTTGTTGAATCTACTCGTGCGCTACCTACTGTAAAATGTATTTACTAAGTTAGAAACCGTCACGTAAGTGTCCACAACATCTCACCCAAGTTTCATCGCTATCGGACTAATGGGATATGAAGACATAGGGGACTGTATTGAAACGCTCCGCATGTCGTCGTCCATTTGTCGAACCTACTCGTGTGCTACCTACTGTGAAATGTATTTACTAAGCCAGAAACCTTCCTTGGAGTGTCCACCATATTTCACCCAAGTTTCACCGCTAACGGCAGAATGGTATATGCCCTTATACGGGACTTTGTTGAAACGCTTCGCGCGTCGTCCCTCATTTGTTGAATCAACTTGTGCGCTGCATATTGTATAGTGGATTTACTAAGCCAGAAATTTTCCATGACGTGTACACAACATCTCACCCAAGTTTCATAGCTACGGACGAATGGTACATGAATGCATACGGGACTTGGTTGAAACGCTTCGCGTGTCGTCGCTCATTTGTTGATTCTACTCTTGCGCTACATATTGTAATATGGATGTACTCCGCCAGAAACCTTCCCTGGAGTGTACACAACATCTCACCCAAGTTTCATCGCAATCGGATGAATGGTATGTGAACGTATACGGGACGTTGTCGAAACGCTTCGCGCGTAGTCACTCATTTGTTGAATATAAACGTGCGCTTCGTATTGTAAAATGGATTTACTTAGCCAGAAACCTTTCCTGGAGTGTACACAACAATTCACCAAACATTTATCACTATCAGACGACTGGTGTATGACTTTATACGGGACTTTGTTGAAACGCTTCGCGTGTCATCGCTCATTTGTTGAATCTACTGGTGCGATACCTATTGTAAAATGTATGTACTAAGCCAGAAACATTCCCTGGATTGTACACAACATCTCACCCAAGTTTCATCGCTATCGGATGAATGGTATATGAAATTATATGGGACTTTGTTGAAACGCTTCACGCGCCGTTGCTCATTTGTTGATTCTAGTCGTGCTCTACCTATTTTTAAAGGGATTTACTAAGCTAGAAACCTTCCCTGGAGTGCACACAAAATCTCAGCCTAGTTTCATCGCTATCGGACGAATGGTATATGAACGCAAACGTGACTTTTTTGAAATGCTTCGCGCGTCGTAGCTCATTTGTTGAATCTACTCCTGCGCTGCCTATTGTAAAGTGGATGTACTAAGCCAGAAAATTTCCCTGCAGTGTACACAACATTTTACGCAAGTTTCATAGCTATCGGACGAATGGTATATGAATGCATACGGGACTTTTTTGAAACGCATTGCGTGTCGTCGCTCATTTGTTGAATCTACTTGTGCGCTATCTACTGTGAAATGTATTCACTAATTTTGAAACCTTCACGTAAGTGTACACAACATCTCACCCAAGTTTCATCGCTATCGGACGAATGGTATATGAACACATACGGGACTTTGTTGAAATGCTTCGCGCATCGTCGCTCATTTGTTGAATCTACGCGTGCGCTCCTATTGTAAAATGGATTTACTAAGTCAGAAACCTTCCTTGGAGTGTACTCAACATCTCACCCAAGTTTCATCGCAATCGGACGATTGGTATATGAACGCATAGGAGACATACATACCCACAGACAAACTATCACGTTACATTGATTTATATATATATAGATATGAACCTTTTCTTGTAATCTTCCCAAGCCATCTAAAAATTATCAACTTGCCTGGCACTATGACGGTCATTGGTAGTAATTGGAAGTTTAATCCAGTGACAGCTGTGATAAGATAACACAATATGTGAAATTAGATTTATGCACAATTGTGATAATACCATCCAGACAGGAATCATTCCTTGTCGACTTTTCGTTAATGAGGTTGAAGTTGTGCATCGGAGAAGTGGTATTTGATTTTGAAGCGAGGTTTATTGTTTTTGGAAGTGGAGTTTTTGACTCCCGTGGTGCACTGGTATGCTCGTGACGTGGACACATATGTGGCGAGGCGTCTTGCATGGCCTTCTCAGTGTGTACCTGCTACGCGTCTTGGTAGGTGTGCCTTTACCAACTGAAGAGCCCAATTGAAACGCTGGGGCGTAACGCTAGCAATGTGTTGAGTTATGCTGGGTATTTTTATCACTTTTTGTGTTAATTATAATGGCTCAACCGACAATACTCATTTTGATTCTCTTTCGAGAACATTTGATTATATTCAATGCCAAAGCAAGGTTTATTGTTTTTGAAAGTGGAGTTTTTGACTCCCGTGGTACACTGGCATGCTCGTGACGTGGCCACATATGTGGCGAGGCGTCTTGCATGGCCTTCTCAGTGTGTACCTGCTACGCGTCTTGGTAGGTGTGCCTTTACCAACTGGAGAGCCCAATTGGCACGCTAGGGCGAAACGCTAGCAATGTGTTGAGTTATGCTGGAAATTTTATCACATTTTGTGTTAATTATAATGGCTCAACGGACAATATTCATTTTGATTCTCTTTCGAGAACATTTGATTATATTTGAAGAAGAAGCCTTTAGTTTTACGTGACCGTTAATCATGCGATCATGAGCCAAGGGACCTCCATTTTTAACGTGGAATCCGAACCACAGGACATGGCATTTCACTTCGAAAATCTCACATGCATTGACTGGGAATTGAACATGTTTGATATTGAATCAAGTAGAATATGCTAATACTGTATCTTCTATATACAGTAGATCATGTTAATAATTTTATACTCACCCAGATATTCTGTTACCTCTCAGGCGCAGTATGCAGGAATAAGCAGAAGCTTAGCATTACCGGACAAGATCCCTGCCACAACAATTAACTCAACACTGCATGTTCTAAAAACACACATCCAAACAAGTTTTGCATATTGCTGGCCACGAGACTTAGTGGTCTGAAACCTATTAGTCGTTCTTGCGTGCGTGTATATCGCCCGTGTTTTATTTGTATATTAACATACCTGTAGTTCACTCACTCTCTCACACACGTGCTTTCATCACCTCAATCACTCCATACATGCATTCATTAATTCATTCGGCGAGGCAATCAATCACTCATACAGATGTTTGTTTACACAATGGACATTTTTAAGTACGACCTGAATTTCCGAAGAGGCCAGTTCTTGCCATCCCCTGGCAGCATGTTCCATAACCGCGCAGAGTGGTCGTAGGAACCTGCCAGGTAGGCATTGCTACGAGCGAAGGGTGGAACGGCAGTTACACGTCGTCCTCTCCGAACTGAGTGATGTGTCAATGACAGTCGGCAAAAGGGGTCAATATTAATGGAACTTGTGAGGGATGTTTTGAGAAAAATCAAATCAGTTTGTTTGGCTGTTGCTTCTATAGATGAAAATTTTGACTAAGGGGAATGACTAGCTCTTAGCATCTGTGCGCTGCAGCTTGTTCATGTTTTCCGCTGTAGTGGGGCCAAGCAGGTAAGCCGTACGTTAATATCGAACGGACCACGCATAGGTAGGCCATCCTTGGAGCTCTAGGTTTACAACCCCTCTTGCTTCTGTACAAGAAACCCGGAACTTTGGTGGCCTTACATCATGCCTCTTCACTTTGCATGTTCCAATTCAGGGTGTCGGAGATTGTTACCTCTAGTAACTTAAAGTTTGCGCACTGTGGGATGACACTGTTCATAATTTTGTATTTGTCCTCAATGGGGTATTTTGACCTAGTTATTCTTATGTATTTACATTTATTTACATTTATATTTAAACTATTCACAGAACACCACAGCGGTAAGTTATGCATGCAAGTTATTGTTGTTTAAAGGGGTGGAACGACGAGGTCATCTACCCCTGATAAGTTATGCAGATCTGATTTAAGAGAGTGGGAGCCTTTTTCACTTTTATTGCACCTGTATAGCACGGTGTCATCTGCATATAATGACATGAGGTGACACAGCCAGGAAGATCGAGCACATACAGTATATAGTGAAGAGAAGAGGTCCGATCACAGAGCCCTGAATAACTCCAGAAGTAACTTGAACAGCCTGTGATCGAGCTCCTCCGTACACCACACACTGCGCTTGACCCTCCAGGAAAGACCTCACCCTTGCCAATAAGCTACCCTGTATGTTAAGCTGCTGTAGCTTTAACAAAAGTATTTCATAAGATAATTGATCGAAGCCAATCCAGTGCGATACAGTCTACTTGTTTCACATCTGGCTGATTCAGGTAGAACTGAAACCCATCAATGATTTTTGTCAATAGCATGGTGCAAGAACGATCCGGAAGAAAACCATGCTTATTTGGGTCGAACAGATTGTTCTCCCGCAGGAATTCCAGCACACTGTTTGCTACTAGCTGCTCCATATATTATATATGTTAGACACACCGGTCTGTAATTTGCAACATTTTCTCTGTCACCTTGCTTATTGATTGGCACCAAATCAGCACATTTCAACCCACACGGCACATAATCTTGGTTGATTGACAGGTTGAATAACCCACACAGGGAGGGCGCTAATACTTCCGCACACTGGAGCAGTATCCGCCCAGGTACATCATCTGAGCCAGTCCCTGCGTATGGTCGAATTTTCCGCAAGCTCTGAATCACCTCAGATGTTGTGAAGTACGAGGTTGGAGAGAGAGAGGGGTGGAAGTGATGAACTTGGCAGATGCAGGTTCTCGGTCGCATCCGGCTTAGAATAGTTCTGCTTGAAACTGTCATTGAAGGCTGATGCAATGTCTTGGGGTGTACTGAGGACTGTACCGTTACAGTGAGACGAGTTTGGCGCTGTGGTGCCACGTCTTCTTGTCAAGAATGTCCACATCTCACTGGTGTTGCTTATTTTGAGAATATAATTGTCGTATGTTTCGCGAATTAATTTCTTTGTTTCGTTCTTGTATTTTTCCAAATGATGTCAGTTGAGCAACTTTTCCATTTCATGAATAAAAGGTTTCTTTTCCTAATCATTTTAATGTCTTCCTTCGTTATCCAGGGATAATTTTTCTTTCTGAGTTTGTAGAATAAAGATGATAACAGTTTCCAGTCTGCCTTGTTGTGATTGTATACTGTACTCACTGTGCCCTTTATGCGTGGTTTATTGTAAGGCAATGTGGTAAAGATGGCTGCATGATCACAGAAACCGGAGATGACTTCAACTTTCTGTACGCAGGAAGTTTGTGTGCTGCGTGTTGCTTAGGTTATTAATTTGCCAAGGAATAAGTCGTAGAATGCGGTAATGAACTCATTAGCTATGGGATCTTTTGGAGTCTATTTCTAAATTAAATAACCTATTATGTATATGGCCTTGTATTTGTGATGGATGTATTGTACACGACGGAGGGACTGCAAAAGTTCATCATTGATGTGCAGAGTTGAATTTGGAGCTCGGTATACTTAGCCTGCAAGAAATATATTGTTCGCACACGTGAATACCACCCACAAAGCCTCGGCATCAGAGTCAAGCTCTGGTTGGCGAACAGGCCTTAACTCAGGTTGCACGGCTATCAGCCCTGATGTCCAGCCCAGTCATTGCGGAACATGGTGCATGTTTCGGGAAATATTTCTGAGTCGTTAGTGGATTCCTTCTGCCATGTCTCCCCTGAACAATCAATTGATGGATTAAGTGCTGTGGGACAGGAGCGCAGGACCGGTTGTATGGAGGGACACGTTACTCTTCGGGCATTAAAGGAAAAAATAGATAATGCCTTGCCAACCTTGGGTGTTACGTCACTACAGAATTTACACCCTGTGACGACATATTAAAAATGAGTAAAGAATAGTAAAGAATAGTTCCAACACAGCCACGATTGTTTCCCAGAGGTGATTATTTTGTGTTTTGAAGCACTGATTTGTTCGCAAGTTCTGTGCGCATGAGAGAGGCAAGATGTAGCCTACATGTCACAAATAGCTGATTCACACGACCCTTCAAATGAACACCTGATTCGGTCCTAGGTTTATCTCCACATCTCCACTGAGAGCCACAGACAACACCACGAGATGTAATAATGTAGCGGGTGGTCTGACAACCCCACGCAACGCTATGTGCTATGTTGGACTGAAACTTCTGATAGAAGGAATCATTCATATAACAACACGTAATGAGCGAGTCCTTATGAACTATATAAATATTTTTAAAACTAAAACATTGCTTTAAGATTCAAATAGTCACCATCCTGAATTTCTCACACATGTTCAGCTACATTAGACACTAGAATATTAAGATTTATATAAATATCTGCCCTGCCAAGTGTCCCTGTCGCGAAAAAAAGGCCCATAAAATTTTAAAATTACGCACGGAATCCATGTTAGTTGTGTGCTCATCAGGTTATTGAAAGTCACATAAGTGTTCTTGTTTAAAAAGCCTCCGTCACCATACAAATTTTCAGTTTGCTTTAATCGATTTGTAGCTATTGAGAACATGTGAAATATTTCTTATGGCCACCATCTTGGATTGTTAAATGTATGCCATAGATATAACTACTTGTATATCAATATTACGGTGGTTCATTGTGAAATGTATTTTTCACAGTAGATGTGCGATAAATGCGTATACATTTTAGTAACTTGATTAATTGGATTAAAAGTGATTAAATGTTGGGCACCATGGTCATATTCCTGCTTAAATAAGCAAATATTAATAACTTACTATCTTCCAGATGTAGAGCACGTGAGAACTCTGTCTCTGAAATCGCGGTATGACTCTATGATATTTGTATTGGGATGAAGGTATGGCTTACAACTACTTATAACTACTGAGAAAGAGAACGCCTGCATTCTATAATAGCATGCATTTAATTATGATAAAAGGAAACAATAAATAGCGAAAATTGGTTAATAATAATAATAATAATAATAATACGAAGAAGAAGAAGAAGAAGAAAGCGTCTACTGATGTTAATTTTGGCTCGGCGAAGGACTCGAATATTAACCTAGTACAAAAGCTGGAAGTTACGTGCCGATAAATGTAAAAAGGAGAGAGCCATCGTGTGATACTCCATCATTTAGCTAATCGAAGATGACATCTGCTCGTTCTCCTGGATTGGCGAAGTAGTGCGAAGTGGTTCGCCTCCGTGGTCCATCATCTTCCTCGTTGACGTGCTGAGTGAGAATTTTACGCAGAATCAGAGAAAACAGAGACGAGATGTGTCTTCTGTTTTAATCGGCAGTGATGGAATCTGATTCCTGTAATTACATTTCTGGTGAATTGTTAAGTCGCACTATTACCAGTTCGGGATTCAGACTGTAGGGTGTCTTTCACCCTAGGCCATTGTTCAGAATTAGTGACGGACTCCAAAATGAGCACTGTATCGAAGACTTGCGATTGAAAAATTCAATAACAGACTGGGGGCTGAGTAACCTCAGTATCAATTTATATCAATTTCTCACTGCTCCCTCCATCGTGTACTTGGAGTTCAGATCGTCGCGACCTCAGACCCAATCACGGGACAACCTCCCCCGAATTGCTAGCGATCCGTCATCTTGATTTTCTATTAATTGGTACATCCTTCCCTCGTGTTCTCTTCAGTCTTTCCGCGCTGACGTGACGTCACCAGATTTGAATATGCGTGCTTGACGCACCTGACTTCACGATCTCCGTTTTCTTGTTCCAGATGAGCAACAGATGACCTCAATTCTGGCCTTCAAACCAGACAAGATTCTCCGAATCAATGAACTTTTCCTTGTTTTGGGCTATACTTAGCGCTCCCCCGCCGTGACGTGTCATTCAGACAGACCTCGCTGACACCAATGTCTTCACCCAAACTTACGAAATGAAATATCCCAACCGCGTGACTATGTTCCCCGAGACAATTCAAATGAATAATTATTGTATTCGATAGTAATTCGTAATACAACATAATAACAATAATAATGAGTGGATCGGAATATAATATGACCCCCAATGTGGTTTAATTGCTAGCGCTACGATTCGGTGGTGAGATAAATACATACGTATATACAGATACATAAACCAATTAATAATAATAACAATTGTCAGATATAACACGTTAATAATAATAATAATTTACAGAATCGAAAGCTTGCGGATGGTGAAATACATGCGGAATAACTAGATATTAAAATATGCGAATAGTTACGAGCGTCATAAGTGCTTAAGGCCGTAAGTGCCTGAAGAAATATGCCACATTCGCCCTGGCAGATCGCGTGACATATAGAACATATATATTCACCACGATTTTCCAGAGACACGTGTAAATATAACCCACAAAATTATATACCTATATAGCAAAATAATACACCAATATACCGTTTCATATGTACAATATTTATCTTTCTTCAACGTTATTTTATGTCATAGTTCTTATGTTTATATGGCACTATTTTTTGCACATTGTGCGCTTTTCTTTTAATAATATGGCACTATTTGCGCGTATATTCTTTCGTTTTTATGGGGTCTTTCCGCTCGTTACAAATATATGATCCTGTGTTTTTAGGACTAAGGCCATGTGTTTACACTGTTTCCCTCATATGGTGACATAACACATGGACACCCGTTCACTTTGTTACCGCACGACTTCATTTCGTACTTGGTAACTCTGGTATTTATCCTTGGAGACATAGCAATACGTGAGTGTTAAATATTGCTCCAATTAGCCAGATATCACTTCTCACACGCTCACTGGGCTCACACGTCAGAAGATTTGCCTCCTGACTAATCTACGCAAAATCTCCGGAATTTTATATTTTAACCTGTCTGAAAAAAGACAAACATAGATATACCTGGAAGCAATAATATATTTGTGCAATTAAACCCTCGTTACGTCCCTTTAAATTATGTCTTAGCTAAATACCAGACTATAGCGAGCACCTCCCCACTGCTCTGCTTATCTGATCTTACCATCTGTAGTCAGCTCCCGCCGACTTAACGCTATGTCTCTCTCCTTTAACAACTTTAAATGCAGTGTACCATACCAGCCGACATCCGTGACCATGACCTATTAAACAGCTATCTCTTTAAATACATCTCATGTCCTTCGTACACCTAGGTCACTCACCTGCTTCAGTATGTGGACTGGTTTCCATGCAGATTGTTACGTGCCCAGCAATGAACTAAGATGAGTGTATGTCATCATGTATGGTGTGAAGGACGATCTCAACTATTAATGACCAATCTTTCCCCGCCACGCATTAACTAAGTCATAGAGTGCCGCAGGTCTTACTGGGGGTGGGTCTTGAACTCGTTAACACTGCCTACTCAAGGCCTAGGTTTATTGAGATTGCGGCAAAAAGTGCGTTCTTCACTCTTAGCAATTTTCGTTGTTACTCCCTTCAACTCTTATTCATTGCCCGGCTCCCTCACGAAATATGCTTACGTTAACTTTGTATGTTATATGTGCCGTAAAGCTGAACACCTTCCTCGTTCTTCAGGACGTATGCCGTCTAACCAATACGCTAAACTGAATTACGCAGAATGTGAACTTTCCCTTGCATAAGAACTAATAGGACCTAAGACACCCTGAGGTCACCCTTTCCCTGAAATCGCTGCTACTCCATGCCTAGAGAGCATAACCTATTAATAAATATTTTTTTAAACTGGAACAAATATTTTACCATTGAGGCTCTGCATTAACTCTTTAATTGACCTGGATTTTCATTATTCAAACGAAATATAAAAATTAACCAGACGTGCATGTAGACAAATCCTAACTCACCCGTCTGCCTTCGGAACGGTAATTAATGAATTTACATAAGGGCTACTTGAATACTCTATAATGCCATCCTGGAGCATTTGATTAATCTTAGGTTCTACTGCCGTTTGATACTCGAAAGGTATTGGGTACCTGTGGCCAGTAAAGACTGAGTAATCATGAACGTTCAATGAATGTACATAGCAATTATTGGCCTCGCCAATCCTATCCCCGAATACACGCTGATTCTCCAAAAACATAAAGAGAAGATTACACTTATCTTCCTCTATATCACCTAACATTGCAGCTTGGCGCAACGCGTCCTCTAGACCTTCGTTCGTCATAAGACTGCCCACAAAAATTAAAGACCCAAGCTCTATATCCTCAGACTCCTGCTAACTTACCACTACGTCTCTTACCATCAACACCTCACTAAACGTACACACTTCAACTGAAACACTACTCCTCTTTCCTGGATCATTGAACGCCATAATTAACTCCTCATTACCCCACCTGAATTTTATACAACCTGCGTCATAGCACAAATTACCTGAAACTTCGGTCAACCAATCTGACCCTAAAATTACCTCGTATACTAAATTTGGCATTACAAGACACACCTGGTTGTCAATGTCATTATTAATGCTGATAGCCACCAGAACCTGCTTCGAATTTACCTGGCAGTTCTTACCCAAAGCTGTGATGACAAAAGTGGTTACAATCGGCATCTCCTCAAACTCCACACTTTCTCCGTTCATTCTATTATAAAATGCCAAGCTGATGCATGACTTAACGTACCCGCTGTCTAGCAAACCATTGGGTCGCGCCCGCGACCCGTGTAACTGTACAACAGGGCTCATATCTACTACCAGAGGAACTAATTACTCTCCTACGAGTTCACTCAATAAGTCGTCTCTAATGTTAAGGTCAAACTGGGAAAGTAACAAACTGCAATCCTCACCACTTAACTATTCTGTCTTGCATTTTTTAGTCCTCTTCACACACTCCTTCACCTCTATCTTTCTTTATGGTTAGTTTCTATTCACTCGTCATAACAATAGTTTCTATCTCCTCATAATGATATTGATCTAAGGTGACATAATACTTAATTTCCTCTCATATAGCATCCCTACCCTATCTGTTACACTGATACATTTTACCTTATGATCTTTATGCTTCTCTCTAGATCTACTTTCCCTTTCCTGTCCCAATTTTATCTGCTTATCCTGTTTTTTCTACTTCTAGAGAACCTTCTGTTCTTTCTGTCTACTATGATCTCCCTGCTGACTCTCACCTAACATCACGGTTAACTTCTGACTCTTCTCCTCTACTTTACACTCAGCTAACATCTCCTCCAACTGCTGTTTCTCTTCCTCTTCCCAACTTTTACTTAACATCCCCTTTAACTGCTGCTTCTCCTCCTCTACTCTACTTTCATATAACATCTCATCTAGGTGCTGCTTCTTCTCATGTGCGCTACATCCATCTATGATCAGCTCTAACTGCTGGTTCTTCTCATCTACACCACTTTCATCTAACCCCCCCCCCCCCCTCTAAATTGTGGCTCTTCTCATCTACTCTACTTTCCTCTAACATGACCTCTAACTGCTTAGATCTCCTCCTCTGCTCTCTCACTCTCTCCTCATCTTCTGTATAAATTGAATAAGTAGGCTTCAAAGACCGCAGAATTTACTCCTCCTTACTCATGCCAGGGTTAACCTCCACCACCCTTGTACTACTCTCACTCTCCTCTGTCAAATGACTACGCTCTCGTTCTACATTCTCCTCCGCCATACTGCTGTCTAAATGTTGCCCACTTCTCAACAGCATCTCTTTCTAATTACAAATGCTGACACAATAGCAAACAAGAGAACCCCCCCTCCCAAAAAAAACACTTCCACAGAGATATTTCGCATTTTCCCTCCACAAATATCATCCGATTGGCCCGTCGTTGATGGCGACAAATGTTATATATTTTTGACCCACTTGGGCGACAAAATGTAAAAGTCGCCGTAAGACTCTAAATATAACTTAGATGATATTTGTAATGGGATAAAGGTATGGCTTACAACTATTTCTAACTACTGAGAAAGAAAAGCGTGAATTTAATTTTGTTAAAAGGAAACAAGAAATAACGAAAATTGGATAATAATAATAGTAAGAAGAAGAATGTGTCCACTGAAGTTAATTTTGGCTCGGCGAAGACAGTAAACGGGAGGAGATTTGAATATTAACCTATTGCAAAAGCTGGAAGTTACGTGCCGCCAAATTTGAAAAAGAGAGAGACTGCGTGATACTCGATCATTTGGCTCTCCGAAGTTGTCATCTGCTCGTTCTTCTGGATTGGCGAAGTAGTGCGAAGTGGTTCGCCTCCGTGCTTCATCATCTTCCTCGTTGACGTGCTGAGTTAAAATTTTACGCAGAATTAGAGAAAACAGAGATGAGATGTGTCTACTGTTTTAATCGGCGATGATGGAATCTGATTCCTCTAATAACATTACTGGTGAATAGCTAAGTCACAATATTACCAGTTCAAGATTCAGATTATAGTGTGTCTTTCATTCTGTGTTCAGAATTACTGACGGGCTCCAACATCAGCACCGTATCGAAGACTTGAAACTGAAAAATCCAATAATAGATTGGAGGCTGAGTAACCTCAGTATCAGTTTATATCAATTTCTCACACCTCCCTCCATCGTGTACTTGGAGTTCAGATCGTCGCGGCCTCAGAGCCAATCACGGGACAACCTCCCCCGGATTGCTACCGATCCGTCATCTTGCTCTTCTATTAATTGGTTCATCCTTACCACGTGTTCTCTTCTGACTTCCCGCGCTGATGTGATGTCACCAGATTTGAGCAAGCGTGCTTGACGCGCCAGACTTCACGGACCCCTTCCCTGTTCCAGGTGAGCGACCGTTGACCTCAATTCTGGCCTTCAGTCAGACGAGATTCTCCGAATCCGTGAACTTTTCCTTATGTTGGGCTATATTTAGATCTCCCCCGCTGCGAAGTGTCGTTCAGTCAGGCCTTGCTGACGCCGAAGTCCTTACCCCAACTTACGAAATGAAATATCCCAACCGCGTGACTATGTTCCCCGAGCCAATTCAAATGAATAATTATTGTATTCGATAGTAATTTGCAATAAAACATAATAACAGTAATAATGGAAGCCTCCGTGGCTTAGGCGGCAGCACGCCGGCCTCTCACCGCTGGGTCCGTGGTTCAAATCCCGGTCACTCCATGTGAGATCTGTGCTGGACAAAACGGAGGCAGACAGGTTTTTCTACGGGTACTCCGGTTTTCCCTGTCAAAAATTTCATTCCAGCAACACTCTCCACTATCATTTCATTCCATCTGTCATTCATTTATCATTGCCCCAGAGGAGTGCGTCAGGCCTCGGCAGCCGGCACAGTTCATATCCTCGCCGCTAGATGGGGGCTTCATTCATTCCATTCCTGACCCGGTCGGAGACTGGAAGCAGGCTGAGGATTTTCATTTCAACAATAATAATGAGTGGTTTTATAGGTAGCACTATGATTCGGGTTGTTAGATAAATACTTATATACAGATACATAAAGCAATTATTATTATTATTAATAATAATAATAATAATAACAATCAGATATAACAAGTTAGTAATAATAATACTGAACATAATTGAATGTTTGCGCATGGTGAAATAAATGCGGAATAACTAGATATTAACATATGTAATTATTTTCGAGCATCATAAGTGCTTCAGGTCGTAAGTGCCTGAAAAAAAACTCGACAATTGTACTAAGTTTCACTGTATTCAATTGATTATGAAAGAAGAAAAAAACTATTAAAATCTTGCACAGCCATCATGTTGAACTTCACAAAGAATTGAATTAATTTAGATGGCAGTAGCCCATAAGAAGATTTATCATGCCAGGTTTCACTGCGATTGGTAGACTTTTACTTCGCATGGCTGCCATTTTTGTTTTGTACTTATGAGGTTTTTCAAATAGACACACCTGAACTTACTATAATATCCTTTATCACCATACAGAATTTGAGGTTGGTAGCAGTAATTGTTTCTGAGATATAGAATGCCGGTAATATATTTCACGTGGCCACCATGATACATTGATGACTGTTAATAAAGTACGAAAGGCACGGTCAAGGTTGAACAATAAGTCTCTACTGATTTTCATTGAAATCGCTCCAGTTGTTTAGATTTATTAGGGAATCAAACCCACACGCATACATACAGACACACATACTGTACTGTATCATTAACATTACGAAAATTTTGACGACAATTGATACTTGCCTCATAAATAGCCTCAGTTGCAATTTTACGTAATTACAAGAATAATTAATACTAGGCTATAAATAACAAGTAGTTCCGTGAAGACCTTAAGCCTATTTTCATATATCCTACTTATGTTAATTGCCTCTATCAGTATACAAATTTTCAGTTTGATTGCTGTAATAGATTCGGAAGGTCGCCATGTTGGATTTTTATAGATGTAGGACTTAGAGTTATGTACACTTACATGAAGATTATTGTGTACCTGTAGTATTCAAACTTCAATCGCATGATTAGGACACAAGTAGTAAAAACGAGATTTCAAAATTTCGCACAGCTGCCATCTTGTGGTTATGAAAACGATTGAAATAAATCAGATGAGAGTGGAGTGACATTTGTATAAGCATTTACCGTACCAAGTTTCACTGCACTCGGATGGTCAAATCGCGAGAAACGTTCTTTTAAATATTTATAATTCACGTCGCCGCCATGTTGGATTTGAGCTCACCAGGTTATTGAAAGTCCTATAGGTGAACTTATGTTCATAGCCTCTATGAATATATAAAGTTTCAGTTTGATTTCTGTAAAAGGTTCGTAGATATTGAGAACCGTCTAAATATTTCGGATGGTCGACATGTTGGATTGTTATATGTATAGGCCATACAGTTATATAAAGCATTAAAGGAAAATTATTGTGTAGGTTCTTTATTCAAACTTTCACTTCCATCGCATGAATACGACACAAGAAATAAAAACTTAATTTTAAATTTCGCACAGCCGCCATTTTGAGGTTATGTAAAAAATTGAACTAAATGTGAAGCCAGTGCATTACAATATGTATAAAACATTACTGTACCATATTTTACTGTACTCAGACGGTTAAATCGCGAGAAAAATCTATTAACATGTTTCAACTTCGCTTGGCTGCCATGTTCGTTTTTTCTTTTCAGGGTTTTGAAAATTACACAGATAAACTTGCAGCGGTGCCCATTATCACCGTACAAAATTTCAGGGTGATATCAGTAATAGTTTCGGAGATATAGAATGCCGGTGAAATATTTCGCACAGCCGCCATCTTGAGGTTATGTAAACAATTGAATTAAATTAGTTGCCAGTGCATTACAACGTGTATAAACATTTGCTGTACCATGTTTCATTGAGTTTGGATGATTAAACCGCGAGAAAGGTGTATTTAAATGTCTCAAATTCGCTTGGCCGCCATGTTGGTTTTGTAGTTACCAGATTTTTTAAAGTCTCATAGGTGAACTTTTAGTAGTGTCCTTTATCACTGTATAAAATGTCAGGGTGATATCGGCAATAGTATCAGAGATATTGAATGCTGGTGAAATATTTCGCACAACCGCCGTGTTGAATTGGTGAGACGTAACACAATTTGAAGGGCACGGTCGGGGGATGGCCAAAATGGTACTATGAGCTTACCTAGTTTTCTTGAAATCACTCCAGCCGTTTAGATGGTATTATTAGACACATGCACGGACGAAAGGTGATCTCATAAGCCTATTTTATCATAAAATGAAAATTGGCTAAAAATATGTCACAACTTGACAAAGAATCTTTGTAATCTCCAGATGAAAGCAGGAATCCAGAAGGGTCTGGCTCGTGCATAGTCCTTACCCAAACCTCCGAAAAGGTGTAAAAGGTAGGAAGGCTAACTACAGGCATCTAACTAAAAAGTACCGTTCCACCAAATTTAAATTAATTCTATATTCTGAAACTTGACACAGATGACTCTAATTTGCAACAAAAAATATAAAAATTAAATCTAAAAATGAAGCCTGGCATTGACTAACCAATACTCCAATATATGTAGTCCATACAGTAGCATAACATTACCCAAAGATAATGTTTCTTCTCGCAGCCCTTCTGCTGTTGGCAGAGAGTCGCCAAGTTCTTTTGGCCTTTGCGATATAGTGGAAATTAGTTGCAGATTCCAAATAATGTTCGTAGACTCATCAGTACCCTAGTACTAACACAGTCTTTGTTACGCTGTCAGCGCCGAGATTCGAACCTACAGCCTACTTACTTGCCCCAGCTGCCCGCGTAGGCGTGGTGCTCAATTTACAAGCAGGGATACGCCGCGGGACTACCGGAAATGAGTTGATAAGTGCGGCTTCACTGCAAAGTGAAAATATTGCCAACTAAGGCGCAAGTATTTTTGGTAAATAAGGCAATAGGAATGTGATTCTATAATCTAAAAACTGTAATAATTAATGTTATTGGTTTTACGTCCCTTTTAACTACACTGGCTTTTAGAGACGCCGGGGTGCCGGAATTTTGCCCCGAAGGGGATCTTTAACGTGCCAGTAAATCTACGGACACGGCTCCCTCGCAATTGCGCACCCTCAAATGCCAGCTGACTGCGCCAGGATACGAACCTACAACCTTGGGCCTAGCAAGCGAGAACGTTACCCCTGAGCCACGCAGCCAGCCTAATCTACAAACTATGTCTAGTTTTAACTCAAGATATAGCTTGTGAAAAATGAAAATCCACAGCCTGCTTCCAGTCTCCGACCGGGTCAGGAATGGAATGAATGAAGCCCCCGTCTAGCGGCGAGGATATGAGCTGTGCCGGCTGCCGAGGCCTGACGCACTCCTCTGGGGCAATGATTAAATGAATGACAGATGAAATGATATGATAGTGGAGAGTGTTGCTGGAATGAAATTTTGACAGGGAAAACCGGAATACCCGGAGAAAAACCAGTCTGCCTCCGTTTTGTCCAGCACAGGTCTCACATGGAGTGACCGAGATTTGAACCACGGACCCAGCGGTGAGAGGCCGGCGTGCTGCTGCCTAAGCCACGGAGGCACTGATATAGCTTGTCAAAGATTGAAATTTGAACGTCAATCCAATGCTTATTTCCACCATTGTATATGGTTACCATTCCCATTATCCTTCCTTTCGGTTGATCATTTATCGCTTACACCGATATTGGTCGAATGAGAGAGGCCAAACAAAGGAGTACTGGCATAATGTACAGTATGTGCGGCCCAACGTCTCTGAAGGTTTCCGCTCCACCGTGAGCTTGACAAAACCCTGGCTTGCTTTTACCTTTCTCCTTTCTTTCTCCATTTTTAATCAACGAGCCCCATCTCCCCAGACGCACTACAGTAAGTGGAGAGTCAGCTTATATAAGCCTGCCCTTTTTGCTTGCGTGTGTGCCCTATGCTCCTCGATTACTCGCAAATATCCTCTCTTGTTCAGCTCAATCAAATAGAGGGCTTCGTCATGTTAAGTAGCTGGCGTAGCACACATATTTGTGTTTTCTTTTAAAATTAGCACACATAATGAACAATGTGTTTTAACCCTGGAGTAGTAATGTTCAAGTTTTGGTACATTAATGCTATCGTGGGGCTACTGTATGTCCCATAAATTAAATCGCAATATTTTGGTTTTCCACTAATTCCAATACATCAGAAATGCATATATATATAATAAAACATACAAAACACTGATATTTTACACTATTATAATAATCATATTATATACATACACTGAAAATCATCAAAAGTTTCAGATTAGATATTTTTCGTTCGTATTTCTTTCATGTCCTTCTCATACCGCACACTGCCAGCAAATCACTAGTTTGTGTACTGAATACACAAAATTCTTACACTCAGAGCAAATGACTGTAGTTGATGATAAGCAAACAAAATGACACTATACCGCTGAAAAGTTGCACGAACACTAACGTGAGGAATAGCATGCACCAGAACATGTTTTTTTTTGTCGTGTAGCCTCCTGAGAGGCCGAGTGCAGGTCTTTCTAGTCGACGCCCGTGGGCGACCTGAGCGTCGGGATGAGAGATGGAATGGATGAAGATGAATGAAACTGGGCAAGGATGTGGAAGGAAGCGGCCGTGGCCTGTCAGAAGTTACTGTCCCAGCATTTGCCTGGAGATGAAAATGGGAAACCATGGAAAACCATTTCAAGGACAGCCGACGGTGGGGCTCGAACACACGCGTCTACCGAGTCAGCAGAGAGCTTGGCCCCATGACCTAACGCTGCGCTTTAGCCCGCGTAGCCACTACTGTCGGTAGAACATCGATAAAACAGCGATTCGGCCAAGGTGTATCAATGTCACTGCGCAGTTGGGAACTGTTGAGCGGTGGAGATAGAGTACGGTAGTCGAGACTGAGTCACATCAGGGCTGCCAATCCACAATTAAAGAGAAAATAAGTTTCTCTGGGGCACTCAGTGCCCCATGTTACAATTCCAGGTTAAGGTAAAGTGCATGTATAAAAGAGATACACTGTACGGCAGCAGCCAATTTGAAATATCCTTCTGCACTCTGCAACGTGTCCGGCAAACGGTAATATAAGACCAACGAAGGAACTACCAACGCTGCTCATATCAAAACCCCACCAAAAGTTCCACTCACCTACAGATATACCAGCAAGAAACTTATTTTCAAAATCTTACATACCAGTTGAACGTACTATGATTAGAAATTAAAAATTGTACGTGCAATGTTTAGCAGATAGATAACGTAGCCTTGAAGCAGCAAACACAAGATTTGGCGGAGGACAGGGGAGGGACAGCAACTAGGAACGTCTAACAAGGAAAGTAAGAGGTAAGGCAGGTCGAAACCTATCTTGAAACTTTCTGGTCGCAATCGTTGTACTGTAAGAGGACAACGTGCGGAAAATCAGCCACCAGAGTGAACTGCAATGCTCTGAAATCGTACCCGACATCCTGGTACGCAGACAGGATGGTTGACAGAGCTGGACATCCCTGCAGCACTTGGTGGGGCGTATATGCTGACTGGAGCGTGCGGCTGCTTCCCACCGGCCCTAAGTGCTTGGGCCGTTATGGCTGTCCCTTCCAATATATACGGTACTCGCTACTTCCCATTGATTTATATGAGAGATTCGCCACATGATATCAGAGCCTTGCAGTTCAATCTGGTGGCTGATTTTCCGCACGTTGTCCTCTTATCGTATAACGATTGCATCCACAAAGTTTCAAGATATACCAATGTCTTACCTGATACTTCCCTTGTAAGCATAAGTGGTCGATAGGCCGTACAGTATGTGTTTCCTTCTAAGGTTGGTTGTTACTTACGTGCTGCTCGTTCACTTCCTGGTGTAGTGTCTTTGTCTATCATTCTTGGCATTCGCCCCTGAGTTATGGGTTCGATTATTAGCTCCACCAAGGAATTTAATTCTGGTCTGAGGGCTGGAACAGAATACACACAGCCTCGTGAGCTAAAACTGAGAAGGGGATGGTTCGTTTCACACCTCTGCGATCATGAAAATTGATTTCCGTGGTTTGTCAATTCTACTCAGGCAAATGTCGGGGTGGTTTCTAACTAAAGGCTATGACCGTCTCAGTCCTAATCCTCACCTGAATTACAAATATCCACACTTATGTATATAGTCACCACAATAAAACAGGTTATCAGACATACTTTTCAAACTCCCAACTACTCGGGGCTAAATGGGCACGATGTCCAAGCACCATAAATTAGACCGTGGTGGCCGAGAGCGCTAACGCACTACCTCGTGCCGCGCTGGCATCGGAAGAGCGTGGGTTCGAATCCCACCTCGGCCGTCCTGAAAATGGTTTTTGTGGTTTCCCATTTTCACCACCAGGCAAATGCCGGGACGGTTCCCTTCATTAGGTCCACGGCCGATTTCCTCCCAAAACCCCTTCACTTATCCGTCCTGAAAAGAAAAGTAGATGGCCATTGGCAGCATTAATTTTTTATTTATTTTTATTTAGTCAAATTACCCTCTAGGTTGGTGGTTCCCACGGACGCAGCGAGGGGACTCACCACTACCGCCTCTATGGGCAGTGTCCTGGAGCTAGGAACATCTGGTCGGGATGGATACAACTGGGGAGGTGTGATCAGCACTTCGCCCAGGCGGCCTCACCTGCAAAGCGAACAGGGGCCTCATGAGGGAGGGGAGAGGATGGAAGATTAGGATGGATAGGCTAGGAAGAGGGAAGGAGGCGGCCGTGGCCTTACAGTAGTTACCATCCCGGCATTTTCCCGAAGACGAAGTGGGAAACCACGGAAAACCACTTCGAGGATGGCTGAGGTGGGAATCGAACCCCCTCTACTCATTTGGGCCACCCGAGGCTGAGTAGACCTCGTTCCAGTCCTCATACCACTTTTCAAATTTCGTGGCAGAGCCGGGAATCGAACCCAGGACCTCCGGGGCGGCAGTTAACCGTGCTGACCGCTACGCTACGGAGGGCAGCATTAATAAAATTATAAATTAGACAACAAACGTGCTGGGTGTAAACTAGACCCTGCTCCATCAGTCAATTGAAGCTTGTGCTTTGGAAAAACCGTGTTGTTAAGAGGTATTTGTCATAGTGCATGTCGTTGAATGCGGTTCATATATATTGTCAGTAAATCAGGGCATTTTTGTTATAAGAATATTTCAGCTACAGATGCAGCAAATGAGGAATAACATTGAATGGAAAAATCATTAGGAGCTATTGCCGAAAACTATTCATTTAGGACCATCTTCATTGGGCATTCAAGATCAATAAGAGAAATTAACTGATGAAAGGAAGGACAGCGGA
Source organism: Meconema thalassinum (assembly GCA_946902985.2). Classification (NCBI taxonomy): domain Eukaryota; kingdom Metazoa; phylum Arthropoda; class Insecta; order Orthoptera; family Tettigoniidae; genus Meconema; species Meconema thalassinum. The sequence continues at coordinate 263,126,176 of OX336389.2, read as the reverse complement.
ATCATCTCCATTTTTCACTGAAAGCAAAGGACATCTGTAAACAGAAAATGATTTTTTACCTATGGAAACCGATCCTCAGTATAGTGTGTCATTTTCCTTATATATAATCAGTGTCAAGCTACGCCTATCTCCGGGGAGGCTCGGGTTCAAATTCCCGGCTCTGCCAAGAACTTTAATTCTGGTCTGAGGACTGGAATGGAGTTCACTCAGCCTCGAGAGGCAAAACAGAGAAGAGGTTGCATCAATTCCGCCCTGAGCCATCCTGTACGTGGTATTCCGTGGTTTCTCACATCTAATCCAGGTAATGCTGGAATGGCTCCTAACCTAAGGCCACGGCCGCCTGCTTCCCAATCTTCACCTGAATTGCAAATATGCACTACAACAGACACAATAATAACACAGGTTATCAGGAAAATTCTACTCAAACACACCCAAGGACATGGGGGTAAATTACCTTGATGTTTTGAAGCCGTATGTCGTCCACCTCCCCTTTTAATAACACATCAGGCTATGCGTCAGTTTCCGAGAAGAAGCGTAAAAACGGAATTAATTTGGAGTATTGTTTGAATGAAAGGGGAAAGAAGAAATATTCCTGGAGTAATCGCAAAATTTTCCATGCCGTAACTTCAGTAAGACAGCTTAACGCGTAGAAAGCCCAATTAGAGAAAACGGTGTAAATCTCTATTAAAGTGAACAAGCAGTTCTACGAGGAGTTATATTCGCACTTTCTGGAAGATATGAGGGCTAACAAGCAGACTGTGTGCGTTAAAGATTGTCGACAATATATATAGTGTAGAACATAACTGGGTCAATCAACTTCCGTGCCTTTCCTACTTGGATTTTGAACATCAAAAATGGTCAGTATTAGTAATAGGAAAATAACGATGTTGTTTTCCGTTAATTTACGAGAGATGAACAAGGGATTGAGAATATACGTGATTAGTTTGTTCAAAATACGAAAGTAAAACTGTTGAACTATCATAAAATCATGTAGGCCTATCTACAACACAAATCAACGAGCCGCACTTTCTCAGACACACGGGTTTGCTATACACAACAGTATGAAGAGAGCGGATTTACACAAGCCTGCCATTTTTGATTGCGTGCATGCCCAATGCTTCTCGATGACTCTCTTCTTTTGAAAATGAGTTGCGAGCAAATCAAGCAATATCGATTATTGGTGAAAACATACTGAAACATTCTGACAGTCAATTCAAGTTCTCACGTATTCTATTTCCCAATGTGGGGAAGAAGGAATTGGGACCGGAACAAAGATGCGCCTTTTTAGACTACTTTCAATGTTTGTAAAAAAAACAAGCAGTTCCGTGAAGAACTAAATAGCCTTTTTCATAAATCCTACTGGTACTCTCCATTAAAATCTCTCCGAGATATTAAAAGGATTTTCCATGTGACATATGCTAAGTAGTTTTTGATACATGACCTATGTCTCCACCAACACCATTGCGTTGACAAACTATGTGTAGAATATATAACTTTCAGTATCAGTGTGTAAATCTCCTCCCGCCAGATGGCATTATTCTGTAACGCATCACGGGAGTTTAATTTAAGTCCAATGCACTGCTTCTATGATTTACGAAAAGTAATCTACAGAATTGTGCCATTAGATTATGATTATTATAATAACCTAACATACGAATTCTCTCTTCAATCACTTGAATAGGGCACGTGAATAATAAATAAGGTTTTTAAAATTACTAACTGATGCCATCGGGAATTTTTGAAAACAATTGAACATGAGGTGTGTCTATACTAAGCGTTGAATAAAGATTCGCTGTTCTTACCATTACTGATCGCTACAGAAATCATTTTAAATAATTGAAAATCGTTAGGCTGCCATGTTGTTTTCATGTTTCTCAGGATTTGGAAAGTCATATATAGGCATATGTACTTAGTTAATATGCCTCCATCACCATACAAAAATTCAGTTTGATAGCTTACATGGTTTCGGAGATATTGTGAACCACACAGCGGATATCTTAAAACTATAAAATACAAAAACAAATAACGCCATATGTTTCAGTGATACTATATCTCATAACAGCATTATATAGAACCGAATATGGGCTTTGAATGCCTAAGGTAAAATAATACCTTAGCCATATATTCAAAATGGTGGCTGAGCATACCTTTAACACTTCAAAATCAACAACTCACGATCCAATTCCACAATAAACTCAAAACGTTGTAAGAGAGGAGAAGTAGATAAGATACGTCGCTTGCATTAGTCATAAGTCATAAGTCATAGTCATAAGTCACCCTCGCAGCCGCCTTCTTGAATATAAGGCATTAATATCGACGTAATCCACTTTTAATTACAGTTCCAATGACGAAACGCAGCAAACAAATATGTAGTTTAAAAAGGCTTTCTCTGCAGTAGGCGCAAGATAAACGATTTCACACATTCAAGATGGCGAATGGGCGTACTTTTATAATGTTCCAATCAATTCCTATGTATGCAAAATTGCAATTACAATGAAACTTACTGTAGTAAACGGGGTTCTTATATACTGTAGGGTACAACAATTTAATGCTCATCACTAGATCATTCAATGATACTCCTTGATAAGGACAAATCGTTTATACCCATAAATTCTTTACTGAATATCTTGTTTTTCATTTAACCGAGTTGAGAGTCCCCTCTTGATATACTCGTATTCTTGGACTGCGTATTGTGACGCTTCATGTTCATAAGGCATCCATGCACGAAGTTAATGCAATTAGCCCACATACCTCCACTGGAAAATACAGCTTTAGGATAAATTGCTCTCTTGGCAGTGGAAGTCTTCACACGGCGCACCACTGAAATACTCGCAATATGAATTTCCTCAAGTTGAAATTTTTCACGGTGACATCATTTTTAAGCTCGAATATTTAGTTCACCATTAATGTAAATATCTGTCTCCGTTTTCGAATTACCTAGCAACAAAGTATTCATCAGAGCGCTCGTCAAAATTTGCCACACCAGACCGAACAGTGCTCCAACTGTGAAAAAGCTGAATGTTATAGAAAATTTTACCATTCGGTGTGCTTGGTGCAATGCAATCTTATTTGTGATCCAAGCATAAAACACTGAGATGTATCATATTCTAGGAATGTGCGTTGTTACGCTTTTCAGAGACTGCCAAGACGAACAGAATACTGCATTGGTCGGTGATATCTTCAGACCATCATTGTAGTTAGTATAACCCCCGGACGTGTGGAGTTTAATCTATGGTTTCAGTATGGACGGTGTTGGAGGTTCCCTTGTAACCCTTCAGACCCAGGTTGCGCATACGTGTACCTTCATATTTTAGTATTTTTTATCAGCAGTACAGTAGTTGGAATAGTCTGAATTTGCCCTGCATTTCTACCCCTAAACATTCCCACTTTACGGGGTCGGGTATGAGTTGTAATTTTTATGTGGCGGATTAGTTTTACGACTGGATGCCCTTTCTGACATGTAGCTCCTCAGTTCTTGGGAAATACGGTTGGCAACACATTGTCAGCAGCCTAAGCTCGGCACTGCACAGCTAGTCAGTCTGGTGACTTGATAGAACGGCAACCAACTTCTGGACTGGAGCTGAGCTCGTGCTTTTCCCTAGAGCTGTCCCGTACAACACGTCACACCAAGCCCCTCATCCACTATCCCATCCTCTAGTCCTATCCTGCTCTTTCTGCATGATTTTAATGCAATACTAACGAAGTATTGCAGTCAGGCAAATGGCAAATGACGACTGAGGGCAGGCAGTTATTTCATCGAGGGTTTGTGTGCTGTGATGAAGAAATACGTCGGCAGTAACCCAGAGGCCGTTTCGTTTGAAAATCGGCAATATAATGTGGCCTTTGATATGTATATTAACAGAATGCTTTTCAGTCGGTCAACACGATTGTGCCCAATTAGTTTGGTTGGGGAATAACAAACTTGAAATAAATGTTACATGCATTATATATACAGTACACTTCATTAAAACTCTTTAAAAATAAACGGGTATTTGATTCGGTTAAATATTATTGTATTAAATAAATATATTAATATTTAAACTAATATTTCTTTAAGGTTATAGATATATATAATATTTGTTATTATCCACCCAATCTAATTGGGTACATTCGTGTTGGCCGACTGCAAATCATCCTAATAATAATAATAATGGTTTTACGTCCCTTTTAACTACTACAGCTTTTCGAGATGCCGGGGTGCCGGAATGTTACCCCAAAGGGGATCTTTAACGTGCCAGTAAATCTAATGACACGGGTCCCTCGCATTTGCGCACCCTCAAAAGCTAGCTCACTGCACCAAGTTTCTATTCTGCAATCATGGACACAGCAGGCAAGAACGTTACTCCTGAGTCACGCAGCCAGTCCATCCTATTAATCGATTACTTGGGCAACTCTCAAAATGGCTTATAATACTTCAATACTTTGATATTTGAAAGCGCTTTCAGGAGGGCTCAACACACTGCGCAAACAGGGTACCCTGGCGGCCCTGGTTGGAATGTTAAAAACGTTTCTTAGCGAATGTCCTGGGGTAAGAACCATTGTCCGTACATATCCACAGGTTGGTCATTCTTTTATCCCCCTGACCGCATTTTTGGTTGTGTGATAAAAACAATTAAGAAGAAGACGCTAACTATAAATGTGGAGTAGTATCCATAGATATTCAAAGCAATTGGTACAGTCATTCACGTCTCATCTGAAAACGGTTATAAGGTCTACGACTGGAAGATAGCTATTAAAGATGTTATCAGATCACTTGCCGTTTGGTACCTCCAGTTCACACCCATGAAGCTCCTCATTCTATCCAAATCAGCACAAGGAAGCATTCTGCTCAAAGGAGAACCCAAATACGAAATAAATATTGTTGTGGCAATGGGTGTGTGTATACGTGGGAAGACTGTAAGTTCCATCAACCCAGGTTTGTTCCCCGCCGGTGTACCAATTATTAAACCATCCCAGAAGTGTGACGTCGCAAATCTACTTCTGAAGCTCTTTGGAGAGATTTAGAGAAGTTTGCCGGAGCTTAAATATTCCAGAGATGTCATCGACTATCCAAACGATGAGGAGGTTGAAGATGCACCTTCCGTTTTTGGTGACATAAAGAAGGATAATTAAGGAAATTGAAATGATTATCACTGAGGGTCTTCACCTGATGATCATCTCTTAGTCTCATGACATTTGTTCTTTCATACTACTAGTATAGAATATATTACTACAAGTACCTTCATTATTATTTTGTACTTTCTCACACTTGGCCTTACAGATTTACCGTTGCAAAAGGTAGCATGTCCACAATCGGGTTGCAAAAGAGAGTATGTCAAAATGTAATTCTAATTTTTACACAATACCCTTCCCCAAACATTTTTCAAAGTTGGTGTAATAAATGTAGACACATGCACAGTGTTCGTGGAAGAAATACGAACATATTTTCTTTTCCGGGACGAAAAATATCAGATTTTTGTCTCTCCTTAGCATTTATCAAAACACACGCCTTTCTGCAACTGGACGACTCTGCGTGCCTGTGTTACGAGCAAGATGATCCTAGTTCCACACAAAACAATCATGACTGATACACGTCTACTTCATAACCAAAAACAATGAAAATGCTGATTTCTGTTCTGTTCCAATAGCCTGAAAATTGTGAAGAAGATACCGCTGTAAATATTCGTGACGTTATCGTCTCCATCGCTCACTTGTCAACCATACCAGATGTGCCTGGTCCCTCTTCACCCTCAACGTTACACAATTCCTTTGTGATCCATCATCATGTCAAGTCGCTCTGAGATCCACCTATGCTGGGCACAGTACAATACCAACATGGCGGTCGAGCGAAGTTGAAACATTTCAATAGAATTTTCGCACGAGTTAATCAACCGAGTGCAGTGAAACTTAACACCTTACATGCTTAGGCAGGAGTTAATCTACAGTACCTCTATCTAATTTAATTCAGTCTAAGAAATTCCAGGTGGCTGGGCGAATATTTAGCCTATTTTCCTTTAAGAAAAATAGGCTTATGAGATCACCTTTTGTCCGTGTGTGTGTGTCCCCGTAATAAAATATAAGCGGACGAAGCGATTTAAATGGAACTCAGGAAGTACATACTACTATCTCGTCCAACTTCGACCATGCCTTTCAAACTTTAATACGATTTACTAATCCAATATGGCGCCTGCCTGAAATATTTCACTGTCATCTTGTATCTCCGCAACAGTAACACGTATCACCCTAAAATTTCGTTCGCTGGTAAAGAGTACAATTGCAAGATGATCCATGTAACTTTCAAAAAACTGTTAAGTACGAAACGAACAGGGCGGCCAACTGGAGTTGAAACATTTAATTTTACTTTTCACGCGATTTAACCATCCAAGCCCAGTCAACCTTGCTGCGGTAAATGTTCATATAAAATTTAATCTACTGACATCCAATTTAAATCAATTGATTTGATAACTACAAGATGGTGGCTGTGCGAAATTACAAAATTGAGTTTTTATTTCTTGTGTCCTAATCATGCGATCGAACTGAAAGCTTGAATAATGAACCTGCGCAATAATCTTCATATCTCTACTTAGTATAAAACAAAGTCCCCGATTCTTGGATGTTACGGGTAAACTCGAGAACTACTGGATGGATTTTGATGCGGTTTTCACCATTCTGTAAAGGATATCTCAAGGTTGATTTCTGAAGAAAATAATTTATTTTTGATCAAAGGAAGCCGAGCAGTAACGACTTCCGTAGAAAAGTCGTAAAAAACCTGACGTCCCGAGCACTTTGTAAGCTTACGCTGGGCAAACCGTTAAAAATATCTAAATACTATGAGTGTAAGAATTGTTCAGCATGAAAAGTTCTACAAAAAAGTCCGCGACAGCATATGTCGATCTTCAATACATTGCCCACCATAAGTGTTTTTACGTTTTAATTTCTTCCAACCGTGTCCATTCAACTACTGAGGCGACAGTTTACGAACTAGCTAAGGGCGAGTCTATCATCCCTGTTACAGCCTAGCTAGCGGTTGAACCTATTGCCCCCGATACAGCCAGCAGCAAACCGTTGAGTCGTGTTGAGTTAAGACTTCTGAGAAAGGTGATTGTGGTTGGAGTTTCTCTTGAAGTGCAACTCGGGTTTTCTTCATTTCGCCTGTGAAACACAGTCAAGTTAAGATTGGACGGAAGGGGGATTTGAGTTTCATTCACCTCGCCATTCCCTGGAAGTGCAACTCTCATTTCGCCTGTGAACTTTTCGTTCCACAAAATTCACAGTCAATTTAAGATTAGACGGACGGGGGATTATATTATATTAAATTATACTGATTGGCGTATAATCTCTACTTAGTATAAAATGAAGTCCCTGATTCTTGGATGTCACGAGTAATCTCAAAAACCACTGAATGGATTTTGATGCGGTTTTCACCATTCTGTAAAGGATATCTCGGGGATGGTTTCTGTAATAATAATTTAGTTATGACCAAAGGAAGTCAAGCACTAACGATTTCAGTGAAAAGGTCGAAAAAACCTGGCGTCCGTGCGCTTTTTAAGCTTACGCTGGGCAAACCGTTAAAAATATCTATATACTAGGCTATGATTGTAAGAATTGTTTCAGCATGAAAAGTTCTAAAAAAAACCGGGAGAGCATATCTCTATCTTCAATACATCGCCTACTATAAGTGTTTTTACGTTTTCACTTCTTCCAATCTCCATTCAATTACTGAGGCGACAGATTACGATCTAGCTAGGGGCGAGTCTATCACCCCAGTTACAGCTTAGCTAGCGGACGAGCTTATTGCCCCAGATACAGCCAGCAGCAAACTGTTGAGTCGTGTTGAGTTAAAAACTTTAGAGAAGAGTGGTTGTGTTCGGAGTTTCCCTGAAAGTGCAACTCGGCTTTTCTTCATTTCGCCTGTGAACGTTTCGTTCCGCAAAATTCACAGTCAAGTTAAGATTGGACGGAAGGGGGATTTGTGTTTCATGCACCTCGCCATTCTTAAATTACGTCTGAAAAGAATTTGTTGCACATACGTCTCCATGATAATATAATAAACAGTCCAGTCAGTGATTTTAACCCATCATGCCGAGACGTAAAACGGATATTGGTCGTTGTTCATTGACATTGGAAAAAAGCGCTTATCACGTAATGCATTCATAACTGTTCCCGGGAGAAGCCGGGTCGGGTTGCTCGTAATGGTATATAACTCTAAGGCCTACATATATAACAATCCAACATGTCGACCATCCGAAATATTTGGACGGTTCTCAATATATACAAATCTACTTCAGCAATCAAACTGAAGTTTTGTAAGTTGATAACGGGTATTAACATACGCTCACCTGACGGACTTCGAATAACCTGGTAAGCACAGTACCAACATGGCGTCCAAGCGAAATTTAAACATTTTAATGGAATTTACTCTCGATAATTAATTATCCGAACGTAGTGAAACTTGATACTGTTAATGTTCATTCACAGTTTATTCTACTGCAAACTAATTAAATTAATTTTTTTTCTTAACCCCAAGACGGTGGCTGTGAGAAATTTAAAAAAAGTTTTTATTTATTGTGTCCTAATCAGGTGATCGAAGTGAAAGTTTGAATAATGAAGCTACGCAATGATCTTCATCTCATGGTACATAACTCTATGGCCAACATACCAGGTGAATCAGCTGCCGTAATAATATTATTTTATGCAGCCCAAACAACGCGTGTTAACTGGAAGGTCGATATTTCTCTGCCTGCATCCCGTATGGTACTAATGCAATGCAAGCATATCCGCCAAACGACACTGAACAGTATTGTTTTCCCACCTATTAGTCTGTTGTCACAACGAGGGAAAAATAATACTGTTCAGTATCGTTTCCGGGATATGCTTTCAATGCATTAGTACGAACCATACGGGATGCAGGGAGAGAAATATAGACCTTCCTCTTAACAACGCTTGTTGAGCTGCATAAAAAAATATTATTAGGGGCAGCTGATTCAACTGATATATAACAGTCGAACATGGCGATCATCCGAAATATTTAGGCGGTTGTCAATATTTACGAATCTACTACAGCAATTAAACTGAAATTTGGTATGTTGATAGGTTGATAGAGGCTATCAACATACGTTCACCTATGGACTTTCAATAAACTGGTGAACACAAAACCAGCATGGCGGTTACGCGAAATTTAAATATTTTAATGGACATTTCTCGTGACTTGTCATCCAAGCGCAGCGAAACTTGGCACAGTATATATTCATACAAACCTTAATATAATGGAATTTTATGAGAACTTAAAAATGTGTTGGTGGAGACATAGGTTGTGTAGCAAAAGGTATGGAATATCCTTTTGTTAGTTGGGAGAGCTTCCAATGCATATGACCAGTAGGATGTATGAAAATAGGCTGTTTAGTTATTCGCAAAACTACTTTCATTTTTGGTGTCCTAAACATGCGATCAAAGTGAACGTTTGCATAATAAACCAACGTAATAATCTTCAACTATTGGTTCATTACTCTATGGCATTCATATTGAACAGTATAGAACCATCGAATATGGCGATCATCCTAAATTATTCACTGTTTATCAATATCTGCGAATCTCTTGCAGCAATCTATATCAATTTTTGTACGTACATAGAGGCCTTTTAAATAATTTCACGAATGGGACATTCAATAACCTTATGGCCACAAAGTTAACATGGTGGCGACGCAAAATTTTAATATTTCAGTTGTGTTTCCTCGCGACTTGAACATCCGAGCACTGTAAAACATGACACGGTATCTTTATATATGGCTTGAAGCTAAATGTCCCGACACGTTGGTAAGAAAATATTTCAACAGATGGCAGCACAAGCTAAGCTGAATTTATTTATTTACTTTTTTTTATCGAAGAGGAGCTCCGATAAGCGATCTGAAAACTGCTATGTACTCTGTCTAGTAGCAGAATTGATATTAATTCATTGCTTAGTTTCTAATTTCAAAAACAGAAAAGTTGTTGTGTGTTTTTCAAATATCTGATTAAAATTCGAAAACAAAACGGGTAATACGAAAGTTGAGTTTTGCTCACTGATTCCAAAGCCGTATCGAAAACCTAAATCGGTTGAATAGAATCGTCGGGATCACTGTGGGAAGTTTGTGAATAAAAGTGTTATTCTATTTGCTTCAAAAGGCGTGGCAGTAGAAGAAGGTCATGGAGAGCGTGGTGGGGGAGAGGAGGGGAGCGGATCACAAGTGATTTGAGAGAGCGATGACCGTACCTGACGGTATCGAATACCCGAGCATCTAGTCCAATGTTGCGATTGACTGTGCTGGTTTGTTCTGAATTATTGTCAAGGTCTGGATATTTCTGAGTGATCCTTTGATATTTTACCAGTCCCTAGTTACGACTTCTTGTTTTTAGTTCATCGATGGCATCAGTTCGAGATTTGAATACATTTAATAAATTTCTCGCATCCTATTCAATCGATTGAAGAGAAGATTTTGTGATGGGCTATTATAATAAAAGCACCATATTCTTTAGATACTTTTAGTAAAATAAACTCGCGGGACTCGTTACAGAAAGATGTCATCTCACGGGAGGAGTATTAATCACCGATACTGAAAGTTATATATTCTAGCACAGAATATCCCAATGTGATTTTGGTGGAGATTGCTTTTAGGGGTAAAGCATCAAGGTGATCTACTCCAATTTTATATTACAGGCATCATCAATTATGGATTATATCTGAAAAGACCATATTATACTGTATTCTATTGTCCTGTCTCTCGGATAGTTGATAATCCAGTACACAATTCTTTGGTACTATATTCGTGTATTGTAGATAATGCTCATCATTAGTATAGAGACATCTCATGTTCATTTGGTTTTAGAAATCTATTTTCCAGTGCTGGATGTGTGTTGACGTGAGTTATCTTGAGTAACGATGAATGCTTAAATTTAAGGCAGGACAAGCACTTGTAACGTAGTAAGACGATTTTGCTTTCTCAAAATAGTATTCTTATGTTATTTGTCAGAAATGAATACAACTTATGGATAATGAGGCTTAAATTGTTGCTCTATAATTTACCACAGCATAGGTCGTGTACCAAAATCCTTTTTAGTACATCACATGAAAAATCCTTTTCATAGGCGGGAGAGTCCATAATGGAAATGACCAGCAGGATAAATGAATATAGGCTATAGACTACTCGTTGCGTTTAAGTTATGACGTACGCATAAAATCTTGTATGTATGGGGCCATGCCAGCAATATCTACTGCTGCTCATAGCTGACTTCACGAGCTGTACAAGCCTTGCCCTTCATGCAATCCCTTCAGGACCCGATTTAGATGCTGGCTATTTAGACTCCCAATTGCAGATTCAACCACCATTTTTTAGTGTTCATGAATCATTGAGTATTTCTCATTTCTTCTAGCGTGTGTTATAATGCAATGAAAATATCTTAGCATACATCATATATTTTCAAATGGTGTATTGATAAAACTTTAATTTTGCAATGTCTTCTAATGGACTGAGCAAATTGACTGAGCTACATCATAATAACCATTTATAAATATTGTATGCTCCCAACAATGCTGATTTTAAATTTTCGATTGAAGTTTATTTAGAAAATGTAAATTTTAATCTGCCCTTTTCATAACCAGCCATTTTCTATTGTATTTTGACTGAATGAGTATTTTATTCTGATAAAAAAGCGCAGATACCGCTCGCTGTACAGAACAATTAATAAAGCAGATAACGAGCACAAGTGCACAGAATCCAAAGCCACTGCATGTGGTGTGGAATTTCTGAAATTATTTATTGATGAATGCGTTAGCCTTTGTGATATATAATTACAGTAGCGCTCTTTGTAGAAAAAATGAGATAAAGGTATTTGTTCGTGTTTCACTATGGATTTGCTTCCTGTCAGTCTACTTTACAGATGAATAATATGAATGATAACGCTAATAGCAATATTAATAGTAATAATAATTATCATACTATTTATAATGAGAATTACATGCACTGAAAACCTTTGAATATAGTTGCAAATTTACCCCAAAAATTATCCCAAATTTGGATTTAAATATTCACTTAAATTTGAACAAAAAGTTCCGGGAAGAACAAAAGAGCCTATATTCATATATCCTAGCATGCTGAACTGCTGTGCCCAAGATAGCGGGTTCAAACCCGGCCGAAGTCGTCGGATTTTTTAAGAGCGTTAAAAATCCTTCAGTACGCCTTCCTTCGGAGGGGAAGTAAAGCCGGCGGTCCCATGTCATAGATTTATGGCATGTAAAAGATCCTCTCACAGACTGAACTTGTGTAAAGCAAAATTTGTTAGGTTAGATTTCGTCAGAACGCTCTATCAAAGTTCCAACGTTCACCACTAGGTATCATTGATATCTGGTGGCGAAAGTTGGAACTACTTGAAATTGAACGGAACTTGTAGCTCCCCCTTTAGGGTATCCGCTAGAAGCAGCTACAGGCTCAGGCGAGCCGAACATGTCCTCGGACACTCCCGGCACTAAAAGCCATACGATAAATAAAAAAATCTTATATCCTATTTCTGTTAATTGCCTCTATCAAAATACAAAATTTCAGTTTGATACCTGTAATAGATTCGTAGATATTGAGAACCGTGTCAATATTTCAGATGGTCGACATGTTGGATTATAATACAAGTAGGCCATGGAGCTATGTACTATTACATGAAGATTATTGCGTAGGTGTATTATTCAAACTTCAATCGCATGATTAGGACACAAGAAATAAAACCGAAATTTTAAAATTTCGCACAGCCTCCATCTTGTGGTTATGAAAACCATTGAAAATAACTAGATATCAGTGGATTAAAATTTGTATGAGCATTACCCTACCAACGTTTACTGCACTCGGATGGGCGAGAAATGTCCATTCAAATATTTAATCTTCGCGTCGCCGCCATGTTGTATTTGTGCTAACCAGGTTATTGAAAGGCACATAGGTGAATTTCTATTATGCCCTTTATCACCGTACAAACATTCAGGGTGATATCGGCAATATTTTTGGAGATAAAGATTGCCGGTAATAAAAGTAATAATATTCTGGCGATGCTCAAAACAGAGGTCAACAAGATGTCGAGGCAATATGAAAAGTAGAAATGGTGTGGTTTTAAGTGTGAGTGATCATCAATGTAGTGCTCCAGACAAAACACTGATGGTGTCGACAAAAAATCATCAGAATGCTAAAAAGTTAGTACAAGAGAAAGATGTTGCTACTCAAAATAGTGCATTGTTTGTTGAACAACGTTTAACCCCTGTTGTAAAAGTTATGTTGTATCCATCTTCCACGTCTCAAGAGTCATCAAAATCACAGACTATGCAAGAGGTAGTGCTGTTGATGTTGCTATAAGGGGTTGAACTACATAGTCATCTGCCCTTGATATGCAAGTAGATCGAAAAGGACTAGATAGTAATAGACAAAAGAGAGATGTAGTTTGTATATAACTATTGTACAAGTACTTACATTAAATAAATAAAAATAGTGTATGGGTATTGTCTGTTTTTCTTAATTGCTATCTCCATGTCCCACTATTAATACAATTGTTAACCATCAACAGTCTCTGACTATGTTCAGAAAGAGAGTGACCTTAAACAATACACTCTATCTATGGTTTGTGTACCGAGTATCACAATAATACAGTGTGGTCAAGCCATGTTGAGGCAATAGTTATATCAGGTAAGGGATTCGAACCTTTGCTTTCTTGTACAGAAAATTTGAACTTAAGTCAAACACCATAACCACTCGGTCAACCTGACAGTTACTAATTTAATTATTTTTGTGTACTTGAGTGTTTATAAAACTTTTTCCAGTATACTAAACCACTTGTTTGTTTTGAAATACAGATTTTGTTTTGTTTGACCATAACATTGCAGTTATGAGTCTTGTGAACTGGGTGTTTAATATAGGGTTAAAGGCATTTTAAAATAATTTTAGAAAAGCTCTTAGGTATCGTGTCATGGGTTTTAGTAATGCATTACTTTTCGTTGACTAACATTTACCGTTACACAACATTATTTTCGAGAGCTCTACATGTTGTTGTTTGAGTCGTCAGTCTTTTGACTGGTTTGATGCAGATCTCCATGCCTCCCTGCCCCGAGCTAAACGTTTCATCTCTATATAGCTACCACACCCTACATTCAAGGCTATCTGTTTAACATATTATAACCTTTGATCTCCCCTACAAGCTCTTGGGTTCAATTCCTAGATTTAACACAAACTTTTAAAAGTGGTATGACAACTAAAACTAGTCTACTCAGTCTCGGGTGGTCCAAATAAGTAGAGAGGGTTTGATTCACACCTCAACCATAGAGCACCATGTTTTCTATTTTTTAAAAAATAATGATAGCCATTTGTTCAATTTCACATTTCACACATTGCAATTTGTCAAATTTCCATTTGCATTTTTTTAAAATGACAGTTTGATGTTTTTCAATTTCATGATATGGAAACATGGATTTTCCATTTTCATTTTTACACATTTGTCAATTTCCCATTTGCATATATTTTCTTAAATGTCCGTTTAAGGTTTTTAAATTTTGTCTATATGGAAACATGGATTTTCCATTTTGCTGTTTACACATTTTTTATTTATTTAGTGTATGTTGAAAAACGATATTTCCAAAACAAGATTTTTTATTTTTCATTTTATGATTTTGTAAATGATCTTAATGTGAGTGCTCGACCATGGCAATAATACAGTCTATCTATGTGTTAGCGGAACCGTAGAGGCTTATTACTATTGCAAGTAAGAATGTTTTACAAAATAACGACTATCTACCACTGCATTTGAAAAACAAAACTATTGAAAAAAAATCTATTTTCCATTCATATATAAGTGCTAATTCTCCCTCTCCCCACTCTACCTCACCGTATTTTCTCTGGTCAAACAACCAATGCTACCCATACATACACAAGCTTTCTATATATCTCTCTCTATATATATGTTTTCTGTTGTCCACAAGATAAAAATTATGGTTGCTGGATTGTATCCTGCACTGTTTATGCGACATACATTTGCCAGTTCATAAAACCGTTAGGTATTTCTCTACACATAGCGATTTTACCACTGCTCTACCTACGCCTTTTACTTGTTTGGCTTTCTTACAGTCTAGTATGTGATAGGAAGCATTAACTGTATATCAAACCCAGTCCACGTTTGTATTTGTAATCTAAGTAATAATTTGAAAAGAGACAAGTGTAATCAGTTTTAAACATTATCTCTGCTTTTATTTGTTTGTTTATGACATGCATATTAACCTAAAATCAAACCCTAGTCTACCTTAGTGAAAGGCTAACAATTTAACCACTGCGTCACCATACCCTTTTTTCTTAGTTTGATTCGTTCTAGGCCTTAGAGCTAGAAATCGAGTTAAGATCTCCAGTGAAAGAGGCACATGTGCTCACCACTATAGCACGTAATGTTTAGCTGGTAACATTAGACAACCGAAAATGATTGTATTTCTGTTAGCCAAGCATTTCTGTCATTTGCCCACTGTGTGAACACTGCCAGCAAGACAGTTTAGTTTAGTAAAAGTGTGTGTGTGTGTGTGTGTGTAGATTATTAGCCTCAGGTATTTGAAGCTTGTTGTGTGTAGCGACCATCTTGTCCCAGTAACCACTGAGCAAGTTTTAATAGTCAATCCATAAAAACTGCATAGGATAGTTGTGTGTGTGGTTCATGTACTTGGGTGTGTGCATTAGCACCATGCACTAGCTTTACCTTACCCTCTATAGGTAGAGCGTTATCCCTTTCCTTTTCGACATTACCAATGACTAGAGGTGTTAGAAAGTGTTGTTATTTTTTTGAAGATTTGTTGATTTAAAATTCAAAAGGTGGTGTTTTGTGTTTTTATTATTTTTTCGGGGGATGACATGGTAAAATTTGGAAAGCGATAAGGTTTGTACAATAAGTGCATTTAAAAATATAAACAATTAATAAAACAATGTAAAAAACAAAACAGCAGGGTAAAACGTTAAACATGGCTATGGAAGAATGAGATAATACTTATATGGAAGTCACATTTTTATTTTACATTCACCATCTCGAAACACATTTCAGTGAATACCTTTTTCAGTTTTATCCAAATACTGCGGTGAAATCACTGGAAGTAGATCATGGTTAAAGTCTCAGCATTTGCAGCTGTCAATTTTCGCCTCCTATCACTTACTATGAGACTGTATTTCGAAAATGAGCTTTCAGAATCCACATTTGAACAAGGATACCACACACACTTTAATGCAGCTGTTGCATAGTCTCGGTGAGCAGGCCTTAATCCCATGAGGATCTCTGGAACATTCACATTATCTTCATGACGCAGTTGGTTCTTGATTGCAGTCAGGTAAATGCTGTGAGCCTCTAAAAACTGTTGAGACTCCATCTTCGTAAGAAATGGGGCATTCTTCTTAAATTGGAGCAGTTCTGTGGGAGATACGTTCTTAGGTGCATGCCGAGGATCAAACAATGACCCGATGGCTTCTACAGTCTTCCTGGCTGGATCCGTGGTCCTTAAAGTCCTGACTTTCACTAGAGCTGACTGGGCAACACACGTAAGCTTGGACTTAACCTTTATCTGCATCTTTTGAGGAAGCTGTTCCAAGTTCTAGAGGATCGTATGATTGAACATTCCACCATCGCCTAATAGCTTGAGCTTTACCTCAAGGTCATCTAGCTTCCCAGCCAGTAAGTGAATTGTTGGGTACTTAGATCCCTCCAAGAAATTAAGCAAGTCCATAAGAGAGGCACCAACAACAGAAACATACAATGCTTGTAATTGTATAAATTGTATTGTTGAAGTCGATGCTTGTTGGAAAAATTTGACCCCAGAATTTGAATCTTCCAATGTTTTGAAAAATTCTACCAGATCTTCCACATGCGTGGCCATATACATTGCAGCCTTAAACCATGAATTCCATCTTGTACATACAGGCATTGGGAAAGCTAGAATTTCATTCTCTTTTTCTGTGTTTTCATATTTCTCCCTTAGAAATGCAACGTAATTGCTTTTTCTTTTTTCGCGTATATAAAAAGGCATTCTTTGTCTTTACTATAGACATGTTCAATTCGTCCAGCTCGTTTTCAAATACGCAGCCGATAAGATTGACTTTATGAGCCCAGCACTGGACATGACTTAATTCTTCAATCAATCCTTGAAGAGTAGTTTCACATTTTGTCATGTAGCGTGCTGAGTCCGTAACTACTGCCACTACACGCTCCCGTTCAATGTCATAGGAATTCAAGGTGTCTAATATCGCATTGGAGCAATTTATGCTATTGGCAGAATCTAGAACAACAGAGGCAGCCAGATGGGTGTTCATTTCAGTTGATGGTACTGATGGACGAAAAAGAATGTTGAAAACACACCTACCATTCTTGTCAGTTGTTTCGTCACATAGCAGAAACACGTCTTTGTTTTTTATATCTTCCCTAATTTCTTCCCTCCTTCTTTCGCCAATCATGGGGATGTATTTCTGACGAATCTGATTTGCTGATGGTAAATCTCCACTTCCGCGAACGTACTTATTAAACCAAGTACGGATAGCAGGATTGTCTAGTTTCTCTACTGGTATATTACCTTTCACAAACGCAGTAGTAGTGTCCAAAATAAACTCTTCTTTCATATCCTTCACAAGACTAGCATTTGATAATGTTTCTTTCAAGGTGGCCACTCTAGGAACACTAACTTCAAGAAGCGAATTTTCTCGGCGTTTTGAATGCTTCTCCGATTTGCAATGTTTGTCTAATGCATCTTTCCTGCGATAATCTAACCGACAATCACAATATTTGCACATAAGAATGCCACAAGAAATTATAAATCCTTCATTCTTATATTCTTTAAGTCTGTCTGTGGCAGAAACAGCTACCTTCGGCATTTTTAAACTCAACTGAGCGATGCCCAGTAACAAACACTGTTATCACACGGTTGACTGTAGTCACACGCCAGTATAAATTCGTAACCACACGCAAAATTTATTTCTGAATTCGTGTCATAATATTTAAATTACGTCGCTTCTCATCTTCCTGTACTGCTAAGTTCGGAACTAATACGACGAACACGTGGTCGCCAACTGATTCACGCAAATAACACACTAGCTTCGATGATAACGCACAATTTGCGCACTTTTTATTAAATTATATTGAATTCTCTACTATAATTTACACTCGCTACCGATGTAACAGGAGGCAAACGTAGTTTACATTATGAACAACTATCACATAACCTTTTGGAGGTAGTCGGCCAAACTATTCACGTCGCGATATAACAGCTGTTTACCACAGCGCTAAAATCCAACGAGTAACGAGAATATCGACAGTATATCGTAATATGACGTATATCGTAGTATTACCCCTCGAGAAACTATACAATCGATCATTCTCTCGAATTGAACACCAACCAAATTCGATTATCGGCTTGTGGACAAAAATGTTCGGATTGGTGTGGGGAAAAAATATGAAAATTTGTTTTTATTTCGCAGATTGCGGTATTTGTGGTGTTATTCACAAAATTCGCGTTATTTCGCGATTTAATTTCACTCCTGGGCGGCACGAAACATGTAAATACGTGAAAATAAAACATCCTAACCTCTAAATATGACTTTTCGTGTTATCGCGAATTAACAAAAACTAACACCTCTACCAATAACCACATTCACCCACAAGTTTTACACTTAAACCCTTGGCTTGTTTTCGATTCGGTTTGGTTCTCTTTGGTTGGGTTTGATTCAGCTTCGTTCAGTTTAGTTCAATGTAGTCACCATTTTGTTTCATTAGCTATCCTCTTTAACCAATCAATTAAAGATAGTCTACTCTTAATTCTTGAATCAATAAATCCGATTTTGTGTTCACCGTTTGTCATTTATTAACCCATGCCTGCAACCTATACTCTCTCTGTACTACAGTCTGATCTGAAAACAAGTTCCAATAGTGAAAGACTTGTCAGTCACCATACATGTAGCCTACACTAATTCTTTCTCTACCTAGCTATATTTCATCACTCACGGTTAACAACTCACATGTCCGTATCCAATTATTAATTTATAAAATCTCAGGTCAATGACCTTAATATTTTGGATATTTTAGGTAAATTCATTGATCATGGGAAAGAGTTGACCATTCTAAGTCCTAGGACACCTCACATGTCGATATCCGAGTGTTAGTTTATATAATCTCAGGTCAATGACCTTGTTGTTTTGAATATTTGGGGTAAATTCGTTGGTCATGGGAAAGGGTTGGCCATCCGTAGTATTATAACACCTCACTTGACTCTCTCCCATTATTAGTTATCGAGATATTAACAACAGTGCAGTTAGGCCCTTTTGACAAACATTAAATATATATTTAAAAACAGAGCGTCACCCCGAGTGCTAGGACCCCTCATACAAGTCCCTAGCTTTATTGGTTCGCGAGATATTAACAAAAGTGTAGTTAGGCCCTTTGTTTAAATGTCAAAAATACATTCAAAAATGAGAGTGTCTGCCCAAGTCCAACGACACCTCACAGGTCAAAATCCCATCATGGGTTCAGGAAATATCAACAAAAGTGTAGTTAGGCCCCTTGTCAAAATTTCAAATAAATACATTTAAATAGGGAATGTCATCCCAAGTGCTACGACCCCTCATACAAGTCCCTAGCCTTATTGGTTCACGAGATATTAACAAAAGTGTACTTAGGCCCTTTTGACAAAAATCAACAATACATTGAAAATCGGGGCGTCATCCCAAGTCCAACGACCACTCATACAAGTCCCTAGCCTTATTGGTTCATGAAATATTAAAAAAAAGCCAATGACCTATTAGTTTTGGATCTTTTGGTTATTTTTTTAATAACTCATCTATAAATCATTATTTAGAAAGTCCGCCCTCTTACGAAAACCCCAAGTGCGCATGCGTAAAAACAGAAAACAAACATGTTAATTCATAGTAGCAATCGGCCCTTCACATGCGTTTCATGTGGAACAACGTTTAATTTCATCATATCATTAGGGACCAGTCCAAAGGGACCGGTCCAAAGGGATCAGTCCAAAGGGACTCATCAACAAGGACTCATCCACAAGGACTCGTCAACAAGGACTCGTCCACAAGGACCTGTCAACAATGACCAGTCCAAAGGGGCCCGTCCACAGGGACTCGACCACAGGGACCCGTCAACAAGGAGTCGTCCACAAGGACCTGTCAACAAGGACCCGTCAACAATGACCAGTCAACAATGACCCGTCAACAGGGACTCGTCAACAAGGACCCGTCCAGAGAGACTCGTCAACAAGGACCCGTCAACAATGACTCGTCAACAATGACCTGTCAACAATGACCCGTCAACAGGGACTCATCAACAATGACCCGTCAACTGGGACCCGTCAACAGGACCCGTCATTAAGGACCCGTCCAAAGGGGCTGGTCAACAGGGACCAGTCCAAAGAAACAAATCAACAGAGATCAATCAAAAGGGACCAGTCAACTGGGATCAATCAAAAGGGGTTATCGCCTCAAGGTCTGACATACCCCTCTTTGATTATTGGTTTGCCTATCGACAAGCACCGCTTGAAATACTTCATGATCACCCCTCGTGAAATGGGTTAGGTTAGGCTACACTACAGCCACCATCTTTAAAATGTCCATCCTCTTACAAAAGCTATGAGTGGGCATGCGTAAAAACAAAAAACAAGCATGTTAATTCATAGTGACTTTCCACCATACACATGTCTCTTGTGTGGAACAACGTTTAATTCCATATTGGCATTCAAACTCTCACATGTTGCACTTGGAAAGCGAGATTTTCTAAAATAAATACAATTTCCCCCCCTAGTAGGGGTAGGTTTTATTTTGGGGATGGAAATATGTTGTCCAAGGGAAGGGGGGTGTCCGCCCGAGTTCAACAACACCTCATTCGTCAAAATCCGACCATGCGTTTGAGAGATAACGTGCCGCCGCCATCTTGTGAGGTGGGTGAGGTGGAGGTGGATTTAGAACCGGCCAAAAACAACTACTTTACTCACTATCCACAAAGAAGTAGTCGTTTTTAACATGTAGCAAAAAGTTAGAAAATTCAATTTCACCTGCCTTCGATTGCGTGTTTTTATGAAAGCCGCGTATTTTGCAGAAGGGTCAGAGAGAAGAGTATTTGATACAATTGTGAATAACTGTTTGGCGAGAAGCGTGTGGCACAACAGGTAAAACGTACCTGAAGTCTCCTCCAAGAACAATAACTTTCCCACAAAAATAAATAATGTCGTTACGTATAATAACTTTGAGTAGTCGATTCACATACATTAATAAATGAATATTTGCCATTTTGGCTTCATCCCATATTTGAGCCATGTTAATCGAATATCGTCAGCTGGATTGCAAATTAATTTAGTGGTATTTTGAATGTTGAATGTAGGGGGTATGCTCTTGCAAAATATTGTTTCAAATATGATGTGTCCTTCCTGATGCAAGAATTCACTTTATTCGCAGATCTGACTTGATTACCTTCCATGGAGTCTAATTTCTAAAATGACCGTAAAAACCGTCGCTTATATTTCTGGAATATAAGAAAGAAATGCGATAATGTGCAATTCCATACATTTTTATACAATATGGGCCGTATTCATGAGGCACGGTAACATTGACACCGAAGGGAACGAATGGCAAAGCATTGTTCTACTCCCGAATATTCTCTCTGAAATTCCTTGAGATATCATCTCCAGTGAAAAATTGTTGCAGTCTGTCAAATATGTTATATTTCAGCAGATCAATTTTACCATCCCAACAGCAAAGGCCAAAGTAACCAAGCGTAGATTTCACGCAAGAGAAATACAATATAGAACAACGTTTACATTTGATCGTCAAGGACCCTACACTGTACTGCATAATATCTGGAATTGTTCCAGAAATGGCCTATTTATATTGGATTTTAAAAGTGGCTTCGTATTTTCTACAATTTCCCACTTTATTTGCGGCCAATGTTCTTTTTCGTCAAATGGGTTTATTTTTAGTAGCATTTCTTCCCGAATTAACGTCATATTCGATAACACTATAGTGTCCTGCATCAACGGTAACGCTAAATATTGAATTAAAATAATACTTCCGTTGCCAAAATCGACAGCGTTGTTAGACTCAGTACTCTAAACAAATAATCAATAAACAATTGGCTTTTACAATGAAGTTCAACATGACCAGTGTATTCACCGACCAGAGACTTTCATACTCAAGTTGATTGCTGAGGAGAATGCGATGAGACTGATCGCCTATAATAAAATCCTTGTATTATCCCTACCAGCGACATTCTTTGCAATAGCTTGAAAACACAGATCAGGATGACGTTCTTCATTTTGTTGTAAACAGTACGAAACTGCTCTAAATAAGAAATTTCCATCACCTGTTATAGGTACAATCCTTTGCGTTTACATGACAGTAAATTTTGCTGGGGAGCATAGAATCACTTCGCCGACTACTGGAATGAGCATAGGCCCAGACACACTTCGCCAGTCACCGTAATGGAGGCAGTTTTAGAATTCTATGTCTCGCGCATATCAAAAATCGTATTACCACAGGGAAGCCCACTCTTAAGGCTACATTCTTGGCTATCGCCTCGGAGATCCGGATTCGATTCCACTGTCAAGAAATGTATTTCTGGTCTGAGAGCAAAAACGGGGCACACTCACTCTCTTGAGCCATAACTAAGAAGAGGAAGGTTCGATTCCCACCTCAAATACTGCAATTCCTGGAATACCACATTTTTCTTTAATAATTTAAAAGTATATGGCAACGTAAATCGCGGAAAATAAGTTTACGGGAATGCTAAAATTAAAATATGTTTTGACAATGTAATACCATTGGCAAGAAAGAATAATACGGAAATGAAAATGTATATATCGGAGGTGGGATTAGAACTCCTTTGGCTATGCATAATATTATAATTTATTGTCAGGAATGCAACCGCATGGACCACCGAAGCATTAGAAAGGAAACGCAATATTAGCCTAAGCTACATATACAGCATACACATTCAACTATCAGTTATAGTTCATCATGATTCCCCTTCTTTTATAACTCTTTTCCAGTAGGCCTATATATATATATATATATGCTGCTCAAAAAAATTAAAGCACCACTTTTTTCAAAGGCCACCAAATTTTGAAAAGTTGACCGCACAAGCTCGAAATCTCAGTATGACGTGTGTCCTGACGCCTACCAAGCATACGCTTCAGCACAACTCCCCAAATTGAGTAGTTTCTGGGTAGCGCCCCCAAAACCAGCCCATTTTCGACAACCGCAAATTGAAGTTTGCGAAAACGCTGTAGGACTTGTTGCAGGTTGCCAAAGCAGTCGAAAATGAATGAGACTTGCTCTTAAAGTTTCCACAAACACGTCGAAATCGTTACATTTCACGTTTGGGGATTTTCAACTCCCTTCATCATCCCCTAAACATGGACTACAATTGGGGGCGTCTGAGAAGGTACCGGGTGTGTTTAACCACCTGAAAACCTGCACACCGTCCTCAGTTGCTGATTGCAGTAAGTTCATAAGGCCTCTTCACGTCATTTTCTCCCATTTCCATCCTTCTTCACTTCTTACCGATCATCGGCAACCCGCACGCTTGGACGTGATGTGGGTTGCCCATGCATGGGTGTACTTACTAGAGGCTGTTAACTTTTTTGAAAACTTTTTGGTCTCGTTTCCCACCCTACCGATGAATTTCAATCCAACCTGCTGTTTTGGGCTCGATTGCAGGCCATAAGCTTCATTTTCATCCCACTCTGAAAACTCTTCCATGACGCGTTACGCGTCCAGACAGTGAGGGTAGAGGGTGCAAAAAAATTCAAGTTTGGGGGATGGAATGTCAATCAACGATCGGAAGGGGTTGATTTCGTGTCACCACTACTTCTAAGGACCTTTACAGCCCTTTCAGCGATTAAGACCTCGTTTCAGCACTTAAAAAGGGCCTGATTCGAAAAATCATACACACGGTGGTAGCAGGGGAAGGGGTAGTGACACAGGTACAGCTCCATTTTTGAAACATTAGGGGAAGACCCCCCATTCGGAGCAGTGATAAACATCTCAATTAAAACCTTCCTTAGGGGTGAATCGAGACGGGGTGGTTTGGTCTCATGCCAGTTAAGGGTGTTAGGGGGGGGGGGTGAACATTTCTAGAGGCCTTAAGAATTTACTGCAATCAGCAACTGAGGACGGTGTGCAAGTTATCAGGTGGTTAAACACACCCGGTACCTTCTCAGACGCCTCCAATGGTAGTCCATATTTAGGGGATGATGATTGGGGTTGAAAATGTCCAAACGTCAAATGTAACGATTTCAGCGTGTTTGTGGAACCTTAAAGAGCAACACTCATTCATTTTCGACTGCTTTGGCAATCTGCGACAAGTCCTACGCCGTTTTTGGCAAACATAAATTTGCGGTTTTCGAAAATGGGCTGGTTTTGGGGGCGCTACCCCGAAACTACTCAATTTGGGGAGTTGTGCTGAAGAATATGCTTGGTAGCCGTCAGGACAAACGTCAGACTGAGATTTCGAGCTTGTGCGGTCAACTTTTCAAAATTTGGTGGCCTTTGAAAAAAGTGGTGCTTTAATTTTTTTTGAGCAGTTCATATATCGTGGAACCATCATAGAAAATATTCCCCTCATTTATAATTCTCATAAATAACTATCACATGAAAACGCACCATGTCTTAGTGTTTTAAATATATAGATGTAATGGTGCTGCCATCTGTTGACAGTTACTGGAACTGATTGTAGGTATTGAACGTGGAGTGTGGGGAAAAGAGGAACCTTTGCCCCAATAATGACAAACTCCTTTAAACTGGTATCTATAAACGAAAAAAAAAACCAACAATACAACGTATTGATGCGGAATGTAGAAATATTAATCTTTAATTTAAATTGACGGCATGAAATTGGCCTTGTAGTCGCTGGCTGATTGAGGATAGAAATCATAATTGCCGTATATGGGCGAATAGCTTTATGAACAAGTTAATTTCATGAAATAAAAAGCGAATTATAGCTGAAATAAAGAAAACAATAGTGATAGCACATATACATACGGGTACCTTGCATCAAATCACATTTCATAAATAGCGGTTGAACCCGTTGAAATTCAACGGGATACTAAGTCCCTGGGTCGGTAAAGTACATTTTTCTGGCACTAAAAACTGTTATGTGACAGCATTTGCTACCTGTAGTTTGCAGTGGCCAAATCAGACTCCAGAAATTAACTTATAGACTGAAGTGTGTAGTTACCATTTATAGAGAAATATTGGTTCAATGTGTCTTAAATGTAGTGATGTTAGAGTACCTCCTTAAACAACACATTTATTTTCCTATGGCTAGCCAGCATTATTTGTACTTTCAAACTGTCAAATGATCGAACTCAAGACATTGCTACGTACAGCTGGCCATGGCTAAGTACAGGCATACACCAACAAGGTCTAAAGTCTGTCCTTGAGATTTGTTCATTATCATACTGAATGCAAGGCGAATAGGAAATTGGCGTCTTTTAAAATTAAATGGAAGAGTTGTGTCGGATGGTGCTAAATCAATTCTAGGAATCAGAACACTTGTCCAACACTTAACCCTGTAATGATTCCAAGATCTAAACAAATGTCATGCATTTATCGCACAATTATTAATCTTGTTCCATTTAGAAGCCCCTGTGTAGCATTTAAGTATCTTATTAACAGTACAATCACTCCAGGTTTTAAGTTAAGGGCATAAGGAGGCAAGTCCCTTAATTCTAAGCTGTTCAGAAACCCTATGGGTAATTGGAGAGTTTAATTTTCACCTTCAGTAATTAAGTTATTTACACTGATTTACGTTATGGCCGTTCCAGGTAGAAGATCTATAACTTTAGAATTGATTGGATCACAGTGTTCATTTTTAGGGGCAAGAATGGCAATTTTGGAGATACTTACAGCATCTTCTGGTAACTGAAATTTATTCCCGTAAATTTCAGAGACGATGTCTTGTATCACGATGACAGAGGGTGGTAAATCAATAACAGATTGCTCTGCCGATTCCTGATTCACGGAATGGTAATCTCCATTACCAATTTTCAGCAAAAAATCAGCAAAGTCTAATTCTTCTGGTCCTGTTCGCATATTTTTAAACAGACGAAATATTTGAAATTCTGACCAAAGAGGAGAACATTTAATACAATTCTGAATAACAGCTTGTTTGGAAGCATGCGGAACAACAGCCAAACCTTGTCTAAAATCTCCACCTAGTACAATAACTTTCCCTCCAAAGGAGATGGAATTACCCATGATGTCTTGCAAAAGTCTGCTAACGCACATCAGGGCATGCACGATGGTCATTGGTGCTTCATCCCATATAATCAGTCTTGTTGATCTGATATCATGACCTCCTTTACTGTTCATGTTTTAAGATGAAACAGAAGCTTCGTGTAATTTCAGCGGTAAGTTAAATCTGCTGTGTACCGTACGGCCATTGGGTAATAGCATGGCAGCAATTCCTCTCCACGCCACTGGTACCTTTGAGACCCAATTCAGTGCACTATTTTATGAGAATTGGTACATGAATGTCTTGCCAGTACCACCAGGGCCATCTATGAAGTATGTATTAATTGTATTCGCATTGTTCTGTAGCATAGCGTTAATAATTTCATTTATGATGAATCTTTGTTCATCATTCGCTTTCTGAATTGACACACCGGGGGGACAGGGATGGGAGGAGGGTATAGAGCTTAATTTATAATTTAGGAGAACACTACAACGATATTTCGAGGTGACGTTGAGAAGCAATGCACCGGTGGTAAATTTCCTCCCCTATATCAGTTACTGCTACCATATACTTACCTCCACGGCGATGGTCGTAGGCAAACTGTGGAGAAGCATGCTGAACCAACCTTACCTCTTATCAGAGGACCTTGCAGTGGTGTCACGGTGACCATCCGAATCCATATGAAAGCTCTGAAAAGAACGGGGTGGAAGTATGGCAGGCAAAAGTATAATCCTAAGATCACTTTTGACTCTTCCCAGCACTCGAGCCTCGGAAAATCTTTTATCAACATTAAAAGCAAAGAGGGAAGAAATACCCGCAGAGTTTTATGGAACGGAGGCCATGGTAGATCGGACATGGGCCACATCAAGCTTTGAGATGAGGCATGTGTTTACCAGAATGGCGGTACACGGATTTTATCATCTCATCTGTGTGAACACATCATATCATGAGCCAGCTGAGACGTGTGAGTGAAACTTATGTGAACAAACATGTGGACGCTATCACATAGAATTGTGCAAAAAGAGAACCCAATCAATTACAGAATATGCAAACCAAGGCACCAGAATGCAAAATTGAAATTGCTTGAATAATTTGTATTGTAATATAATTTTCCTTTTGTTTTTGTTTGGCCATTTGGCTACAATAAAAGTATTATTATAATGTAGCTGACACACCCCTAAGCCCTTACTAATCCTGCTCAATGAAACATGACCAGATTGATAGGAAAGTAAAAAAAAAATGTTAAATAAAAATAATAAATTAAAATCCAAGGGTAGAGAACAAACAATAAATGAGCCTCACCGTCAGCAACAAACAAAGTATATGCTCACTGGGGACACAGACTAGAACTTGAGATGTTAACAATACCACTTTTACAAATGAGGCATTAGGTGCCAAACGAAATTTTTAACAAGCCCTTATGGGCAAGGTGAAGTTAATGTAAATAAATTAACCTGCAGGCTTAAGCAAATCTTTAAACTGTGATTGGACGTCAATTAACAACAACGTGGAACGAGGAGTTAATGATCAAACCCACGAGGAAAAAATACAAACGATCACAGAGAAACAAAACTAGGCTAGCCCCAAAATGATCGCCCTTCGTTCAGTATTACCAACAAACTACAGATATCACAATATCTGATAAACAGTGAGAGGAATCATTAAAATTTACAAAACCTAAGACCTTCACGAAACACGCAACACATTCATCAAACCAACATAGTGAACCGCGTCTGACCATAATTCCTCAATTAAAAACAATTGCAGCATTGATAAAATCAAAGGAAGATCAATTAACGGCCAATCGAATCTGCTGGACAACAATAGCACATCTAATTAAGAAATGCAATTAAAGACCTTTCCAGTGAGAAGCGAGCAATAAAATATATTGAATTTACAGACAAAATTAAAAAGCTGCGGAAAATGCTTTCCTTATTAGCGTGATATCTATTTAGCCTAGTTCCTTATGCGATACCAAACTTGTGTTCTTCCAGCTAACCAGGCTAGCAGATGCAAACCTAAGAACGTAGAATCCCCCACATAGTGCGAGGTGATTGCTCTACACGTCTGTTGAAGGCGAGCTCCAAAGGCAGATTATGACGCAATGGTACTGCCATCTGTTGTCAGGTACTTGAACTGATTGCAGGTATTGAAACTGCCTTGTGGGGACAACAGGAACAGGGGGTGTCAACCAAATAGGATTTATTTGGTACCATCGGTGTAGTACATCAGTCAGCCGATTGGAACGCTATATATCGTGTTGCCAACATATGCATGATACAACGTTGAAATTAAAAGTAACAAATTATCCCAATATTCAGTTAATATATTTACTGAATATACTCTGAAGTCTTAACCGACATTTCCTTGTAGTTATCTTGCTCACAGGCGATAATTACGGCACTTTTCATTAAATAAACATTATTTCTACTGGGTTGGCGGCATTGAAATCATGGCGGCTCTGTTTGTGTGTTGAATGCTTGGTATGGTGTCGTGTTGTGAAATGATATTGGCCGTAAATAAGCTAATGTCTTCTTTCTCATCTTTCTTACACCACATCCTCTTCGTGGTAATGAGAAGTGAACAGTTCTTCTCCTGCTACGGCGAGTAAGTACGCATATTTTAAGATTTTAAGTTTTGTGTTTCTGTAGTGGCTGTGAAAAATATAGGCCTAGTTTTGAATTGATATTAGACGCAGGTGACATTCTACTTGACATATCAATTAACTTTCACTATTATTTATCCCATAGGTAGACCTACCAAATTCTGTGAACTGTGCCTATCACCGGAAGAAGGAAAAAACAAATCGTAAATCGCTGTTCTCGAAATAGCAGAGGAATATATGGCAATTACTCTCCTAAGAAATGATCCAGTCTATGACCAGGTAAGAAGTCTGTGTTACCGTAATGTTTTGGCAGTGGGTAGTGGAACTAGGTAGTGTGGGTTCTCGTAATGGATTTTTAATAGGCCTATAATGTAGACCTACGGTAGAGTACAAGATGAATAAGATTGGGTTCGATAAACCATTGCAACAACTCGATTACAGCTCGCAGATATATTTAAATGGGCCTATTGCATGTGTGCACTGAAGATCATGAGGAGTGTTAATAATCAATAAATTAATTTCACATTGCAATTGAATCTAAATCTCATGATTCATGACAAAGTGTCTAAGCTTTAATTTTTTCCCCTTCCTTGAATTTCAAATTATTACAGTATTCAAAACAGATCAGTTCTTGCACATGTTAGTTAGAATAGGTAGTAATGCCATGTAGGATTGTAATTACAGGCTATTAAAACCTAACACACACCCCCATGGTCTAATAGGTCTAATGGCCTACATCATATAGTCTTACCAATGTGTAATTATATACATTAATATACATTAATGTGTTCTTGTCCTGTGGAACCAAGTCCAACGTGAAAATCCTTTTGCAAAGTCATGGTGCTAAAGTAGACTACTCGTGTATAGTTCTGCGACCCAAATACCATTGAAATGCACCTGTCCTCCTCTAATAAGCCTAGAACAAGCAAATGTGTAGATGTATTTCCTTGCATATTCATGCTATGGGCTCTTTTTTATTTATTTTTGTAGATACACAGGAAAATAAGCTGTACGGTTTATGTTATGGTAGGAATGCAGTGTTTGGCCTGGGTGTTCAGTTGGTCGAATTGGTAGTAATGGCAATACTGATGTTGGATTATAATTACAGGTTATTTAAACTTAACATACACCCCCATGGTCTAATAGGTTGAATGGCCTAGGATCATATTATGGTCTTACCAATGTGTAACTATATACATTAATGTGTTCTTGTCCTGTGAAACCAAGTCCAACGTGAATATACTTTTGCTGATTCATGGTGCTAAAGCAGTCTACTCGTGTAATGTTCTGCGACCCGAATACCATTCAAATGCACCTGTCCTCCTCTAATAAGCCAAGAACAAACAAATGTGTAGATGTGTTTCCTTGCATATTCATGCTATGGGCACTTTTTATTTATTTTTGTAGATACACAGGAAAATAAGCTGTACGGTTTATGTTATGGTAGGAATGCAGGTTTGGCCTGGGTGTTCAGTTGGTCGAATTGGTAGTAATGGCAATACTGATGTAGGACTGTAATTAAAGGTTATTTAAACTTAACATACACCCCCATGGTCTAATAGGTTTAATGGCCTAGGATCATATTATAGTCTTACCAATGTGTAACTATATACATTAATGTGTTCTTGTCCTGTGGAACGAAGTCCAACGTGAATATACTTTTGCTGATTCATGGTGCTTAAGTAGTCGACTCGTGTAATGTTCTTCGACCCGAATACCATTCAAATGCACCTGTCCTCCTCTAATAAGCCAAGAAAAAACTAATGTGTAGATGTGTTTCCTTGCATATTCATGCTATGGGAACTTTTTATTTATTTTTGTAGATGCACAGGAAAATAAGCTGTACGGTTTATGTTATGGTAGGAATGCAGTGTTCGGGCTGGGTGTTCAGTTGGTCGAATTGGTAGTAATGGCAATACTGATGTAGGACTGTAATTACAGGTTATTAAAACTTAACATACACCCCCATGGTCTAATAGGTTTAATGGCCTAGGATCATATTATAGTCTTACCAATTTGTAACTATATACATTAATGTGTTCTTGTCCTGTGGAACCAAGTCCAACGTGAAAATCCAATAAAACCATGGAACCATTGGCCCGATAACCCCACCCTTATCTGCCAATTTTTATTTTATACTCTTGGTAATAAGTGTTAGGTTCTGTCGATGATATTCTGTAACAGCGAGATAGATACAAGATAAATATAATTGATTTATTGTATGCCAATGTAATGGTTGATATACCTATAGGTAGTATTTAATTCCCACACGTTATTTACAATATTTTTCAACACGTAGGATGCCAATGTCTAAGCTTACATGGAGGGATTTTTTCATCAATTGATTCTGTAATAAGACCACCTTGTGGTGTGGTTGCTGCCACTCCTGAGGTCCTGGGCTAGTTTCCAAGCTTGATTAAGTAATTTAATTCTGGTCTGACTGTTGGAACGGCGCACACTCATCTTTGTGAGGCAGAACTGAGAAGAGGTAGGCTCGATTCTCACCTCGGCCATACAAGAAGTGGTTTTCCAAGGTTTCCCCACTTCCACTCCAGGCTAACGCTGGGATGGTTCCCAACTTAAGGCTACGGCTGCCTCTTTTCCAGTCCTCACCTGAATTACAGGAAGTATACACACTACTACAGATACCACAATAACACAGATTATCATACAAATCATACACTCCCCCAGGGGCTCACATCTAGTGGGACGTGGGTTGGCAACCACGGGGCCCCAGCTGAGTCCCGCATTGCTTCCACTTGCTTGTGCCGGGCTCCACTCTGTCTTCTTTCCTGTCGATCTCACTTGGTCAACTCTTGTTCTCTTACGACCCCGACGGTATTAGGGTATCCGAGGCCTAGGGAGTCTATTCCTTTTCCGCCTTAATTGGCCCTTGTCTCATCTTTTCTGGTACCCTCCTCCTGCGAGGGGTCAGCCTTCTTTTTCTTTTCTTGTTATCTCCTGCCTTCTGCTCAAGGCCCTCATGGAGGCAGGGTGTATGTAGCCCCACCACCTTTGGTGCACCCTGGATATTGCTACACCCTCAGGGGCTCACGGCTGGTGAGTTCGGGAGATGGTGACCCCGAGGGATTCCTGAGCTGGGTCCGGTTTTCCCCCTTTTTTCCATTGCCTCTGGGGCCTTTCGTGGCTCTCCTTCCTTCCAAGTCCGTCGATCCTCATTCTTCGAGGGTTTGAGGGCATTTCTTTTCCTCCTGTCCTTTGTTTGCCTTATTCTCCTTTTGTTTTCCATTTCTTCTTCTAGTAACCTATATAATTTTGTAGTTAGTTTCAGTTAAAGTTTACATTTGATTTTCATCTTCACGATCACCCAAACCATTAGGGGCCGATAACCAAGATATTAGGCCCGTTAAAACAACAAATATCATCATCAACAAATCATACACACTTCCAAATACATGGGGCGAAATGAATATGTTATCGAAAGCCCTAAATGAATTAATATCAAAAAAAAAAAAATGATTCTTTTAAAATGTAGTTAACTTATAGTAGGTGCAAACATACACATGTCAGCAAATTCAAGTTCCCCGTTACAAGCATTAAGTTACACATTTATTAAGTTTACTGTTTCAACATACACACTGGTATGTGTTGTAGGAATTTGCGGTTCATCGGTGTCAGCCATTACATCAAGGAGGAACTAAGTCCATTATTATGTGCTGGACCCTACTGTTATACTTTGGCAAGAAAGAAGAAAGGAACATGGCTCAACACATACTTTTAGGAGGACCAGATTTGATTACTGTAATTTTGCTAAATTTGATCTTGGCTCTCGCTGTTATCTTCTCTTCGTTGACAACTTTTTAAATAAAACATGATGAATTCTAGCACTATTGAGTGTTTTTCTTGTTTTTCATTGAAAGTCCTATTTCTCCTTTCCCCTTCACAGCACGTCATGGATTGTACTGTATTAGTGTGCGATGATAATTTTTGATGTAGCCTACTTACTGCATTTCACCCTTCAAAATTTTTAACTGGATATATTCCAAAGGGCATATGAAATGAACTACTGTATAGAAATTTTGTGATATCCAATTCTTTTTCTGTCCCCTAATGCATTTGGCGCTAATTACACTAACAATTTTAGAGTGATGAGGATCTGGTTACACCACCTGATTCCTTAGCATTCTCTCTTAAAATTTTACAGTTATTGCTAACAGCATCAAGCATTTTAAAATATGAATTTTCTCCCTTCCCAGTACTTTTCCTTTGTAGTTTTTTCTAACAACTAATTGGTTATAGGCCTACTTGGGCCATTTTTTTAAGCTGAGTAATAATATGCCGCAGGCCTTGTAGTAGCCTAATTTTTGTCACCAATGCAATATGCTCCAATTGCAACTGAAAGAAATTTAAACATGTATATTAGTGATGAGGTTATGTCCTAAATGCTGTGATTGTTCATTTCAAAGTTCTGGAATTCACAATTTCCCACTTTGTAATTATTTTTATTAATTTTTTCTGTTATTGGTATTTTGAATGTGATTTATTTCTTGTAGACCATATTATTATCTCCACACTTAAAAACGTGCCATAAGTATTGGGAGATTGTGATTTTCGGAACATTGAAGTGGGCAGAGCATTTAGGACGAGAATATTTAGCGGAACGAGGGGAAGGGGCAGGGTGGAGGGGAGGGGGCGGGAGGGTTAGTGTTTACGAGATCTGCCCATAGGTGGCGCTACCGGTCGACATGTTGCTAGTACATCAGTCATCCACCAGACAGCGCTGAAGTCTTAGGTACCAAGAATTAGCATGGCTGTTGGCCATCTGTAGTAGTAGGTAATCTGTGAACAGGAAGCTCTTTTGATCACATGCTGGAATGCAAAGGTAAAACGGAAATAAAACGTAATGATGCGGAATGTAGAAATATGTATCTTTAATGTTCCCGTATGCGATACCAAACCGGTATTTTACCAGCTAATCACGGTAGCAGATGCAAACCTAAGCACGTAGAATCCCCTACAGAGTGCGAGGTGATGGCTCTACACGTCTATTGAAGGCGAGCTCCAAAGGCAGAATGTGACGCAATGGTGCTGCCATCTGTTGTCAGATAATGGAGCTGGAATGCAATGGTAAAACGGAAATAAAACGTAATGATTCAGAATGTAGAAATATGTATCTTTAATTTAAAGTAAACAGCATGAAAATCGGCCTGGTAGAAGTCGCTGGCGGATTGTAGATAGAAGGCATAATTTTCATATATGGACGAGGTACTGCCATCTGTTGTCAGTTACTGGAACGGATCGCAGGTATTGAAACTGCCTTGTGGTGACAACAGGAAGCTCTTTTGATCACATGCTGGAATGCAATGATCAAACGGAAATAAAACGTAATGATGCGGAATGTAGAAATATGGATCTTTAATTTAAAAGCAAACAGCATGAAAATCGGCCTGGTAGAAATTGCTGGCGGATTGTACATATAATGCATAATTTTCGTATATGGGCGAATAGCATTATGAGCAAGTTTATTTCATGAAATAAAATACTAATAATACGGTAGTGGAAATAAAGAAAACAATAGTGATGGCACATATACATATAGATACCTTTCATCAAAATCACATTTCATAAAAATAGGTCCAGTGGGGAGTTGTTGGCGATTTGCAAAATAAAACGCCTTGTGTTTTAATTATATAGATTATTATTTATGCCTGGAAACGCTGAATAACTCTGTTATTTTGAGATATACTAACTGGTATGCTCCTCGATAACATGGCAACATCTTGTAAAGCAAAGGCAATCAATTCAAGTTTAGACAGAACGTTCGCTGACAGTGCGGGTATTCCCCCAGGACACAGCTCAGTTACGCCTGTGAGTCCGCCTTGCCCATGCTACCCGAACTACTCCACATCCCTCGGGGAGCAAACTTCCCGCACTGCACGCACATCTCCTGTCCTGCCTTCCGGTTGTCAAAGACCAATTGATAAAGACATCCTGAGAGTGCATCTGTATGTGTAGCACTGTCTACTACTTTAGGAGTGATATTTGTAGACTAGAAAAAACTCAATTCATCCCACAGATATGCATTTTATATAAGTTTAAAACATCATGATGTTGTTGTTGTTGTTTATTTCGGGTGCGACATCGCGGTCATATAGCCCCGTGCATTTTTGTGTGTATGAGGAATTTGTCTGATAACCTGTGTTCTTGTTATGGCTGTACTACTGCGTGTATTTGTTAACTGGGGATAGGATTGAGAAAGGGGTGGCCTTGGACCATAAGTTAGGAACCATCGCTGCATTTGCCTGGTTCCATTGATAACTATTGGTCTCACTTGTTCGCGGAGCCCATTATTCTCAATGCTCAGCATTTTGTCAAAAGCCTGAGATCCATGGAAAACTATAAGCATGCGTTTTATGTTTCTTGTTGTTGTTGTTGTTTCATTTTAATAATTTTTTACATCAACGTCAACAACTGCATGTACTTCGGTGTATGTTGAATGTCTGACAAGATGTGTTTATTATGTTTGTAGTAGCAGGGATGAAGCCACATGAATGCTACGGTGTGCATGCACAACCCCAAACTTGATATGTGCATCCCTCAGTGCACCCTAATGTTGTTGAATTATATCATAAGATTATTTTAAAATATTTCAATATTTTTATCCTGGTGTATCGCCGTTTGTAGGACAGAAATGTTATTTGAGCGTGAATTCAATTGAGTTGCTCAAATATATTTTTCCTTGCTCTTTGTATGATGCATGACCGCATTGATCACTGCCAATCTTTGCATTTCAGAAATCTTATGGTAAAATAGAAGCAAGCACCTGTGATATTAAACCATGTCAGTGTGTTATATTTTCGTCGTTGTTGTTGATTCATTTAGGGGTATTGCGACAACTTGGTCATTTTGCCCCGAGCACTTTGGTGTGTGTAAGCCTCCGCGGCTTAGGCGGCAGCACGCCGGCCTCTCACCGCTGGGTCCGTGGTTCAAATCCCGGTCACTCCATGTGAGATCTGTGCTGGACAAAACGGAGGCAGACAGGTTTTTCTCCGGGTACTCCGGTTTTCCCTGTCAAAATTTCATTCCAGCAACACTCTCCACTATCATTTCATTTCATCTGTCATTCATTTAATCATTGCCCCAGAGGAGTGCGTCAGGCCTCGGCAGCCGGCACAGTCCATATCCTCGCCGCTAGATGGGGGCATAATTCATTCCATTCCTGACCCGGTCGGAGACTGGAAGCAGGCTGTGGATTTTCATTCATTTTTTTCACTTTGGTGTGTGTGTGAAATTTGTCTGTTAACCGGTGTTATCGTGATGGCTATACTATATTGTTTAGTTATAATTCAGAAGAGGATTGGGGAGGAGGCGAACGTGGCTTCCAGCTAGGAACTATTCCATCATTCGCATGGAGAAGAAGTGGGAAACGACAGATATCCACCTCCAAGATGGCTGAGGTGGGAATCGAACCCGCCTCTTCTCACTTTTGCCTCACGAGGTTGAGTATACCCCGTTCCAGCCGTCAGACCAGTATTAAATTTCTTGGCAGATTCGAAAATCGAACCCGGTTCTCCGCGGTGACAGCAAAAAGTGCTTGCCACTGCGCAACGAGGCGGACGTTTCTAAATGTGTAGATCCTAGGACTACACATTAGGGCTGGTACTTTTAATAGACAAATTTCACTTTTCGTATAATCTATTAATCGAAGCAGACATATCGATTGATACCAATATCGATTAACGATTGTGCGTTTAATGGATTGTCGATTGGTCAAATAATTGAGTAATTGTTTTGTCGATTACTGTAATCGATGTACTTCGCTCTTTCCAATACGATCTCGCAGAAGCAAAACAGCCACCAGAC
Source organism: Meconema thalassinum (assembly GCA_946902985.2). Taxonomy (NCBI): domain Eukaryota; kingdom Metazoa; phylum Arthropoda; class Insecta; order Orthoptera; family Tettigoniidae; genus Meconema; species Meconema thalassinum. The sequence goes on along the minus strand of OX336389.2, from coordinate 263,089,527 downwards.
AAGAATTAAATTTCTTTTAAGGGCCGAGAATCGAATCCGGCTCTGCGCGGTGACAGCCAAGCATGCTAGCACTACGCAACGAGGCGGACGTTTCTAAACGTGTAGATCTTTGGACTACACATAGGGGCTGGTACATTTAATGGATTAATTTCAGTTTTCGTATAATCTATAAATCGAAGCAGAAATATCGATTAATTGCTACAAATAACGATTAACGATTGTGCGTTTAATGGATTGTCGATTGGTCAAATAATTGAGTAATGGCTTTGTCGATTAATCGACGTATTTCGCTCCTTTCACTACGGACTCGCAGAGCAGGACTGACATTTAAATAATCCTCCCTATATTATTCTGCTAAGGTCCCATTCCGGTTTTGTACCGAAAATAAGGTCCTGTTAACACCGACCTACACATATGGGGTACCTACAGTTTCCGCATAACCCCATGTGTGCCCGAAACGCACTCACTTCCTCTTTAAATGCCTCACAATTAAATAAATACCTTAAAAAATGTACATTTACAATGGGAGCACTGTTACCTGGCGAGCCTGCCGCTAGAGCCCAGGTCAGTGCGGTGGTGGCAGCCATCTGGCGGGAGCGCGGCGTACTGCTAGCTGAGGAGTCACTCAGCAGATGGCTCCGGTGTGGTCTCACCAAGACTTTCTCTAGGGTTCAGTCCTTTGAAAATGTAAAAATTGCTGTAGAAGAAACTCCCGAGCAAACAATAACCGATGAATTCGTTGTAACATCGAATATTGTCTACAAAGAGGTGCTGTGACAAGTACAAAACACTGTTCTACATAATTCTTTGTGTTCTTCTCATGTACGTATGCCGTTTAACAACAATAAATACATTTCTTCAATATTTAAAACTTCGTTCTCCCACATTCTTCCCTACTACCCCATAAACCTACATTCACGTTGCGAAAGCTCGCACGGGTCCACTAGTTAAAATATATTGCATCATACCATATTGTTTGAAATAATTTACCGATTTTGTGAAAACTAGGTTTTAACAAAGTAAATCAAAAATGTTCCTGTTTTGAATTGTAAACTTTGAACAAGAATTCAAAATCTTTGATGTAAACTCTTCGTATTCCTTTTTCGAAACTGTTCCCAATTTGATTGATGTTAGTCCTTCCACTGTCACTGACTCTTATTTGATTATTGTTAACATAAAAAAGGAACGACACTTTGTATATTTGGGAGAAAAGTAACTTTTATAAAAATATGGTATATTGGCTTCCACGGCCCGTGAATTAAAACTCGGCAATTCTTCTAGGTTTGTGCCGTGTCTTGTGTGGGGTTTCGCCTAGGACACCAAGCTGGCTCATGGGTGGGCTCATGGTTTCCCTGCCCGGACGCCCACAGGAGTAACGAACTGCGCGCTACCTCCCTTTATATAGAGTGCAACTGCACTACTTAACTGCGAGAACTAAAAGCTCAAGCAGCCTTAACCTCCCTATGAAGGCTTCCAAAAAGATGGTATATTGGCTTTCACGGTGGGTGAATTAAAACTCAGTTTCACGGCCGGTGAATTAAAACTCTGAGTTTTAATTCACCGGCCGTGAAAGCCAATATACCATGTTTTTGGAAGCCATCATAGGGAGGTTAAGGCTGCTTGAGCTTTTAGTTCTCGCAGTTAAGTAGTGCAGTTGCACTCTATATAAAGGGAGGTAGCGCGCAGTTCGTTACTCCTGCGGGCGTCCGGGCGGGGACACCATGAGCCCGCCGATGAGCCAGCTTGGTGTCCTAGGTGAAACCCCACACAAGACACGGCACAAACCTAGAAGAATTGCTTAGTTTTAACTTTTATAAATTTCTATACATCATTCCGAGAATAAGCGTAACTCATCTTAAGCGATGACCTCTCATTTAACCTTCTTATCTCGTGTCTACTAGTCAATTAAATGATTCTTCTGATAGTCGATTAATCGAATGAACGTTCAATCGAGAAATCGAACAAATAATTTTCGATTCATTTAAAATGGCTACACATACTACTACACATAATTCCAAACCTGCGTAAATCACCCTGATCAAACAATGCTTAATAGTATATTACGTTTTATCTTTTGGTTGCTGCATTCGATTAAGAGGAAAGAAAATCGATTTGCTGTTTTCATAATTATGCACACTATTTTAAGTAGGCCTATATCAGGGCTGAAGAGAGATATGACATGGCAATATCCAAGCAGGTATTCCTGCGCATCAAGAGTGCAAATTTTCGGGCAGATCCCGATGTCTCATGGACAAGCGGCATGCCAAGAGGCTGGGAATCCATTCGTGGCGACTGAGCTGAATGCAAAATGCGTCTCTCAAGGATATCGATTTGAATTGGGCGAGGATCAAAAGTCGCTTTGCGGAGCGTAGGGAAAGAGCGCGTGATGAAAATTTAATTCATCGCCTGGGGCACTCACAAATTGCGATGGTAGCCTATTTGTAAGGCACACCTCGAATCAACAGCCTCCCATTCAACTTGCGAATTATTACCATATTGACTTAACCAAATAGCATATTCCCTCAGCCTGTTTACATACCTAATTACTGAGAGTTTTAAATTAATATGAACTCCTACAACATACGATGTCCTATAATTAGGGTATATTTAAAGTAAAGTACTGACAATTCACGACATGTCTATTGAAATAAAAAAACAGTCCGAATCTTAAATCTCATTATTCACTGCTCCGTCATTTCCTAGAGTATCATTATTTCCATTTAGGAAAATGACTTGGGCATAGATTTGTTTTTTTTAAGCTTGAATAATAATGAATTTCTCAACGCTCACCGTGTCCCTTAAATGAACATAATTTACGCCCAATATGTAAAGTCGTTCTTCGCTGTACTGAAGATTTTATTTAGCTGTTCTCTGTAGAAATAACATAGAAGCACTGTGACTTACGTATGTTTGAAGGACATATCTAGATACTTACAATTATTTTTCACTGCTATTGTTGTGCCCACACTGCTAAATGTTCCTCTTTTAATACAACGTAGGCTGGTACCACGCATTTGGACGATGACAGTGTTACTGCTCAAGCTTTGTCACGGCGTTGTCGGAGTAACCTACCAATGTTCAGTTGTCTAGTGAGTCATCTCCACAAATTATATGAGATGTGCTTTGCGAAGTAGATAATTAATGGTATTGGCTTTACGTCCCTTTAACTACTGCGGGTTTTAGAGTGACAGAATTTCACCCGAAGGGGATCTTTAACGTGCTAGTAAATCTACTAACTACTACCTTGCATTTGCGCACCCTCAAATGTCAACGGACTGTGCCAGTATTGGATCCTGCTATCTTGGGATGTAATGTATGCTTTAGATATGTTAAATGTGCAGATTATTGTTTATGGCCCATTCATTTAGCCTGTCTATATATTCCTGAAAATATTTCTACGAGTCACTGCAGTGATATGTGTGTTGTAGGTAGTTAGTTATTATTTGTAAGGGGCGGAACAGTGAGGTCTGCTCATGGAAATAAGGCTGGAGTACTCCGTATTTACCTAAGAATAGAATTATGCCTGAATTCATAGTATAAATCTATAAACAAAATGGGCCTAAGACACAACACTGAGTTTATAAATCAAGACGAAGTATACGCCATAAAGTTGTGTAGCTTTCAATTCAGTATTCATGGTTAATAAAATAAAAAATGCGAATAAAATAAAATAAAATAAATGGAATGTAAAGTTCTATATGATTTATAGAGATCCAATTAGCAATAATTAAAATAGTCTTGGGGAGAAAGTCACTATCGGCCATCAGCAAGCAGACATAATCTACAGTACATTAATTTGGTTTGACTTTGATTAACTTTGCTTGAATGATAATATCTACTACATTTATCCGATTGCTTCTCTGTAAAGTTTGCAAAGACTGTAATCACTGTAAATAACTTACAGAGAAGCAATAGTAATTTGTAAACATCCACACAATTTAATATGAAACTGGTAATACTCAACAATGGATCAGATTTGGAAACCAGCATTCAGCCTCTTCCTGGAACTAGACCCATGTCACACTTCGCCCCACTTACTACCGTACACAGAGGCGGAGAATCCCACAGCAGCCAACCAATCACGTAGAATATGCCAGTAACATCGGCGCGTGGAAATGAAACAAGAGAACTACCAGAATCCGTTCACGATCCATGTTCATTCCAGATCATTCAATTCCTCAGACAATCGCCCCTTTAAAATATTCAGAACATTCTTTTTTTAAATACTTACTGGACAAACGTCAGATATTGAGAAAAGTTTAACTCGGCATAACAACCCGAAATTTATTTTGAAGTTTCTTTACTCAACTGTGAATGCTGACACCAGTAAAAGAAGCATATTCTTCAGGAAAACAATCCAAACCAATGAATGAAATCAATAAATCTTAAGGATGAAGCATGAGAAATGTATTTGCCAAACCCCGCACTTGGCTCCATATTTAAAGCAATGCACCCTACACCTCTATGATTTTTAGTCTAATTCCAATATACACCGTTTGTCCGTGGGTGTGCATATGTGTGCACGTACATGGTGGGTGGCTTGATATTGGTAACTTAAATGATGCAGCCTATCTCCTGCACTGTATCGATCTTTTGTTTACGCTGGTGAAAAATCATTTTCTGTGTTGGGACGTTCTTTGCTGGCTGTGGAAAGTGGAAGTGATTTTAAACATACATCGTAATCGTTTTCTTCATAAGTAAATTTCTCGTCCTCATTTTGAATGTCTAGTGAAGATGAAGTTTTCTTGGAAGAGCATTATTAATGATTTTATCAACTTTCCTTGCTCACCTGTAGCATTTGTAACCAAATTTATTCTTATTGCAAAAATTATGCCATACGATCACAACTACATTAACTGGAATGAACGACATTGAACTAGCACATACAGTATAACACTTAGCAACACAATTTTCAATAGGCTGATTGAACTGGCCCAAGTTTGCATCCAGCATATAAATGTTATCCAAGTTTACAGTGAAACACGTAAGTTCTATGAAACTGCTTACTCATAAATGTTTCAGGTTCCTTATTCCCTCCCTAACTTCTTCCGCTTGCTACCTGAAGTTTACGCTGTCCATTTACTGGACGTTGGACGCATAATTTCAACTCCCAATCATAAGCTCCTTCACTTGGAATTGGTGAGTGAGACTCTCAGAATGACTCGTAAATGTTGTTGTTGAATCTTTAGGGGCTTTGCGACATCGTGGTCATATAGCCCCACATATTTGGGTGTTTATAGAAGTTGTGCGTATTTGTAATCGAGGTAGGATTTGGGTACGAAGTGGCCGTGGCCTTACGTTAGGTACCATCCTGGAATTTTACAGGAATAAAAGTGGGAAACCACGGAAAACCACTTCCAGGATGTCTGGTGTAGGAATCGAACCCGCATCTTGCTAGTTTTGCCTTACGAGTTTGAATGTACCTCTTTCTAGCCCTCAGACTGGAATAAAATTCCTTGCCACAGCCGGGTATTGAACTCGGTCCTCTTATGGTGACAGCCAAGAACACTAGCCTCTACGCAAAGAGGCGGACCTCATAAATGTTCCAGGTTGCTTGTTCCCTCCACTAACTACTTCTGCTTGTTACCTGAAGACTACGCTACCCATTTACTAGACGTTGCACGTGTAATTTCTACTTCCAATCATAAGCTCTTTCACTTGGAATTGGTTAGTGATACTTTCAGAGCAGCCTAAGTTTTTGCTGGAATATCTTCGGGATTCCGGAGTTTCAGGTGGGGTTTCTATATGAGCAAGGTTGTTGCCTTGTTACGTATATGTTGCCGCTAGATTACGGACAGTATTTGGTGAGGCTTCAAGGTCACGGTACAGTATGAGTGCTGGGGAGCCGCAGGGCTGGAGGAGACACCCCTTACGTAGCTGAGCCGAACTCAAGACGATTGCACGCACGAATTTTAAGCATTAACACGTAATGTCGACAGCACGGCGGATGACAGTAGTGACTGTTGTCGCTGTTTTCTCCACCACAGCAGCGTGGCTGGAAATCTGTCTGCCCAGAGCGGTCAGCTCTCACTGCCAGTAAACACCAGTAGTACGGTGCAATTAGACCCAAACCTCAACATCCAAAGTAAAAGGGGAGGGGGGGGGGGCAGAAGTTGGTAAATTAGTAGTTTTTATCAATGTCTCTTAAATATTTCGAAACATATGCCTTTTAGCGCAATATGTGTCATAAACAAAAATAATTTACATTAAATTGCGAACAAAAAAGGTCCCATGCGTAATCTTGCTAAAGTGAACGGTTGTAGAGTTACGGAGGGTGTGAAAGTTGACCTTTAAATATATATATATTTTTTGGAAAGAATATGACATTATCACTAAGGAAACTAATTATGTTTATACAGGATTGTGTTTTGTAAAAGCAAATACCAATTTTATTGACCGGTGGTAAACAAAAGTTTGGTGCTTTTCAGTCGGTCAACTCGAATGTACCCAAAAGATTTGGGTAGTACCCTAATCCTGAAAAAAAAAGATTAATAAATACCTACCATCTCATGTAATTGAACTATCTTGGGTACATTCGTGTTGACCGACTGAAGAGCACCAAACTTTTGTTTACTAAGTTAACACTGATAAATGGCTTCAAACCCCATAATGACCGGTGGTATGTTAGTGATGAGCCCTTGAAGGAACGTCAGCTTCACCACCTTCTCAAGGGGCGCTACTTTTTAAGGGAAAAGAGGCTTCCACAGGCCTATAAGCCATATAAAGCTGTATAGTACGGAGAAACCCACTCTAAACTATTAAAAATAATAAAAATGTAGAATGTTACATTCGACCTTAAATTAATGTAAATTAGGCTATTCATCAGTATTCAGTCCTCTTCAAACAAAGCACTTTCCTGTTCTAGATCTTCGGCTATGATGTTCGTGTCCCTGTTATCACATACTAGGGCTGAGCAATTAACGCATATGCTCGAGCAGTTGAGACCACTCTTTCTGCACTCGCAATTACGGACGCATTCGTCTCTGAAAGCACACACTATGAGGGAAATTAATTCCTGGGGAGCTGCAGGACGTGCTGTAGTAATTGGTCTCAGGTTTTCGCCAATCTTCTTCCACCCCCACTCGAGCGGATTCTTCTTCTCATTCAGCCACTGCTGTATCTGGTGGTTGGTTCTAAATGAATGCTGCCTGGAAGCTGCCGAAGTGGGGGGGGGGGAGGGGGGGAGGGGGAGGGGGAGGGGGGGAGGGGGAGGGGGGAGGGGGGGAGGGGGGGGGGGAGAAGTGCAGCCAACTTGAACAATGATTGTATAGGCTGCTTTGCAATAGCCTGCAAGTAACACTGGTAGGAGATCTTTAGTGTTCTTGGCTCTAAACATCGCAAGAAGGAAATGCTTCCCAGCGTCAGCCACTGCACTGGGGTCAGCTTTGGGGTCGTTGAAGACTAGAAGTTTCGTACGAAGAGCTATGTTGGCTTGCACTTTCCCATACTGTGAAATTTTCATTGAACCAAAAAGTTTGTATACAGCGTGTCACCGCCATTTAGATCACTCTTGAATTCCAATCTTTATATCGCATTAGTTCGACAGTAGTCTGTGTCGCTACATTATGCCTTCATTTATGTAGAGAGCAGTTAAATTAGAGCGGATCCAACATTCAGGTAATCCTTCTGCCGCGTAGACAATCCGAGGGAATCCCATACAAAGGAATACAATTATATCAATAACCTTCATCTCATACACAGTAGCGATACATGCTTTGTAATGAGTCCAAGCCCATCAGTCAATAGCCTGGCTGCTTGTTTGTAATCCGTAACTTGGCACTTTCCGACTAATTTATACCATCTAAAAATATACATAACCCTTTTACTTATAATTAACATAATATATGAGGTAATGGCGCGGACGACGTAATGGCGTGGACGACAATAAGTAATACTGTGTATTACTTGATATCAAAATGAGATGATTAAATTAATATATTGATTATTGATGAGGAGTGCCTGTGCAGATCCAAGATCTGTCACAGTATAACCACATAGCTGGCAGAGTATTCTAAAGACGAATGATAAAAAATGACAGCAGAACTTCACTAGAAATAACAAACGCATTCAATGAGTCTCCCAATACGATTGAGGGAAGGAGAGTAGATGAGATAGTGTGTGCGTGGGAGGGGCAGGCGGCCGGTTCAGGGTGGAGGATGTCGACCGGCCCCTTACGCACGGCCTTGTACTGGCGGCCACGCTTGTACTAAACAGGTTTTTGTTCCCAGTATTTTTACGCTTCTAACCCTTTGTGGCGCCTCAGCCTCTTTTGGACTACAATACGACTGTACAATATTACTGTTCAATAAAATTGTTTAGTTATTTCTGTTTACATAGTAGTTATAATTTCATTTCTCCAAAAAATACGAAAAATTGCTATTTTCGCACCCTCCGTAACTCTGGAATCGTTCACTTTAGCAAGATTATGCTTGGGACCTTTTTTTTGTTCGCAATTTAATTTAGATTATTTGTGTAAATGACACATTTTGCGCTAAACCGCATATTTTTAAAAATATTTAAGAAAAACTGATAAAAACTACTAATTTACCAACTTCTGCCCCCCATCCCCCCCAAACCCGACGCTCAAAATGGTGGATGTTGAGGTTCGGCCGTTTTTAGGACTAATTGCACCGTACTACAGTTCCCACCTCTTGTAGCGAAGCTTTACGAGATGAGAATGCCCCAAATGAGACATAACTCTTTTCCGTGCCAATAATTAGTAATATGTTGTTTATTTGGAAGACCATCATTTCGAAATTTACTGAATTGGAATAATGATTATGAATGAATGAACAAGATATAAATAAGCAAATATGAAACATGGGCTTATATCAACATAAATGATGCACTCCTTCCGAATGCTTTGGAAGTGAATTCTGCGGAATTGACTGTGAACGAGGTGAAATATACATTCACGTCTTCAGTATCTTTCTTAGCAGATCCTGGGTACATAATAACAGGAAGTGAGGCTGAGAATCAATATCATGCAAGTCAGTCAGAAGCTGGTAGTATAGCAGACGGCATACACGATCATTAAACACGTCTCTGTTACCGAAACGTAACTCGTCAATGTTTTGTTTGGTAGAATGTTCTTAGAAAGCAGTGCCTCAATAGTCTTCACGCAGGTCTCGTTATCTTAGTCTCCCTATTCTGAATCAGCTTCTCGAGTGGCTCACTCAGAACAATTACAAATAATTTATATAATTCTTGTGGTCTTAGTCTATAGTCACAGAGCAACAATTTTACATTGTGAAACCAAATTCGATTTATAATTAACATAATAGCCTTTGATCCGAAGTATTTTCGGTTCAATTCCCGGCCTGGTTGTGGGATTTTAGCTTCCTACAATTAATTCCCCTGGCTCGGGGACTGGGAGATTGTGGTGTCTTCATCATTCATTTCAACCTCATTAGTATGTGCAAATCACCTATGGGGTAAACTTAAAATACCTGCACCATGTGTCTATGAAGGTCATACGCCAGTATTATAATTATTATTATTAATATGATTATTAACAACAATATATATTGATCGAAATTTACACACATTATTGATAAGACAATGTATCCAGCATAAGATTAACAGGCATCACATCCACACAGATCAGGCAAACATAATAAAAATTTAACACTAAATCTGCCATGGCTGATCTGAATAAACGACGTACCGCATTTACATGATTGTTCAGTGATATATCTAGAAGCAACACCTAGTGTGGAACAATCGTGCTCTTCAAAAGAAATCCACTGTGGTGCTCAAAAATTGTAAGTATGGGAGTTACAATTACAGTTATAACGTTATAGTTCAATCAAGAAAAACTGAACATCAAGTCTGATACACAGCATATGGAAACAGGTAGATTCAAAAAGTACTAACATACCTTATTTTCATATTTACTACCGGCCTATCGCATCACACAACTCTCCTTGCAAGTAAAGGGATTTTCCACGTGATGAAGTAAATAGCTATTTGTGCAGGACCTACACTGTGAAAAAACATAAGGTAAAAATTGAAACTCGTAATTAACAAGTAGTTCCGTGAAGAACTAAAGCCTATTTTCATATATCCTACTTATGTTAATTGCCTCTATCAACAAAATTTCAGTTTGATTGCTGTAATAGATTCGTAGATATTGAGAACCATCTAATATTCCGTATGGTCGCCATGTTGGATTTTTATATATGTAGGTCTTCGAGTTATGTGCTATTACATGAAGATTATTGTGTACGTGTAGTATTCAAACTTCAATCACAAGATTAGGACACAAGAAGTAAAAACAAGATTTAAAAATTTTGCACAGCTGCCATCTTGTGCTTATGAAAACACTTGAAATAAATTAGATACCAGTGGATTAACATTTGTGTAAGCATTTACCGTACCAAGTTCCACTGCACTCGGATGGTTAATTCCCAAGAACCGCCCATTTAAATATTTATAGTGCGCGTCGCCGCCATGTTGGATTTGTGCTCACCAGGTTATTGAACGTCCTATAGGTGAACTTAATATGTTCATAGCCTCTATGAACATAAAAATAGTCTGTTTGAATGCTGTAAAAGATTCGTAGATATTGAGAACCGTCTAAATATTTCGGATGGTCGCCATGTTAGATTTTTATATGTATAAGCCATAGAGATATGTACTGCCCCCGTAATTGAATTATATAGAGACCACGGTGGCTATATTTGAAATTATAAGGAGAGTTATGGCTGTCATAGTTATGACGTGGGTAGTCATGACGTAAGCACGGATGACGTAAATGTTATGCCAGCAGGCTACTTGAGCTGAGATTCTCAGTGACGTCAGCATTTAGTCGAGAATGTTCCAAGATTTACGACGCAGTCGCAGGAAACGAGGAATTCTGCTGAGGAAGAAACTATGCTATTGGAGGAGAGGCATGAACCAATGAACGATAGTTTAAAGAAAGACGGAGATTGCTGAAACTATGGTATTTTTATTACTTTTGGAATGCAGAATTGTGGAAATCCATTTGCAGTAAAGGCATTGATTTGGAATTTTGGTGAAATTTATTTTCAGTTTTTGAATTTTGAAAATCCGTCATGTATTAACGAAGTTGGAACTTCTAGCGATGACGCAGTATCACGCTTTGGAAGGGATGGAAACGCCCCTCGTGAAGTTAATAAAAGGGCTTGCGCAGAAGAGAGGAGCCTCTTTCGTTCTCTGATCATTCTGAGATCTCATTCTCAGAGCATCGAAGTATATTTGTGAAAGTTCTTTTCTTATACATTCATTATAGTGAGACGTCGAAGTGAACAGCAGTGAAAAGAATCGTCTTTATAACGCGTGGCGAGGCCACTAGATTAACGAGATCCATGTCAAACTAGGTGAAGTTGAAACGGACCTTAGAAAGCTTCTACAAGTTTAGCTTCGAACAGTTAGCGGTCTCCGATAAGCTAATTGTATTATGCAGTGCTACATGCAGTTATAGAGAAAAGCTGAACAATTTCGACCGATTAGTTCGAAAGATATTAGCAGTTTTATACGACTGAGAAAAGTGATTATCTCGCCACAAGAGAAGCACTTTTGTATAGCCAGAATCAACGCAACGGCTGACGCTGCGAGTGGAATAGAAAGACTTCAGATTGCTTGGTTACAAAACACTACGGTATAATGGAGCAATTGAATACGGCAGTTTGTTCTTCTAACACTACAACCGAAGAGCAGATGGAGGGCTAAAGGGCTTATTGCAATTGGGACATACTTCAACGGAGTAAGATAGCGACATGGAACTTCGCTAATTGATATTCCACACAAGCGAACATGCGGTGAATACCATCTACACCCATGTTTCGTAATTAAAGGCTGAATACCATCGAACAGCCATAGAAACAATTTCATACTCTGTATATGAATAATTTCTTCGGAAATTTCTACAAAACTTCATGGCGATTGTCTACTGGAACTTCAGGAAATTTTTCAAGAGAGGTCAGGGGTGTCCCGACTCACAAAGAAGATTATTGCCGGAAGGATGTCTATTCGTCTTCGAGGAGCAGAGCGATTCACGGAGAAGGAAGCAGTTCGATTCTCCGAGGGTGCTATTTCCTATTTCGAGGATGGAGCTCAGCTTAACGTGGTGAAATGGATCCATCAGCAGTCTTCTTTGAGGAATTTTCCTCTGGAACGTCAATCGGCAGATAAGGTAGTCGTGAACGTTTATTGTATTTGAGTATATTAATGATGTTTGAGCAACCATTTTTCCCATATTTTTATCCTCATGTTTTTTTTGCCCTATTTTCTTGTTGAGATTCTTATTCTCAGTACACCTTGATGAGTTTTGCATTTTTCGACGATTTATTAAGACATTGTTATGTCATGGGCATAGTTAACGATTTTGGACCAGTTGAGACTGATATTTAGATTTTTCAGTAATTAATATTTTTGTAGTCACGATTTGACTGTAAGTTAATGATTTTTATGGCAGATTTAAATTCAGACAGCGAGTCATTTTATTAAAGTAATTCTACCCCTGTTTAATTACTTTGACCAATTTTCTGTCATCATCAAGAAGGAAGAACATTTAAATGATTTTAGAGCGTTAAAATCTCTTACGTTGTCGACGATCTTGGAAATACTAGTCGTTATTTAAATTGATTGCAACACAGACATTTATCGTCAGTTATGAATGAACATTGCATCATAGACACTTTTGTGAAAGATTAACTTTAATAATGAATTATTGAATGCATTAAAGTCAAGAACTTGTGTTAGGAGTTTTTCTCAATTAGAGATTTATAGAACGATGTTTGCATTCCCCAGTCTAATTGGATTCTATTCGACTACTTTGCATTTTAGTCGCACTTTATTTGAAGATAGTATTTTTATACTACAATTTCTTTTAAGATGTTAATCTTAAATTTTGATAGACCAGACAGGCGTATATAAGCGTATTCACTATTAAATTTGTTTGTGATTGGCAAGTTTTGACTTCATTTCGGTTCATGAATGAAATTCACGAAGGTTATAGAAAAACAGTTTTGAAACAATAAATGATTATAAAATTTTTTAAGTGGAACTATGAATGTATAATCGCTAGTGCAGCGCGTGTTGAAAGTCGCTGAGGTATAATGCCCTTGAATATGAAGGAGGTTCCCACAGGAAAAAATGTTAAAGAATTATTTGTGGAAGTTTTGTAAGTTATGTGGAAGTTGAATGCCATATAGATTAATATATGATGATTTTGGGCATATTTTTAATGCAGATTGTGCATTAACTTGTTAGCGAAGGATTTTCCGCTGGAGTAAGATTGTAATAGTTCGTTGAAAATTAATCAAGTGATTTACTGTTATAATTAACACGAGTTTTGAAAGAATTTGAGATAAGATTTTGAATGAAGGTTGCCGTCACAAATCATTATTAAAACCTTTATTAAACCAGATTGTGACATTAACATGTATAACTAACCTTCATTGGTCGATTATATTAAACACGATTATGAAAATTATCAACCGGATGAACATGTGGTCAATGTATTTATTAAATTAATAATTTAAACAATTTAAATGTTAATATTGTAAATAATTGCTGTAAATATTTTTGAAAATAATGTAAAACGAGAGTGATGTTAAAGACGTGCTTATAATATTTTTATTGTCTTTGACAAATATTATAAACAATTTCTAATTGTTATAAATAATTTATGTGATTTTGTTATAAACATTTAAGAGCTAATTAAACATTTGGATTGAAGTTAACAAATTTAGGGAATTAACATAATGATCCAATAGGATGTGAGCAAAGTACTTGAAAGATTTGCGTAAATATTAATGTGAGTCGTCTTGTAGACATTTAAAAGCTTGAGAGAGCAAGCTGTACTCTTACGTAACTTAGCACGTGAGAAGGGAATGCATTTGACCAGTATGCAACAGGTTGGAGGGTAGCTCGCAGCTGGGCCAACATCTGGTTATCAGAGTGAGGTCGTACACACTCCGGCCTTGCGACTATAAATACCATTCTCATGTTTATTAAAAGGAAACCAAATGCTCTATATATGTCACACCCTGATGTCCTTTTCCAATCCAATAGTGTTATGAATATTACGTTATTTGGAGCTCTTGGGAGCTAAAATGTTTTTATCATGTTGTATGATAATTTTTGCAAGTCCTACTAGAGGACGTAGTCAGATTGACTTGGGCTACTGATAGCCACGTTTATTTTGTTGTGTTATCAAAATCATACCCTTTATTAGAAATAAAGCTTTTGTACAGTTCAAAGTTCTCGTCTTCGTCTTGGCTCATTTTTAAATATCATAGTGGAGGTTATTGTGTGAACAGACTTTTAGTGATCCTGTTGTCAACTCAAACCCCGAGATAATTAAGAGGTAAGTAACGGTAAGTATGAACCCCCGTCTATTTTGGTGTGTTCCACAATGATTTCCTGTGAACTTCTGTGCTCTTATCTCGATAGTATCTGTCAGTGCCATTTTCATTGATGTAGCTATGCCGGTGCGATTTATAATTGGCAATCCGATTTAGGGGGCGGATATCTGACAGCCTACTATCCAGGTAAACGGGGACAGAAAGATTGGCGCACCTAAAACGTTGGGGCTCGATTCAACATAACTGGATTACCAGGTTGAACGCCAGAAAGAGTGGCAAACCTAAAACGTGAGGTTCGATTAGACTCAAATAAAGAGGTTGATTCTTTGTTAGATGTCTAGGCCAATTGTAGAATTTAAGAGTGTGATTATATAGGAATTAAATGTTGTATTGTATTAGGAAAATTACACTCAGAAAAGATCAGATCTTATACAACTTGAGAAAGGTTAAATAGGCTGAAAACTTAGAAAAATCGCCTATGATCTGGAATCTTATTTTATTTGACCGGCTTATGACATTCTAATCATATTAAAGATAAAATTAAATTATTTGGATTGTAAATGTAAATTATTGGTGTTAGGATATTTTAAAATGAGCCAGAGAAATTTGAACATGTGCTTGAGTTTGTTTCAACATGAAGTATCTTCGAAGATTAATTATAAGGTAGTTATAAGTTAGATTTAAGACAGAAAATTGATCAAATTTATATATGGTGAAAAGTGTTGCTCAAATGTTGTTATTTTGCTCTTTTGATGTATGTCCCTACAGCAATCCATTTTTGAATAATATTGTAATGGCAGATGAAAGTTTGAAGAAAATGTTAGAGGAGATGTCTGCTAACATGAAGCAGATGATGGAGGAGAATGCTAGTAATTTGAATGCAAAGATGGAGGAAAATGCTAGTAATATGTCTGCTAATTTGAAAGCAAGCATGACTAGTAGTATGAAGCAGATGCTGAATGAAAGCATGAAGGAGAATAATAGTCGAATGGAGGAGAATGTTAGTAATTTGTCTGCTAATTTGAATGCAAGAATGGAGGAGAATGCTAGTAATATGTCTGCTAATTTGAAGGGTATCCAAACTAGCGCTGCTAATTTGGAGGATAATATGTCGCGTTTACAGATTAATACCCTAGGAATTGAGAATACTGTAAGTGACATCCGCACAAATGTGTCTGATGTTAAAAATGATGTGTCTAAGGTACAGAGAGACCTTAGAATGTTAAATCTAGATGTAGCTAATGTCCGAGGGGATATTTCTTGTGCTAGAGCCGAAGTAGTTGTTGTCAAAAACGATGTTGCGACTGTCCAAGACAAGGTCAAGGAAGTCCAAAAAGAAATTCAAAAAGCTAGAACTGATGTATCCAATGTTCAGGTAGACATTAATAACATTCATGCGGATATAACTGAGGTGCAAAGTGACATAACTAAGATTCAGGTAGAGGTCAACACAGTTTTCGTAGATATTACTAAAGTCCAAACTGATGTAAATAAAGTCAGGGAAGAAATCGAAAACTCAAAAACTCTTTGTACGCGTAATATAACTGCATTAGCGACTAGGTTAGTCGATGAATCAGTTAGAACAACAACGTCTTTAGCAGAGTTGAAGTATGATGTAGAGGTCATGAGAACCCAGGTATTAGACCACAATAGAGTATTAAAAGAGGATATCGAAGTAGACATAGCCGAAATGTTAACAGCAAACGTAGCGGTATGGAAAGACGAGTGGAATAAGTCAAGTGGGGAACATGTAACCCAAATTCAGGAAAGGATTGAAAGAAAACTTGCCAGTACGCAGATAGAAATTAACAATGAAGTAGTACAGATTAGGAAAGATTTAAGCGTCAGGATAAATTCGTTATCCGAAAAACAAGTTGACGATAGAACACAACTAGATCAGGATATGCAAACTTTAAAATCTACATTAGAGGATCAAATTCATAAAGTTGTCTCGGATGTAAATGAAACGACGAGTAAACTGAAAAATTTGAAGTTAGGAGAGGCTAGTTTAATGGAGAACTACAAAGAAGAGATTATCAAGAAAGTCTTAACAGAAATCACCGACAAGGATACAGAAGGCTTAGCTTGCGAGTTGAATAGGAATTATGCTAGAAGACATAACCTAGAGCCAGAAGAAAGAGACGTGACTCCTGAAGAACGTGTATCCAGATTCAGAGAGGAGGATGACGAGAGGAATATGGAACCTGAGTGGAATTATCGAGATAGTGGGAAAAACTATCCGGATTCATATCCGAGGAACGTGACGGTCATTAGGAATTTCGAAGACAAACCACAAAAATTCAGTAACACTGATAGTTTGACACCTATAGAGTATGTAAGGAATCTCAAAGATTATTTCATCGAAGCTCACATTCCCAGAGAGAGAGAGATGAAGATAGTAGAGAGATATCTGATTGGAGGACCCCTTGAATGGTTTCGCGCATTTAGATACACATTCAGTAACTTTGACGAGTTTGCAGAGGCATTAATCAAACGATTTTGGTCCATAGAAGCGCAGAATTCGTTAAGAGCGGAGGTGTATTCAAGAAAATACTCAGGTACGCTTCCAACGAGGTACGCTGATTTCTTTACGAGTCAGTTGTCCCGCTTGAGATTTTTGCAACCCCCATTGTCCACGGAGCAACTAATAGATGCGATTTCTCGTATGCTGCCAGTTGAGGTGAGGAGACTTATAATTTCGTCCAACATCAGGGATTTATCCAGCATGGATGAATTACTGAGAAGGTTAGACTACACAAGTCCAATGCCTAACGTAGTCCAGAAAGGTCAAAGGCAGGAGTTTAAGGAAATCAATACGGTATATATGGACCAAGTCCAACAAACTGACAAGCCAGAGCAGGAGAAAACTGACAATGTAGGTCCTCACAGGAATAATCAGTTTAGAAATTACAGATCACAAGGTTACCGACCGTATCAACAGAGAAGAGGTTGGAACTACAACCGAGGAAACTACAATGGAAGAGGCAGATATTACAACAATAATGGGTATAACCGTAACTATAATAGGAATAACCAAAACCAAAATAGAAACCAGAATACTCAAAGTCAGGTTATGACACCTGATCAGTATCAGCAAAGAGAGAAGGAAAGCCAGCAATACTTAAAAGAATTAAGGGATAAAGAAGCTGACAATCAAAAGAAAAGGCAGGATGTTGTAATCGATCCTGGGCCTTCTACGAGCCAACAGAATTTTGAGGTCGGTAACACAAAAAAAAAACGCCGATTTCTCAACGTCAGTGAGAACCTGTAAATACATTGCCACACCACACCTGATTACGATTAATGAGATATACGAAGTTACCGATGAAGATTTACTAGAAGAGAGGGGTATTGTTAAAGAGGAAAGACCATGTGCATTACCAATTATTGCTGTACGGATAGATGGACAGCAGTACAAAGCCCTGATGGATACTGGTGCTATTATTTCCATAATTTCAGAGGAATGTTATCAAAGTCTGCTAAGAGGAGAGAACATGACAGTTCTACCTGTTTCTACCGTCAAAGTGAGAGGGATATTCCAAGATAAGGCAGTGAAATGCAAGATTCAAGTGTTATTGAACTTTGAGATCAATGGAAGGAATTATGAACAGATCTTCATTGTGGTGAGCAAGATCAATTTTGATATGGTGCTTGGAATCGATTTTATATCGAAGGTCGGAGCTATTATTGACATGAAGAACAGAAGTATTAGCTTTAATGATGGGTACATAATCACAGAAGAGATAGAAGAACAGGACGTGAAAAACAGTCTGGAAATAGACCTTAGGGAAGAAATTTTGAATACAATAATTAATGAAGTGGAAAATTTAGAAGAAATACCCAGTAGAAAAACTGAAGGATTTGAAGAAATTCAGGGGGAATTTGAGGATCTGATAAAGGAATTCCAAGATATTTTCGATGAAAAGCCTGGATTGATTAAGGATTATAAGTACAAGATAAGGCTGACAGATGAAACCCCTTACCAGAAGAGAATATACCCCATTCCTGAGAAATACTATCAAGAAGTACGAGGGTTAATCAGAAAAATGGAGGTAGACGGGATTATTAGAAAACAGGCGTCGTCTTATATAAACCCCATCACAGTAGTGAAGAAAAGTAATGGTCAAATACGTCTTTGTCTCGTTGCCAGGACCATCAACTTGAAGATTCTTCCAGAAAATGACAGACCACCCAAGATTAGAGATCTGCTTCGGAAATTCAAAGGAAGAGCTTGTTTCAGCGTTCTTGACTTGACGTCTTCTTTTTATCAAGTTCAATTAGAAGAGAATAGTATGCAGTACACTGGATTCCTATTTGACCAGACGTCATGGGTATTTGCCAGAATGCCTTTTGGTATGGTTAACAGTGGACCAGCACTTATTCGAGCACTTGATAGTAAGCTCACTGACGAAGTGAAAGAAAATGTAATCTGCTACATTGACGATTTAATCGTATCTTCACCCAGCGCCGCAGAACATTTAGTGCACTTGAGAAAGTTGTTCGAGAATTTAAGGGAGGCCAATATTAAGGTGAACTTTGGAAAATGTCAATTCTTGAAGAAGGAGATAAATTATTTGGGGCATACTATTGATAAAGATGGATATCATCCAAACATGGAAAAAGTAGATGCGATCACGAGATTTCCAAAGCCAACTAAGGTAAAACAAGTCAGAGAATTTGTAGGTGCATGCCAATTTATTAGCAGCCACTGTCCAAGATACTCGGAAATTATGGCTCCTCTGTATGACTTACTCAAGAAGAACAACAGATGGAAATGGAGTACCGCTGCAGACGAGGCTTTTGAGAAAGCAAAAGAAATGCTCAGAAATAATATGAAACTGGAGTACCCAGACTTTGAGAAGGTGTTCTATATTGAGTCTGATGCATCAAGAATAGGCATTAGTGCAGTCTTATACCAGAAAGACGAGGCAGGCAACAAGCACTACATTGCGTTCACTAGTCGGAAGTTGAAAAAGCACGAGGAAAACTACTTCACGACAGAGCTTGAAGCGTTAGCTTTTGTGACAGCTTTACAAGCCTGGAAGAAAATCCTGCTGGGACATAAGGTCATCATTATTACTGACCATAAAGCACTACAGTTTATGTTGCAAACTGACATGTCAAGTGATAGATTGACACGTTGGGCTTTGTTCACCCAACAGTTTAACGCTACTATCGTCCACCAGCCTGGGAAAGATAACTTACTGGCTGATGCTCTATCACGTAACCCTATTAAAAATGTGCAGATACACCATGTACAATTGGAGCAAGAAGATGAAGAAACCGTTAGGAGGTTAGCCCGAATCGGTGTGTCACAGAAGAGACACGCTCCAATAAGGAAAATGTACAGGTTCCTCAAGGGTTACATGGACAATACGGATGTTGACTATGAAGCTACACGGAGAAATTCACGACACTTTGTCTTGAGTGGAGACATCGTATGCAAGTATGCTGACTCTGCGCATACAAAACTCCGAATAGTCGTGCCACCTAAACTTATTGTCAATTTAGTGTGGGTAGCTCATCACGCAACTGGACATGCCGGTTTAGATAAAACTCTTAATACACTTAAAGAGAGATTTATCTGGACTAACATGCGTTCCAGCATTGCCAAGGTCATTAGATCCTGTGACAAATGTCAAAGAGCAAAGTATGCTTCTGCTTTACTAAAGGGAAAACCGAAGGCAATGATTCCTTCTAAGCCAAACGAACTTATGGCGACGGATATATTTGGCCCCTGTCCGAAGGGATACCAGGGTAACCAATACTAGTTAGTGACCGTGGATGTTTTCTCAAAATTTGTTACAATGAGTCCCATGCAGAAAGCTAACACGAGGAACGTAGTAAGCAGACTGGAAAATGCTGTATTTCCTAAAGCTGGTATACCGGAATATCTACTGTCAGATCATGGAACGCAGTTTACGTCCGTGGAATTTGCAGCGGATATGGAAAGGCTTGGCATTAAGCACTTATTTTCAAGCGTGCGTTACCCTGAATCGAATTCCTCAGAAAGATATATGGCTGAATTTTCGAAACTCTGTCGAATTTTCTGTCCAAATGATCATTCTGGTTGGGTGAGATTTGTACCCCTTATTGAGGAATGTCTGAACTCTACAGTGCAGGAGAGCACAGGAGAAGTGCCAATGCGACTTCATCTAGGAAGAAACCCAGAAAGGCCGTGGGATAATCTTTTCAACCACATACCGAGAGATCCCGACATAGGAAGACAGCAGAGGATTGACAAGGCAAAGGAACAACTCCAGAAAGCAGCAGAGAAACGATTGAAAAGAGTAGCTGGAAAACGTTTTGGTACACCCTTTCAAGTTGGAAATCTTGTATTATTACGCAGACCTGTCAAGGCTGATATGACCAAGAAAATCTACCCCAAATTTGGATTAGTGTTCCTGGGGCCGTTTAGGATTACGAACGCTTATGGAAACAACTGTTATGAACTCTACGATGATGAGAATAATGTCGTTTACGGCAAGTTCAATGCTGGAAATTTAAAAAGATACTATCCTAGAGTAAGCCAGTAATAATTCAATTTCGTGTTCAAGAGAGTTGAGATACTTGTAACATTGAGTTTAAAAACAATTTGCAACTGTTTTTAAAACGTGGTGGGAGGAGAATGCCCCCGTAATTGAATTATATAGAGACCACGGTGGCTATATTTGAAATTATAAGGAGAGTTATGGCTGTCATAGATATGACGTGGGTAGTCATGACGTAAGCACGGATGACGTAAATGTTATGCCAGCAGGCTACTTGAGCTGAGATTCTCAGTGACGTCAGCATTTAGTCGAGAATGTTCCAAGATTTACGACGCAGTCGCAGGAAACGAGGAATTCTGCTGAGGAAGAAACTATGCTATTGGAGGAGAGGCATGAACCAATGAACGATAGTTTAAAGAAAGACGGAGATTGCTGAAACTATGGTATTTTTATTACTTTTGGAATGCAGAATTGTGGAAATCCATTTGCAGTAAAGGCATTGATTTGGAATTTTGGTGAAATTTATTTTCAGTTTTTGAATTTTGAAAATCCGTCATGTATTAACGAAGTTGGAACTTCTAGCGATGACGCAGTATCACGCTTTGGAAGGGATGGAAACGCCCCTCGTGAAGTTAATAAAAGGGCTTGCGCAGAAGAGAGGAGCCTCTTTCGTTCTCTGATCATTCTGAGATCTCATTCTCAGAGCATCGAAGTATATTTGTGAAAGTTCTTTTCTTATACATTCATTATAGTGAGACGTCGAAGTGAACAGCAGTGAAAAGAATCGTCTTTATAACGCGTGGCGAGGCCACTAGATTAACGAGATCCATGTCAAACTAGGTGAAGTTGAAACGGACCTTAGAAAGCTTCTACAAGTTTAGCTTCGAACAGTTAGCGGCCTCCGATAAGCTAATTGTATTATGCAGTGCTACATGCAGTTATAGAGAAAAGCTGAACAATTTCGACCGATTAGTTCGAAAGATATTAGCAGTTTTATACGACTGAGAAAAGTGATTATCTCGCCACAAGAGAAGCACTTTTGTATAGCCAGAATCAACGCAACGGCTGACGCTGCGAGTGGAATAGAAAGACTTCAGATTGCTTGGTTACAAAACACTACGGTATAATGGAGCAATTGAATACGGCAGTTTGTTCTTCTAACACTACAACCGAAGAGCAGATGGAGGGCTAAAGGGCTTATTGCAATTGGGACATACTTCAACGGAGTAAGATAGCGACATGGAACTTCGCTAATTGATATTCCACACAAGCGAACATGCGGTGAATACCATCTACACCCATGTTTCGTAATTAAAGGCTGAATACCATCGAACAGCCATAGAAACAATTTCATACTCTGTATATGAATAATTTCTTCGGAAATTTCTACAAAACTTCATGGCGATTGTCTACTGGAACTTCAGGAAATTTTTCAAGAGAGGTCAGGGGTGTCCCGACTCACAAAGAAGATTATTGCCGGAAGGATGTCTATTCGTCTTCGAGGAGCAGAGCGATTCACGGAGAAGGAAGCAGTTCGATTCTCCGAGGGTGCTATTTCCTATTTCGAGGATGGAGCTCAGCTTAACGTGGTGAAATGGATCCATCAGCAGTCTTCTTTGAGGAATTTTCCTCTGGAACGTCAATCGGCAGATAAGGTAGTCGTGAACGTTTATTGTATTTGAGTATATTAATGATGTTTGAGCAACCATTTTTCCCATATTTTTATCCTCATGTTTTTTTGACCTATTTTCTTGTTGAGATTCTTATTCTCAGTACACCTTGATGAGTTTTGCATTTTTCGACGATTTATTAAGACATTGTTATGTCATGGGCATAGTTAACGATTTTGGATCAGTTGAGACTGATATTTAGATTTTTCAGTAATTAATATTTTTGTAGTCACGATTTGACTGTAAGTTAATGATTTTTATGGCAGATTTAAATTCAGACAGCGAGTCATTTTATTAAAGTAATTCTACCCCTGTTTAATTACTTTGACCAATTTTCTGTCATCATCAAGAAGGAAGAACATTTAAATGATTTTAGAGCGTTAAAATCTCTTACGTTGTCGACGATCTTGGAAATACTAGTCGTTATTTAAATTGATTGCAACACAGACATTTATCGTCAGTTATGAATGAACATTGCATCATAGACACTTTTGTGAAAGATTAACTTTAATAATGAATTATTGAATGCATTAAAGTCAAGAACTTGTGTTAGGAGTTTTTCTCAATTAGAGATTTATAGAACGATGTTTGCATTCCCCAGTCTAATTGGATTCTATTCGACTACTTTGCATTTTAGTCGCACTTTATTTGAAGATAGTATTTTTATACTACAATTTCTTTTAAGATGTTAATCTTAAATTTTGATAGACCAGACAGGCGTATATAAGCGTATTCACTATTAAATTTGTTTGTGATTGGCAAGTTTTGACTTCATTTCGGTTCATGAATGAAATTCACGAAGGTTATAGAAAAACAGTTTTGAAACAATAAATGATTATAAAAAATTTTAAGTGGAACTATGAATGTATAATCGCTAGTGCAGCGCGTGTTGAAAGTCGCTGAGGTATAATGCCCTTGAATATGAAGGAGGTTCCCACAGGAAAAAATGTTAACGAATTATTTGTGGAAGTTTTGTAAGTTATGTGGAAGTTGAATGCCATATAGATTAATATATGATGATTTTGGGCATATTTTTAATGCAGATTGTGCATTAACTTGTTAGCGAAGGATTTTCCGCTGGAGTAAGATTGTAATAGTTCGTTGAAAATTAATCAAGTGATTTACTGTTATAATTAACACGAGTTTTGAAAGAATTTGAGATAAGATTTTGAATGAAGGTTGCCGTCACAAATCATTATTAAAACCTTTATTAAACCAGATTGTGACATTAACATGTATAACTAACCTTCATTGGTCGATTATATTAAACACGATTATGAAAATTATCAACCGGATGAACATGTGGTCAATGTATTTATTAAATTAATAATTTAAACAATTTAAATGTTAATATTGTAAATAATTGCTGTAAATATTTTTGAAAATAATGTAAAACGAGAGTGATGTTAAAGACGTGCTTATAATATTTTTATTGTCTTTGACAAATATTATAAACAATTTCTAATTGTTATAAATAATTTATGTGATTTTGTTATAAACATTTAAGAGCTAATTAAACATTTGGATTGAAGTTAACAAATTTAGGGAATTAACATAATGATCCAATAGGATGTGAGCAAAGTACTTGAAAGATTTGCGTAAATATTAATGTGAGTCGTCTTGTAGACATTTAAAAGCTTGAGAGAGCAAGCTGTACTCTTACGTAACTTAGCACGTGAGAAGGGAATGCATTTGACCAGTATGCAACAGGTTGGAGGGTAGCTCGCAGCTGGGCCAACATCTGGTTATCAGAGTGAGGTCGTACACACTCCGGCCTTGCGACTATAAATACCATTCTCATGTTTATTAAAAGGAAACCAAATGCTCTATATATGTCACACCCTGATGTCCTTTTCCAATCCAATAGTGTTATGAATATTACGTTATTTGGAGCTCTTGGGAGCTAAAATGTTTTTATCATGTTGTATGATAATTTTTGCAAGTCCTACTAGAGGACGTAGTCAGATTGACTTGGGCTACTGATAGCCACGTTTATTTTGTTGTGTTATCAAAATCATACCCTTTATTAGAAATAAAGCTTTTGTACAGTTCAAAGTTCTCGTCTTCGTCTTGGCTCATTTTTAAATATCATGGTGGAGGTTATTGTGTGAACAGACTTTTAGTGATCCTGTTGTCAACTCAAACCCCGAGATAATTAAGAGGTAAGTAACGGTAAGTATGAACCCCCGTCTATTTTGGTGTGTTCCACAATGATTTCCTGTGAACTTCTGTGCTCTTATCTCGATAGTATCTGTCAGTGCCATTTTCATTGATGTAGCTATGCCGGTGCGATTTATAATTGGCAATCCGATTGAGGGGGTGGATATCTGACAGCCTACTATCCAGGTAAACGGGGACAGTACCATTAGAGGAAACTTATTTTGTAGGTTCATAATTCAAATTTTTACTTCCATCTCATGATTACGACACAAGAAATAAAAAATAATTTTAAAATTTCGCACAGCCTCCATTGGTAGGTCAAGCCTAGGCTTAATCACCACCGCAGGGAAGATGATATGAAAAAGGAAAGGACTTGGAAATAGAATCAGTTTTTTGGAAAAAGGGAAGTGGACCCAAAAAAATCTTTTTTTAATAATAGAAAACAAGAAAGAATATTTGTGGTAGATTAAGGCTTGTGAATGCAAGGCGGGAAAGCAAATACCAACCTTGATTTTTAATTGTTGATAGGGTATTTTTCGGGATTGGTGGACTTTAGAAAAACTACTAAAAACTTGATAAATGAAACTAATAAAGAGAACACAGTCTTGCTTACGCATAGAGCTACCAAGAGTGTGTACAACTAAGTGATTATAAACAAGTATAGTAATGCGAGCAAAGCTTATTTCGTCACGCCATAAAATTCGCTGAAGATCTTGTTGCTCAGAGTGAAATAAAACCTGGCGGTACATCTGTTTAATGTCGCCAATAACGGCTATGGGAAATAAACGAAAGTTTAAAAGAATAGTGGACAAACCTGTTTGAATAGCGGGACCAGAATAAAGAGTATCGTTAAGGCTATTGACCCATTAAATACAACATGGATTGTAATTCGTCATTGGATTTATTCACAACTTCCTTGTGACCTAGACTTTCATACTCTTCCATGAATTTGGTATGTTGTTCTTTTAAAACGGGTTCCTGTTTGAATTTACTCTCAATGGCGATGAGAGCTTTTCGCACTTTAGGTTGAGAATTGCAAAGTATTGGAGGGTTAAGCGGTCTAGGAATTTGGACAATAAATCTACCTTCGGGAGTTCGAGTAGTAGTCGATATGAAGAGCTGCTCGCAAAATTCGTTTTCAGATAAAATTGGACTGGGGGAATCAATGTTTTCAAGTGCTGACAAAATGGCATTGCGAAGTAGGTTGAGTGGTATAATGCGGAAGTTGGCCTGTAATAATCCATCCAATATTTGTATCTCTGGCTAAAACGTTAAAGGACAAGTGACGTATATGCTTGCGTAGACAATTCCGGAAGACATTTGCACTGAAGAGTATATCGATACCACCTTGAATGTTAAACAGAGGATCGGCAAGCCTCAAGTTAGCGGGAATATTTAAGCAAGTGTCTTCACCTATACTGTTAAGAATAAGACAGTTTAGTTTAAGGAAGGTATTTCTTTGACAAATATCTTTTACTTTTAATTTTGAAAATTGCAAAGCTTGCGTTTTTGAACAATTTATACCTAATACGTTAATAGAATCAGAATTAGAATACCCTCTGCTCCAAATTTCGGATAACCAGAGATTGGGACGGGAGTATTATTTATTCCAACCTTCACCTGACACATGCGATTATTACAATGTTTACATACAATTTAAAAATAAGTCACAAACTTACAACTATTTACATTGTAAACAATTAACAAGACACAAACAATGACACTAACCTACCCTTATCCTAGTTGATACAGAGAGGCTCTCCAAGACTTTAATTACATTTTATAGTTTAGGAAACCATCTCCTGAACCTGTATTCTTAATTCACATGCATCATTATTCTGGTTCTCATTTGTCGCGTTTTTATTCCACATTGCCTTGATGATATTAAAAAAATGCTAATTGATCTGCCTTCCTCCATTCCCTGTTTAGTAATTTTATTGAAGTGTGATACTCATTTTCATTTTCTATTCTGTATAAATCAGACTTGTCTACAACTTTGCTCTTATCGATTTAATCTCCTTGCATTCCCTGATCAGGTGTGGTGCACCCATAACCTTCCCACAAAACAGGCAAAGGTCCTCTTTACCTACTTCACTCAATGCTTTGTTTTACACCCCCATTAACCACCAAATTATCCCTATCATTTCTCCTTTCATTAGACATTGAGGCGTTATGCTCATAAAGTTCCTTATTTCGCAGAACTCCGTTAAGGTTCTCCTGTTGGCACACTCTTCTGTCAGCACCTGCAACTCTATGTCAAAAACACTTCTGCACACTTTTGTACACACCCTACCTTCCTCTCTTCGTAAGTCCCTATCCCATAGATAACCCCTTCCTAATCTTTCCTGTACATATCTTACCCCGTTCACCCAGTGGCCCTCTTGCTGATGCTTCATTTGGTGTAGATAGGTTACCTTTCACATTTCCCCCCTCCACCTACATTCAGACGAATCCAAGACTCTATGATCCTTTTTAGGATATGTTTTCGAATGCTTACATCCTCACACAACATCCTTGCTCCACAATTCGCCGTGCAACTAGGTAGCCCCAAAATTATCTTAGCAAACTTGCTTACAATACTGTCCTGGGTTGCCGTTCCTTCTTCTAAACCCCATACTTCCACTCCATATATTACGCTTGATATGATGAGTGCGTTAAACACATTTTTATGAACTTTGTAGCAAGATTCGGTAACTTAAGTTCTAACACTTTAACACTCGCCAGTTTCAACCAAGCAAGCAAGGTGAACAGACGTGCAGTGAAGTGTAAGGGATAATGGGAATCGCTATTCAGCAGTACCTGGCGGTCATCGGCCGCTGGCAGGCTAGAGCAAAGTGCGATTTCGGTGCCGGGAAAGTAATAGTGGGCAATGTCACGAAGCAGATGGGGGTTAGGTGATGGGGATGGTAGCGCTGGTTGTGGCGACGCTACTGTTAATTGGAGGAGTGGAGTCAAACCCAGGGCCTGGTCAGATAGGATGGCAAGACATTGAAACAATAAGAGGAATTGTAAATGAAGCGTCCCAAAATGACCAGATCCTGGACATTCCTCGAGAGTAATAGAAGGAATTTAAGGAGATGAAGACATGTACAAGGGAAGAGATGGGAATAGTGACAGAAAGACTGGCTGAAAATAGTAGAGAGATAAAGCACCTAAGATTAGAAGTGGAGGTGTAAGAATTAAGGAAGACCAAGAAGGATGAGAGAAAGGAAAACGTCTTCATTTACGGATTAAAGGAAGATGTCAATGAAAGCGCCAAGCATCTACTGTCCAAGGTGATCCTAGTCATTAGTGACGGCATACAGATAATCATTGGGGACGTAGATATTGACAATGTGTTCAGGATAGGGCGGGTGAAGGGCAAGAGGCCCGTGAAAGTGTCATCAGTTTCTTCACAGATGGCTCACAGAATTCTGGCGAACACAAGGAATCTGAAAGGGGAGAGGATATGAGTAAGAAGGGACATGAGTAAAGAAGTAAGTGAGCAGAGGATCGTGCAGTTTCATTTGATACGTTTATAGCAGTAGGTGTTACAGGAAGACCTAGTTTTTTAATTAATGAATTGGAAACGAAATCGTGAGTCGCCGCCGAGTCAAGGAGTCCTCGGGCATGAATCCAGTTACCTGATCTATCTTGAACCTCTATTTGAACTGTGGACAGCAGTACTTGAGCACTGCGCAAGGACGTGGCGTTTTGAATGTATGATGACCCATTGGTTCTGCTAGTGTCGACACTTTGTTTAGATGTAGAAGCTGTAGCTGTTGATAACCTCGGTGTATCATGACGATGCAGTAGTGTATGATGTGCTCTCTTGCAATGTTAGCAAGGTCAAGCAGATCTACAATATGAATCGGAGTGATTAGATGAAAGGCAATTAAAGCAAAAACGATTTTGGGATACTAATTTCCTTCTATTATCGACGGATAGTTCTTTGAAAGAATTACAAAGGTATGAAGCGTGCGAATTTTGACAAAGTATGCATTTCGAAGGGTTATTAGAAGTTTCTTGGGGTTAACTTTGGGTGTTTAATACAGGAGAAATAGCAGACTTTTTTCAGAAGACCTAACTTTGTAACCAGCAACGTGGGTGATGGACCTAGAAGAGTTTAGAAGTGACTAGGTGGATTAGAAAAGTGTCCCAATGGTCTGTAGGTTGTTCTAATTGAGATAGTGCCTTTACATGCGATTGGGTTGTGTCTATGAGGGTACGCAAACTATTGACGTCCTTGTGACGTGATGGGGGGGGGAGATTAAATAAAGATTTCATGTGATGCTGAACACGTAAGCGTACATTACCATATCTTTTTTGAGCAGATTGAAGGCAATGGGGTAGTTTTCGGCACTTAATTGAAGGGTTTCTACTAATTGCAACGCCTGATCCTGAAGAGACGATCGCAAGTAATGCAATTTATGAATTACTAAGATAGCTTTATTATCGTGAACTAGGGAGCAAAATAGTTCATAAAAAGAATCCCATTCGGATTCGTCGCCTGAAAAATGGGGAAGTTCTATCTTAGGAAGTAAGGGTCTGGGCCTTCACGAGGCAATGTTTGTTGCGCTTGCGGGGAACTAGAAGCCGGAATATCCTTTTTTGATCTTCGGTGAGATTACGCATTAAGGCGTAGGTGTTACCAATGCCTTCATAATATAGATTTTCAACCTCCACCCTATCTCCTGCCTGATTTAGCATGGTTGTTTTGATTTCTGTTTGAACCGCGTCATATTTCTCATAAGCCCGTTCATAATCTTTAAAACGAAGTGAAAGTATATCTAGATTACACACTTCTGGAGATAAATCCTTAAGATATGTTCTGAATCGAGTGAGTTGCCCTTTGTAGGAAGCACGTTTAGCGGTAAGTTTGTCATCTTTTTCTTTTTCTTTTTCTTTGTCAGTAGGGGCCATAACGGAAATTGAAATTTGGAGTGCAACTTACTCCTATGAAAAAAGTTGATATTGCTGTCAAGTTGGCAGCGACAAACAAGTTGGAAGGTGCAGAATGCTGTAGGAGTTTCCAGGAGCGACCCTCTCTCCTCCGCAATGATTCACCAGCCTTGAGCAGTTTGGCTTATAGCTGAAAAATTCCAAGAGACTATTAGTAATTTGCAACATATTGACAAATTGGATTCGCAGGGTTTCGGTACCAACTTTTGGTAGGTCAAGCCTAGGCTTGAACACTACCGGCGGGAAGATGATATGGAAAAGGAAAGTGCTTGGGAATAGAAACAGATTTTTGGAAAAAAGGAAGTGAGCCCAAAAAAACATTATTTTTAAGAATAAAAATAACAAAGGATAGTTGGGGTAGATTAAGGCTTGTGAATGCAAGGCGGGAAAGCAAATACCAACCTTGATTTTTAATTGTTGATGGGGTATATTTCGAGATTGGTGGACTTATAGAAAAACTACTAAAAACTTGATAAATAAAACTAATAAAGAGAACACAGTCTTTCTCACGCATAGAGCTACCAAGAGTGTGTACAACTAAGTGATTATAAACAAGTAGAGTAATGCGAGCAAAGCTAGCTGAAGTTGCCGGCAAGCAGGCGCTAAGTGCACTTTCCCTCCCGAGCAGGAATTCGGGAATTATGTGGGGACACAGTTCACTGGCGATGAAATGTAGCCAAGAGGAAATTGAATTACCGTATTTCTTTTCCTTGCTAAAGGGAAATGTTTTAGGAAGCATTCTGAAATGCTGGAGAGATTTGAATTACCTATGATATTTTATTCCCTGCCGAGGATGGATCCCTAAGAGGGGCACCGATTGCCCTCAATATCTACAGAGCTAGAAAGCCCTCTAAGTTTTTGGTGAGAATATTGTAGTAGAAGTTACTTGAAAGAAACAATTGTTGTGTTTAAGTTTGACTAAACCTTTATCCTGCAGAGTGCCGACTAAAAGTTTAGAAAGGATAAGAAAAACAAACCTAACTTTAGGAAAACTACAATTCTGAGGTAAATTATAGGACAAGGCAAATTCGCCTCGAGTAGGAAGCTGGCTGAGCAACCTATACTCGCCTTTAATAATTTACAAGAGATAACTAAAGTAAACTTTATGTGCAGTATTAGCAAGATTTTTGCCAAAAACACAACAAATGATTAAATTGGTATTAAACTTGGTATTCACTACTCGTGATTATTTCTTTAAATGCAAGAAAAGATGGGAAAGGAAGGACATACCTAACAGCTCTTAGAGCAAATATAATTGAAATCCAGGAAATTACAGCATTTTAATTGCCTCAACAATAATAGAATTTCGAACAATTTGTACAATCCAGAGGTCTGAGACCTCTAACAAGAATAACACGAACCCTTACAAGGGTTTTCGAACAATTTGTACTATTAAGAGGTCTGTGACCTATAACACGAATAACAAGGACCCTTACAAGGGTAGCCTATAGATTCTTTGGTTAATTAATTTGGAAGCAAGTACATTTTGGACTAGAATGCTTTCGTAATAAAGCGAAAAGAGCTTTAGGCAAAAATATATAGTTACAGTTATAAATTCCTGAGGATAGCAGGAAGACGATTAGAATGTGGATTATAACCACCAATGTTTAAACAGACACTAATTGAAGCTATATTCAAATTTGTAAATGTCACCTCAGTGAAACCTCGATTACATAAGAAAAAATACAAAATGTTTTAACAAACGGGAAATTACAAATTCAAAATTCCTGAAGCAGCAGGAAAATGAAAGTGCAGATTAAAATGTGGATTAATAACCACACAGAGTATTTATACAGAGCTACGGAAGTGATATATGAAAAATGGGAGGGAGCCTATTAGTAGGCAAGGCCTCATAGAAAAGATTACAAGACAAGTATATAAATTATGCTAAATCGTTAGTAATAGGAAAATTGGGGATAGAGGAAATGGAGAATTAAAGTCTGACCGATTTTAACTGTTTCGAACGGAAAGCGGTGCGGAAGATAGCGACACGAACACCTTTCGTAGCACTAACAGTTATGTTGAGCATAGGTAGATTGTCACTATTGCAGTTTATGTAGTTTGTACTGAGTTGAAAGTTAGCAGTAATTTGACGTTGTAGAGTTTTGAGGTGTTAGCCGGTATACCTAGGTAGTTTATCACTGGGTCGAGTCTATTGCATAATTTGACATTTTACAAGTTGAAGGCAACATAAAATGGGGCAAAAAGCAAAATTCCACGATGAAATTGAAGAATAACTTTGTACAGTTTCAAGATTTAGTAGAACAATCCCACGAAGAAGAAATCATGTTTTTCAAGCTATAAGTTTAGCAAAATTCCTACGTTGGAGAGAAGTATCCCCTTTTCCGTACAAGAAGTACTTGGTTTTTGCATGACTTTCAAAAGCAAGCTTAGTTAAGCTTAAGCAAGGTAAAGAAATATCCCTCGTTGGGCATTCAGAAGAATGCACAAGTATGTGAAAATTTAAATTCTGCTGAAAGTGTTCATTAAAATATTTGGATTTAGATTTCCAAAAGCCCCATAAAATTTGACGATAAACCACTTAGTGGAGTACTTACCTTTTCATTGCAACGCAGATGATGTTTCCAGCCAGCCGTTACAACAATATTAAATCATGGCGTCTATTAAAAAATTCAACACATGGTTGAGGAAGATGAGCCCCTCCTAGGAAGAGGGCCGAACTGTCACACCTTAGCACACGAAGAGAAGTGATCGAGAAAATCAAACGCTCGGAGAGCCGGAGAGGAGAGGGGAAGGGAGGGGGAAACAAAAGAAGAGATACAGAGCAAGCAACATACAAAAACAAATTATACATAATACAGTTCAGATACAATGGAGTTGAAATCTTCATGGAGATTGTAGATATCGACAATGATGCCATCTACTTCAAAGTTGTGGAACTTGAAATGATTGGATTCAAAGGCTTCAACGAATTGCCGCATGGAGAGCTGTGGAGAATCTTACATGGAAATTGCACATCTGAAACAAACTTTCAAATGCGATGAGAATATGCACAGAGAACAGGAAACGAGAACGTCTCTGTTGGCGTTTACGAAAAAAGGGAAGCTAAAGAAAAAACTAAAATAAGGAAAGAAAAATCAAAGAATAAACTATTATTCAAACTAACATTAAGTGTATATTCCAAAGAATACACCAGCCATCCTGAGGTTATGTAAACAATTGAACTAAATTGGATGTCAGTGTATTACAATGTGTATAAACTTTTGCTGTACCTAGTTTAATTGCGTTTGGTTGGTTAAATCACGAGAAAAGTCTATTTTTAAGTCTTAAATTCGCTTGGCCGCCATGTTGGTTCTGCAGTTACTAGGTTTTTGTAAGTCTCATAGGCACAGTTCTAGTAGTGCCCTTTATCACCGTACAAATGTTCAGGGTGATATCAAAAGTAGTTTTGGGGACATAGGATGCCGGTGAAATATTTCACACAGCCGCCATGTTGGATTTGTGAGACGTAATAATATTTGAAGGGCACGGTCGGAGTCGTCCAAATTAGTACTAGGACCTTACAGAGTTTCATTGAAATCGCTCCTGCCGTTTGGAAGTTATTAGGGGGACCCCCACACACATCCACACACACATACGCCACACACACGGACCAAAGGTGATCTCATGAGCCTATTTTTTTCATAAAATAAAAATAGGCTAAAAATCAAATTATAACTATTCTTGGAAAATAAGCGTAAATATTTAAATATTGAGAGAGAGGAAATGGATTATAATCGTGCAAGAACTTGGTGTTATATCATACGTTGTCATTTGGCATTTTCTGATGAGAAGAAGTTAAGTAAATATGCTATCCCCCCTGGTTACCTTTGTCCAAGCTATCTGCCATCAAAACTTGTTATATTCATAGTCACATGATGCATCTCTAATACAATGAATAAAACACGAAATAAATGTGTGCCAGGGCATTTAGTTCGCCGCAGTGGTACATTTTATTTTATTTTATTTCATTTTCCCAGTGACATGGTCAATAGAATAAGAATAAGAGTTGTTCCTGTTTACAAATTAACATTTATATCATACGTAGTTTTCGATAGCCTTACTAGATAATTGGTGCCAAATACTTCCATGGACTGTCCCTTAAAACAAGTCATCACTACCACCTCAGTAACAAAATTACGCACAAGAATATTTGTCAGTTAATTGTGACCGTTCTCGTGGGAATCACCTTTGTTCTGACGCTTCACACGAGTAAATTTTAGGCTAAGTCGAATGCACGCTTTAAATAATTTATGAATAGTTTTTCCTACGCCAGATGATTGTTATACGTGAAAAGTTCCAAAAATGACTTTCGCTATTTTCCCCCAGGGATCCTTTATTACCAAACTGGCATACACCATGACATCATGAACTATACACCTTGCACTCTATTTTGACATAGTCATCACCGACATTGAGACACTTGACGTAGCGTGCAATCAGTCTGAAAGAACTACTTTCGTAAAACTCTGTGCCCTGCGATGCAAGAAATAGTCACACAGCCTGCTTCGGGGTCAGGTTTCTCGGTACCCATCTTGTGGACTCTTTTCGGTAACCCAACACATCATGGAGGATGTGATGGGCCCGGGCACAACCAATACGCGGTGTGGACGCCACGTCTACCACCGTTATGCGCCTGTCCGCTAACATCATGGCCTGTACTCGAGCAGAATTGTCTTCATTCGTAGATGTGGAGGGACGCCCACTTCGATCTTCGTCCTCCACAATCTGCCGTCCTTTACTGGACATGCAACACCAGTGACCGACCAAATGATATCAGGCACGCCGGTCTGTAGCTCCTCTCTCTTCGACAGCGTTCTACGCATGCGTCATTCCCCCTCTGCTGACGCACCTTCCGTCTTTGAACCAACCACGATTGCGGATTCTGATGGCAATTGTTTTTGTTACCAGGTGTACTATCTGAATCGTGCAATAAAATAATGAAACTTACTTTCAGAAGTTCCCTCGTAGAAGTTTGTATCGCACGATTTTTTCCACAAAGCGGTTCGTCAGAGCATGAATTATTTGAAAAAAATCGTTACAGAAACACCATACGGCATACATGACTCATGAACGAATTCATTAATGAACGGATAAGCATATTATTTCGAATGATTTTAAATTCTTGTCTCCTTGACAGGACGAATTAATTCAACAGTGGTATTTTAGTGGACAGGACCGTGGATCCATAGCATTCTTGTATAGCTTATTCGAGTATTTAGTAGCTGAGTACTCTATGCTTCGAACTTTATTGTCGTGAGCTAGACTTTGATTAGTATACTAAATACCTGCGTTTCAGATGGAGGAATCCCCTTCAAATCCTCCAGAATCTTTCACACGGCTTATTGAACGGTGTCAGCAGCCCACGCTTTGTTCATTACATTTTGTAAACACTTGCAGCACCAATACAATTGGTTTCGCTTAAGGGATTTAGTAGTTAAGCAACGATAGTTCTACCTATAATCGCGTGCGTGCTTGAATACGGATGGCTATATTGGAAAAGGGCTATGTTTGGGAAGGAATAGGGATAGGAGGGATTGCTTGGTGTCGTTTGAATGGTATTTTTTCCGATCTATCTCAAGTTGAGCTTATTTTTTGAATAGGTTGAATTTTAGTGGTGCATTTTTGGTAAAAACGTGTTTTTTACATTTTTGCTGATATTTCGGGAAGGGTTTGTGGTAGGAGGGCGTACTTGGTGTTATTTTTTCGTTGTGTTGTCCTTGTTAAGAGGGTGCTTGTGGTGTACAGGTGAGAAAGGGATTTTGAGGTAAAAACCTGTTTTTGTAATTTTTTTGTGATATTTCTTGAACCCATTTTCGGATTTAGATGTGTGACCTATGGATTTTTGAGAGTGTTGTCCTATTTTTGATGGGCTAGGAAAAGGGTTAGAATTTTGTGAAATGAGGAAAAACGGAATGGATTTTTGTGAAAAAGTGAGTTTGTGTGTTTTTTTTTAATGTTTGCTGATGTATGGTGAAAGGAGGATTAATGTGGTGAGTATTTGTAGAATTTGTCTGATAACCTGTGCCACTACGTTGTATGTAGAGGCTTAACATTGGCCTGGCGTATTGTTGTGAAACCACGGAAAACTATGAGAGCTGGGATTCGAACCCGGGGTCTTTATGGTGACACTGGAGCATGCTAGCCACTACACCACTAGGCAAATAACCTGTGTGGATATACTGTCTGCATAGTAGGGGGGAGAAAACTACCTCAATATTGAAAAATCGATACCTTGAAAACTAAGAACCCTAAAATTATGTGTGATAGCTCAAAAAATAGGTCATGAAATACGCTTTTACCCTGATAGATTATTTCACCCGTAAAACAGGGAATAGTGTTTTTATAGTGAAAACAGGTGTTAAACATCTAAGGATGAAAAATGAACCTAAGATCTTTTGTTTTTGATGAAAAATAGTAGGGGGTGAAAACTACCCCAAAATTGAAAAATCGACACCTTGGAAACTAAGAACCCTAAAATTACGTGTGATAGCTTAAAAAGTAGGTCATGACATACACTTCTACCCTGATAGATCATTTCACCCCTAAAACAGGGAATAGTGATTTTACAGGGAATAAGTTGTTAAACATCTTAACATGATAAATTAACCTAAGATATTTTGTTTTTGATAAAAAATAGTAGGGCGGTGGAAACTAACCCAAAATTGAAAAATAGATACCTTGGAAACTATGAACCCTAAAATTATGTGTGATAGCTTAAAAAATAGGTCATGCATGACATATGCTTTTACCTCGATAGGTCATTTTACCCCTAAAACAGTGAATAGTTATTTTACAGGGAAAAGGTTTTAAACATCTAAGCATGAAAAATGAACCTAATATCTTTTGTTTTTGATGAAAAATAGTAGGGGGGTGAAAACTACCCCAAAGAAGAGAAATCGATACCTTGGGAACTAAGAACCCTAAAGTATGTGTGATAGCTTAAAAATAGGTCTTGACATACGCATTTACCTCGATAGGTCATTTCACCCCTAAAACTATAATTAACTAACATGTACACCAATATTCAAACTAATGAAGCAATCAACACTATCGAAAACCATTTAAAATCCAACAACTCGGCAAAAGAAACTGAAAAGGTTGTGAGATTACCGAGGGTCGTTCTCAGCCAATACGTGTTTTAATTCAACAATAAAATGCACACACAAACAGAAGACCTAGGAATGGGGTCGCCACTAAGCGGGTTAATCGCCAACATCTTCATTAATGCACTAGAAAATGCGTCCTTAGAAAAGACATCAACTAATGGAATAATAATGTGGAAAAGATACGTAGATTATGTAATTTGCATCTACGATACTGAATTAACAGGCGAAGAAACAATTCTCTAATCCATTAATAGCCTACACCACTCAATCAAATTCACTAAGGAATCCTAAACCGATCGGAAAATAAATTATCTTGACATAACCATTGAACGTAAAGACAATGGGCTTTCATATTCCATATTCCGAAAAGCCACAAAAAACCCGCATGCAATCGACAATGTGTCCAATCATCCCAGTTCGCATAAATTAGCGAGGTTCAATTCATTGGTGCACAAGGCTTTAAACATACCCATGTCAAAAGACAATTATAATAAGGAAATAAGAATAATCAAGCAAATATCAAAGGAAAACAATTTCCCACCATGGATAATATACCAAATTGTAGCCAAACATAAAAATAATGTTAAATCGACTCCAAAGCCGGACAATAATGAGAAAATATTCGCGCGTTTCAACTATGTGAATGCAAACACATATAAAATCACTAATCTGTTCAAAAAGCAAGGCATAAAATAGCATTCACAACGAATAACACAACCGGTAGGCATCTGAAAAATAGAAATCTAAATAACCAAGACCCGTATTCAAAGTCAGGGGTATATTCTATAACTTGCCAAGACACAGGTTGTCAAGCTAATTACATTGGGCACAGTGGAAGACGAGTTGATACACGTTACCATGAACATAGAAATGCGATAAAATACGGGACACATTCAGCCTATGCGAACACATGTGCTACGCTTTCATGGAGACCACACCCCTCTTCACTCTACTAAAAACCACACCCTGCCGGAAACAAAACTCAACATAGCGATACAGCCAAGCTAGATAAAAAAAGGGGGGGGGGGGGAAAGGGGATTTTAATAGGTAAATGTCATTTGGATCAGTATACACAATATACCTTTTTCTTCAATAAACCTAGGCCGGCATTCACGACAGTAGTAAAGGTGCCCGTACATTCTCAGAGACCGGCAGCGTTTATATGGCTTCTAGTTTATGCGTGGCGAGAATTAATCCACGGTCTTTAATAGTTGAAGTCCCTCCTGAATACAATAACATGCATCATGTCTAGGCTTGGCAACTCACCACACGGACACATGCACTTATTACAGACACCATATAGGAATGCGGAGCGGGGGTGAGGGGGAAAACCAGCTCAACAGGATAACGTACTCGATCAGTCTCCTGTTACCAGCGACCGAGTGAAGTTGAAACTGCGTGCTGCTGTAATGCGGAATACATCTAACTAGATAAGTAGCCTGTATTATACAGTACAATCAGAATTGACCATTCACAACAACCATAGAGTCACTCCAAGCAGACAAATTCCGGAGTTCTATCAGCACTTTTAGAATTTCACCAAACATCATATAGATTACAACTCACATATACCGACAAGTTGCATTACCAATACTGCAACTAAACTAGTGACGATCGAAACTGGTCATCCTAGTGTATTTATTAATCTCATGTAATTTTTGATGATTAGGGCATAACCCAACTCTTTTGGGTACATTCGTGTTGACCGACTGAAAAGCACCAAACTTATACTGCTGAAGTGTATTCACGTACAAATATAAACGAAGTACATATTCTACTAAAGACGAAACGAAATTACTTTAGAGTTGGTATTATGAACCAACTTGCGTGATCATAACCATTCATATTTATCAATAGCCTAGAAGCTTTTCTTGTATTTTTTATTTTTTTTAGAAATGGCCTCCAATTCTTAATTTGGTCAAGAAAATCGTCACAGCATGGCTCACTGTTTAATCTACTAAACATTGGATCTTTCTCTGTGGATTCAGCAGTCATTTTACTTCTTTCTTCAGACCCTGCATTGTCCATAATTGAAAATGGCTACTCCACAGGAGCGGAAGAAGCAGGTAGACAAAATATCTACTTTTCAACGCGGCTGAGATTAACCACAGAAATATTTCGATTCTAAAAATGATTGAACAGATTAAATAATTTGTGTTCACATTGTAATTTATTATTTTTTCCAGTTATCACACATTTAAGACTAAAATGTTTTGGCAAACTCTTTATGAAACAGTTCACTTATCATTAGAGCTGGTTTTCCAATTTTTTAATTTGTTTTATCAGGAGATATCTTAATTTTGGGCCATGTAACATCATAGTTGTTAATGCATGTAAATGCATCTCCTGAAGAAATAAAGCAATCTACTCACAATAAAAGAGAGATCAGTCATATTAAGATTGTTAACTCTCTTATTATACTAACCGAATAGATACCACACTGCCCTCGTTCCTTAAGTAACGCAGTGACTTTGAAGCTTGCGATAAAAATTGATTACCACGCCCTCTTGATGTCTGTATTTCAGATTTTCCAGTTCGATCAGAGTATCAGTTGCACAAGCTTATGTTTTCACCATAAACAATTTCACACCAGGACAACTGACTGGCTATGACACCGGAATCAAACCGTCAAATCAGGACTAACAGGGACGTATGATAAGCTTGCAGATTGCATTATTCCAACTGTAATACTTCTGGTGGTGGTTGTCATCGTTTGGGCCTACTGTACGGGTCCTGGTCCACTTGTACTACTTCCTCGAGTCTAGCAGGAAATATTTAGACAATTCTATTCGTTTTCATCTTGATAAGGCACCCTTTCCTGAAAGCAAAGGCCATAAGCAAGTGGTTTGATGATGAGATAGGAATGAATGAAATCGAATAGTAGGCCCAAGGACACCATCTAAACTCAGTGAAGTACTGTATTTTCGCACGAGTTACAAGGCCGGTTGGCAGGTAAACCACACGACCCCATGACGAATACAGACCTGTTCACTATTTTACAGGACGATTGATTGAAAATAC
This sequence comes from Meconema thalassinum, assembly GCA_946902985.2. Classification (NCBI taxonomy): domain Eukaryota; kingdom Metazoa; phylum Arthropoda; class Insecta; order Orthoptera; family Tettigoniidae; genus Meconema; species Meconema thalassinum. The sequence continues at coordinate 263,049,802 of OX336389.2, read as the reverse complement.
CTGCTGATGTTCAGTGAAACGTAGCGAAATTTAGCACTCCTTAGTGACTGTGATAGAGGTGGCGAATGGTGACACTGACACCATGCCGATATTCTATGGGTGTCTGTTCGCTGATGGCAGTAGATTGTATGTGAAATGTACTGAAATGTTATAATCTCTTGAAGATTAGTCGACATTGGCTTCAAAAACAGTGACTGTGTGCATCAGCATATTCTATCATTTCAAAATATAAAATATAACATGACAGCATTACAATTTCAACGAAATGGCGTGATGATGCAGCGGATAACCTGCTCGCAACCAAACAAAATGGACCAGGCAGGATTCCCCCTCAATTTTCGTGGAATTTTAGATGTGAAAAATCTTGGTCGTTGATTACGATTCCGTGTAGAAAGGAGGTCCCGTGGCTAATGGTCACGAGCTTAAGGGTCACTGAAGACTAAAAGTTTCACCTTTATAATTTCGATAGCATATGTGCTTCTAGCAGAGCCCATGTCCTACCTCTATAGGTGACAATGGGGCATTTTTTCTATTCTGTGGATTGCAGTTATGTAATTATGGACTGTATAATATTCGACCTTGCAAAATTTGAGCATGCATTAAGGTATTAAGAAACTTTATCTATCTTTATGTACAAAGAGGTCTCATGTAGAATTCTATAAACCGGTAGTATTACTAACTTCCATTGCGTCTTCGTCCATAGCACTTGCTAGATTTCAATGCAGAAGATTGGAGAAATCACTACCATAGATATAGCATTTCATCTATCTGGACCGGATCAAGATATTCAGAGAGCATTATCGTTAAATATATTTAGCCCACTTTCCACATTTTTCAAATATAATGAAAAGTAGACATGAGATCAACCGGACCAATGTGTGTGTCTGTCCTTCTGTCTGTCCGTCTCTGTATATCTCCTCCTACCAATTACCAAACGGCGTCAGCTATCAAACAACAAAGACCTATACCAGTACATATCAAGGCCTTACTTAGTTTATTTAGGAACGACGTCAGTGCTATTAATTGCTGAAAAATTAAATTTGAATCCTAAGTTGGATATCTCTGAAACTATAAATAGGAACCGTTCCAATATTCCACACATAGTCTATAGAATATAACATTTCAAATTAATACTCTGGAGCCCGTACATGACAGTACTACCAACTTGATTCTATGCGTCCTGATAGCTTCAATGTTTAACTGCTTGTTACTTCGTGACAATCACAAAGATTCATTCCAAAATTGGCACATATTAAACTGTATATCATAATATTTCAAATACCTTTTGAGCAATTCGTATCTGACAGTTTTGCTAACAAGAATCTACGCTTGCTGACAATTTCAATGTTCAAATGCATGTAACGTCCACATCTATTGGACTTCAAGCAAATTGCATGTTCAGTGTGTATCTTAGGAGCTTAAATTAGGTGTGTATTCAGAGTCACCTGGGCTGCCAACTGCTGATAAATACTCTCTATAATTTTGAACCCAAGTCTAAATACAGTATATTAGAACGTATACATGCCAACAGCTCTAAACATTGCACACGTAAAGAACATAAAATTGCAGATTAATTTTTGGTAACCCTCATATGACAGTATTTCCACGATTCTACGCGAGTTGATACATTTAATGTGTAAATGCACGTAACTTCCATACCAAGAATGGATTTCATCCGAATGTTTCTCATGTGCAGTCTATGATTTGGTACTAATAACTGTGTTCTATACGATTCACCTGCGCTACCAACTGTGCATTAATGATCTCAAGACTTTTGAGTACTGGAGTCAACAACTATGTATTGTTGTACATAATTAACTTCAAACTTAGCTCAGTATAAGTCGATGATGTTTTAGACACATTAAGATTAAATAGTCAAAGTAAGTGCTACCAACATAATATTGTGCATTTGTATAATGTTCAGCTACATGTAACGGCCATTTTAATTTATTGGTTTATACCTAATTTTGAACAATATATACTGTATATCTTAGCAGACATAAGAATGCCTGTTTAAAGAGTCAAAAGGATTACCAAATGCCTAGTAACATTGTGAGAGCATTTTGGCCCTAGACACAATATCATACCGTAGAATCTGTTCATATAAAGGATTTGAAGCTATACACAATATAATGTTTTAATATTTCAGATGAATTTTCAACAACACATATACTCGTATAGTTACATCAGTGCTGCCAAAAATAAATCTACGTACGTTTATGTGTTCCATGTTGAACTGCATGTAACTCCCTTAACACTAGGTGGATATTTACCAACTATTGGCTGAAAGTAAGGGGAAACTACAGCCGTAATGCTCTTTCCGGGGATATGCACCTCTCTATACATAATTACATGTGATGTTGGCCTCCTACCTTTTAAAATTCCTATCTGGAGGTAAACTAGTCCCCCATTCGGATCTCCGAATGGGGACTACTCGAGAGGGAGTTAATATCACAGAAGTGACAAAGAGGAAATCTGACATTCTACGGATCGGTGTGTGGAATGTAAGAAGTCTGCTGGAAGGGGAAGATTAGAAAACATAGAAAGGGAAATGGATAGGTTGAGGTTGGATTTAGTTGGGATTAGTGAAATTCGCTGGCAGGAAGAACAGGACATTTGGTCAGGAGACTATAGGGTCATTAACACTAAATCAAGCAATGGGCAAACAGGGGTTGGTCTCATATTGAGTAGGAAACTTGGACAGCGGGTGGAATATTATGAGAAAAATAGTGAAGGGATTATTGTAGCAAAAATCAATAAAAAACCTACGTGCACCACAGTGGTACAAGTCTATATGCATACCAGTCAAGGTGATGATGAAGATGTTCAAAAAGTTCTACGAAGAAATAGATGAAATTCTGAGGTATATCAAGTGTGATGAAAATGTTATAGTAATGGGAGTTTGGAAAGCTGTGGTCGGAAAAGGAAGAGAAGAGAAGATAGTGGGAGATTTCGTATTAGGTGAATGGAATGATCGAGGAAACCGGCTGATGGAATCCTGCACCGAGCATGAGTTGGTCATAGGTAACACCTTACTCAAAAACTACAATAGAAGAATATACACATAGATGAGACCTGGAGATACAGGGCGTTAGCAAATCGACTTCATTATGGTCAAGCAGAGGTTTCGAAACCAGATGTTGGATTGTAAAACATATCCCGGTGCTGACATAAACTCTGACCACAATCTGGTTGATATGAAATTCAGATTAAAGTTGAAAAAACTGAAGAAAAGTCAAAAGCCAGAAAGGTGGGCAATAGATAGACTGAAAGAGAAGGATGTAAACGAAAGATTGAAGAAGAGTATAAAAGAAGGACTAATTAAAAACTCTAAACAAACTTCAATTGCAGACGAATGGGCACTTTTGAAGAATGAAATAACAAATACCACAGAAGGAAATATTGGTAGGAAAATAAGAATAGGTAGGAAACCGAGGATCACTCAGGATATACTAGAATTGATGAATGAACGGCGGAAAAACAAGAATGTAAGAGATAAAAAGGGGAATGCAGAATACAGACGTCTGAGAAATGAGGTTAACAAGAAATGCATAGAAGCGAAAGAATAATGGTTGAAAGAGAAATGTGCAGGTATAGAAAATTGTCTGAAAATAGGAAAAGTAGACACAGCTTATCGAAGGATTAAGAATACTTTTGGGGAAAAGAAGACTAAGTGCTGTAATATTAAGGACACAAATGGAAAGCCTCTAACAGATAGAGAAGAAAAGGTTGAGAGATGGAGAGCTTACATAGAGTGTTTGTATAAAGGAAAGGAGATTGAAAATCATGTAATGGTTAGGGAGGAGGAAATTGATGTAGATGGAAAAGGAGATTTAATATTGAGATCAGAATTTGACAGAGCATTGGAAGACTTAAGCAGGAACAAAGCACCAGTCATAGATGATATACCGATTGAGTTGCTACGATGCATAGGAGATGACGTTCTGATCAGATTATATCACTTGGTGTGTAGGATTTATCAGACAGGTGAGGTACCCTCTGATTTCAAGAAGAATGTTATCCTCCCTATACCGAAGAAAGTGGGAGCTGACAGATATGAAGATTACCGTAAAATCAGCTTTATTACTCATGCTTCAAAGATCCTGTTATGAATAATTTACAAGAGGATGGAGAGCCAGATAGAAACGGAGTTGGGTGAAGACCAGTTTGGTTTCAGAAGAAATGTAGGACCAAGAAAAGCTGTACTAAGTCTTAGGCTGATTTTGGAAGGTAGAATATGGAAAGATAAGAGATCGTTCATGGCATTTGTAGACTTAGAAAAGTCTTCTGATAACGTTGATTGGACTAATTTTTTTGACATTTTGAAAACGATTGGAATTAAGTACAGGGATAGGAGGGTGATCTACAATCTATACAGAAACCAGACAGCAGTCATTCGAGCTGAAGGACATGAGAGAAATGCTGGTATTCAGAAAGGTGTAAGGGTAGGCTGCAATATATCACCCATACTTTTCAATCTTTACATTGAACAAGCAATGAAGGAAATTGTAGAAAAATGTTAAGTGGGAGTGACGATTCAAGGAGAATTAATTTCAACTGTGAGATTTCCCGATGACATAGTCATCTTGGCCGACACGCCTGAGGATTTGAATGGTATAGACTCCGTCTTGAGGAAAGAATTCATGATGAAAATTAATCAACGTAAAACGAAAATACAGGAATGCAGTCGAATTAAATCTGAATCCTCTATGGACCTCAAATTGGCAGGTGAAGAACTAAAGGAAGTAGGAGACTTCTGTTACTTAGGAAGCAAAATATCCAGTAATGGACGGAGCAAAGAGGATATAAAAAGTAGGTTAGCTCAGGCAAGGAAAGCATTTCTACAGAAAAGGAATCTGTTGACATCGAATATAGAGTCAGGTGTTAGGAAGTCATTTTTGAAGGCCTTTGTCTGGAGCATGGCACTCTCTGGAAGTGTAACTTGGACTATTGGTGCAGAAGAAGAGAGGAGAATTGAAGCGTTTTAAATGTGGTGTTACATGAGTATGATGAAGATCAGCTGGGTAGATAGGGTTACAAACGAAGAGGTATTAAGACTAGTGGGAGAGGAGAGATGCTTCTGGTGACTGCTAATGAAGAGAATAGATAGGTTGGTAGGACACATACCAAGACACCCAGGAATAGCAAGCTTAGTTATGGAAGGAAGGGTCGAGGAAGGGGTAGACCAAGGTTAGAATATGTTAAACAGGTTGCCTCGGACAAAGGGTGTGTTAGCTATGTAGACATGAAACGATTGGCTCAGGACAGGGAGGCATGGGGAGATGCATCAAACCAGTCAAAAGAGTGAAGACTCAAACAACATTGTATATACAGTCTATGCCATAATATATACTTACGTGCATCCTTAGTCCAACCAACTACCTATTAACTCTTCCTTGGCATTTTTGGCCTGGACTCTCAATATCTCACAATCCATGTAAGGAAACAATTTTGAACCTGCTGTACTGCTCTATTAGACAAATTTTATAATGCAAATCTTGAGCAAAGCTTATAATGTTAGTGCTACCAGCATTCTAAACATGCCTAATTAGAGGAATAAGGATTGAATAATAAATGTTAGAAACGTAAGCTCCTTAATTCGTCAAGGAACTACTTGTTCTTGTTTTCTAAACAAGAAGTATGTTTGTGGATATGTTGCAAATCGTAAAATGTTAACTGGCACGATTACACCTCTGCCAAGAAGCCGAAAATTAGTTGATGTATCTTTTGGGAAATTTGGTCGACTGCACACACGAAAGTATTATAAATACAGAAACTAACTCAATGGGTCCAGTATTATGCTTTTTGAAGGTTATAGATGGTTGCCTAGAATACGAATCCTAATGAGGTGCAAAATCTAAAAAAAACGTTTGACGTTGAAATCGACGTATGTGTTACTATTTAAACATCTTGATTTCATAGGATGATGTGGGAGAAATCCCGACAGGGTCCGCCTACTTAGTAAGTTGAAAGTACAGCTGATACGAAAACATGTTCCCTGGTCGATGTTTCCCGAGTGATTAACACACAGCGCTGTGCTAATGAACGAGGGCTGCCAGCTGAATTAGCCCTGGTGCCCCGCCCTGCTGTGATTACCACGTCTCCTGGTCGCAGTTCTAGCATAACGCCAGCGTAATTCATTGATTTTGGCCAATTTTACTTCCTCAGGTATTCCTGAAAGCACTCAACAGTGTAACTACTCACGCCCCCTCCAATCATCTGTTAATCCTGGCACACATTTTGCGATAAATGCAGATTATTAGGGATTACATTTATTTCTCGTAACTTTAGACAGCTACAAAAAGACACATCTTCAGCCTTCTTACCACCTATTTTGGTTGAGTTTGGTGTTTAAATGGGCAAAACATTGAAGTTATTTGCCTCCACCATTCATTTACTCTGTGATTGTCGTTTCCATATGTGGTACATTAAGGCCATCTTCCTCTTCAATTATCATCATGGAATTCCGGGTTCGATTTCTGGCTCTGCCAAGAAAATTTAGTTCTGTTCTGAGGGCTGGAATAAGGTCCACTCAGCATCGATAGGCAGAACTGAAAGAAATGGGTTTAACGTCCACCTCCTACACAAAACAACCCCCATTTTAAATAAACACACCAGTACAGTCATCACAACGACGAAGGTTATAAGACAGATCCACTCATATCCAGGTACACCGGGCTACATAATGCCACAAAGTCCTAAAAAATGATTCACCAACAACACCTATTACTGTGAAAAGGCGATGGAACGTATTTTCTTAGAGGAGAGAATTCAGTAGTGGGCATTTATGGGTAACGTGCTACGAGTGCAGTACACTAACTCGTCAGAGTGCCGAAGGATTCCGCATTGAAGATCTCAATCGCAAGTGTAATTTTATTGAGTCATCCAATAGATTTCTTACGAAGGCAATATCAAGTATAATTTAGAACAAGAACCGCGGAAGAAGAGTGGCCCTGGAAGGGAGAGACATTTTGGTATTAGCTGAAATGCATTGGGAGATCCCCACTGGAACCGGCACATTAATCATCAGGACAAACTTCAATGTTTACATGGTGACCACTTTGCAGTAATTTTATAGAAAGACACAAGGAAAGTGTTTGGGAGATTCATGTTCGTTTTCCTGCATACCTATGTATATCATTTTTCGATCACTTGCTCAAATCAAGGTGAAGTTAATCGTCTAAAAGCAACATTAATTTATGACGTAGAATACTAGACACAACCTTGTTATTGCGTGCTGCTGAATGGTGAGAGGTAAGACACTTGGGCCAATCCATTTTGGATGGCATATCAACAGGACAAAATCTCAAAATTATCATTAATATTAGTTAATGTACCGTAGAGAACAAAGTAACCATGTGGATTGATTAAATGTGGAGGTACAAAAAATGGATAAATAATATTGTGCCCATTTGTTCCTAGATACCATGGGGACCAAATGGGGACCAAATACCGAATAAAACAAACCACACACGGAGAGGATCAGTAATGCATTATGACTAGCCTCAGCACAAGAGTGTTATGTCGGGGAGTGTCGGGTTAGGAAAGGTTTCGTTATGAAACTAGCCCAAAATGCATATCCGGAGGAAAATTCAAAGCTACAAGGAATACCGCGGTCTTACGATAATATTCCTCACAATTTATTCAAAGAACAGCTCCCTAGCCTACTCTTTATTGGGGATCTGTCAGCTATTCCATAATGTAATCTAGCTATATACCCTTCTAAAATAAGGAACGTCCTATTTAAAAACCTAACGTCCCCTCAAGAAGTTGTATTCAACAAAAAATAAATGAACAGCAAACTAGGAACGAAGTACGTAAATTTCCCCTGCGCAAATATAACTATAGATAAAAATAATTCATAGTTACATCACTCCAACTGCAGTAGCTCATAGCTGACATCTTGCCGTTCAACAACGAGCAGAGGATCCAAATTTCATTATGCAAAAATAGAAGTATGCTAAGTTATGTTGGTATCACCAAGCTAACGTCTGCTCTAACCTAGTATTTACACCGAAAGAAAATCTATCCTTTGTATTAGCATAATAAACTACAAAAAATCAATTAAATAAAAATGATCAACAATCATAATCAAATTATCTACATAATTACAGTTTGCAAAATTTGTGTCCTTACTGCACAAGATCCGTACTGTTTGCACTTCACTGTCATCGAGAAACTACCTGTTGAAATAAATGCACTAACACCCTTTCCGCCATGTGTATGAGTTTGTTAGTTGAACAAGATGGCAATTAAATGTCCCATTAGTTGGGGATCTGATATGGAGGATTAATGGCAATTGCAGTGAGCGAGTTCTTGTGTTCCTATACCTGAACGTTTGGCAGCGCTCATAAAATATGTCATGATTCAATATCCTTGCTGCACACCTCCAGTCAGTTATTGGCGACGACTACTCTAATGAGGATTCCAATAATATTCCTGTAGTAGTAGACATCTGCTCTTTCGTGAAGGATTAGTATTTAACTCTACGATAGGCATTATCAGTCGTATTTTACTAAGAATACTTCTAGTAACATCTGGTAGAACAGCGCTGTAATCCCTTATCATTAAAACAATTCAGCAATAAAATTAGATGATAAAATACTACTAAGACATCCTGGACCCGGTTTTTATGGACAGCATTTTTCTGGTTATTTTAACACTTGCATGTAAGGAAAATAAATTTGCAACATATGAACGGATAAACTGACTCATCAGTACCCCAGTACGAACACAGTCTATCTTACGAACATGCACTCACTCAAGGCACAGTAATGAGTGTACTGGACCAACAGCCAAACTTTATCAGTCCGAAGTAATGGAATTGCACTCAACATGAAAGTTGCGGCTCAACAGCCATGCACACACGCATCACTTCAAGGTATAGAAATAAGTTCTGACATACGTTGTCCGGCCCAACAGCCACACTCACACGCAGAAATAAAAAAACACATTTTTCAGAAAATGAGGCCTGCCTCACTAGCCACAATCTAAATTCACTGCACAATAAAAGTCTATGCTTGACAGCCATACACACAAACGCAAGTACTGATAAAAGGTTTCCAAATTAGTCTCAGGCTTACGTAAGGTAAGACCTAAAATACCCGATGAACTACTTTCCTCCGCCGCTTGTACAGAACATAGTTCCTGGCCACAGCCAACCAATCGTGACTTGGTTTCTAGTCTCAGATCCCCACTCCTCCATTCGTCTTTGCTCCAGATTCAAATCGGATTAGCCAACCATAAGGACACAGAACTACTGGGTGGCATGCTGATTCTTCAGCGTTGCCTTATCGCTAGTCCGGTGAGTCACGGATGTGACCTATGTGTCATGCGGAATAACCCTTGTTTTGATATTACCATCCAAAAATAACCCTTTTAAACAAGTTGCAGCGTGCCAGACATAAAGACACTTAGCATTTGAAATCTGTACAAACTGTATATAAAATATAGCATTCAATACAGAAATAAACTAAGCTCCAGGATATCACAAAGCCAAACTATAGATTACCAGGATTATAACCTTAAGTATTAATAAAAAAACACTGCATCTACTGTAAACGGAAAAATGCACGTTGCCAATAAGATGAAATACAAATATAAATTTCTATATGGAGAAATCAGTAATATTATAGCCTAAATCAAGCTGTCATGGTGGCCAAATAATAATATTAGTTATATCACACCCTCATTGCTAGCCTGGGTTTCTCTATGCGTATGATGAGATGTACCAGAAAGAGCTGAAGGTTTTATCTACTAGGCCACTCCATGTTATGAATTATTCGTGGCAGACTGGTCTCGTATTTTCTGTTTCATACAATTTTCATAAACAAGGTTGGAATTTGGGTCATTAATATAAATTTCACTGAATCTACGGATAGCCAATTTCACGGTGTCCACCGTGCGTTTATTCACCTTTAAATCCTATTCTCCATAGAATGGAAAATCGCATTGCCTATCAACTGATTTTCAGCCTAAACAAAATAACATCATTGAAATATCATATCCGCTGTCTAATAACTCTTTATTTCTCTACCATTCTGTCGGCGTAGATCACCCAAACAGCGATTCACTATCAAAGACTGTAAACGAGTGTCATTTATGAATACACCACATTTCATTACATACATTACATACATACATAGCCCCAGAACAAACTTCACAGTTGGAATATTCCATACAATGGAAATCAGAGTGAAGGAATGCCAACAAAGCTATATAGAGGAGTAAACGAGTGACATTTTTGAATGGGGTCTACACTACATCTCTTTCAAGTTTCCCCTCACAAAATACAAAAATACGTTCATGCATAAGTAGACTTAGCTTAGATGAAGGAACTGATCGAGTTGCACCAAGCCTTACAATTTTTAAATGAAGAATTGTCTACACTATAGTACATGTGGTAGCATATCTCTCTCTCGCTGGTGACATACGATGCAATGTCGTTGAGGTTTGCTCCTATATACAAAAAATTGCCATCCGGTGGCATGTAAATATTTGACAAACCGTCAGCTTTTGACAATTCGTGCAACCACCAGTAGTGATTTCTCGCGTTGAGATCCATTTTTTGACACCGCGAAGCATAGAGGTTTCCTCTGTTTTTGAAATATGATGCAGTTGTGACATTACCATGCTGCTACGCATAACAGCACTGCTAAAACTGCTACTGAATAATGAAAGGGTATATTCCGCTTTATTTTACCCTCGCTGGTTTTCAAGCGAAATTAACCGTTAAAAAATATCACACGCTGTGTAACAAAATATATATACCTTAACAGCCGAAGGGTGAAATGAATGGAGAACAGTCCTAAATTTGTTGTTGTTCCATTGTAGAGCTGACAACAGCATTGTCATCATTCACGAACAAGAACTGCCTGTGTGCTGCACAAGGTGGGTGGAATTGGGAACATAAGGCTCCCCAAGAGAGGAAGTGGCAAAAGATGTGGCAAATGTATTGTAAATAGAACCGTTATTCACCAAAAATAATGTTTTGCTATAGTTATCTCACTTTCCTCGTTTCCTGTGAAACCTAGCTGGGCGGATATGTTTACATTCCATATCTGCGTGGAGTCAAAGCTTTCCCAGTTCTTGGCACAGCGACATCAATTATCCACCGTAACGACTGAGAGCAAGCAGTGAGACTAGATAGAACTACGTGCAGCTGTGAAACACTGGTCATCTGACATCTGCCTGACACGCGACTTGGCCACTAGGACTAGGCTTTGGAGTCCACGTGGAGGGATAGAGGAAGCATGCTATTGGTCAAGAACCATCAGCTATTGGCTCGAGTCACCGCTCGTTGATGAGGAAACTGAGAAAACGATAAGGTATTTAAGCGTGCCTATCACACTAATCCTACGTCCTCCGTATTTGCAGTATGATTTACAACATAACAAAGCAAAGATACGAGGTCGAGGAGGATCTGTATCCAGCGAGTGGTTCTCCCAGAAATCCAAGTAACTGCATTCACCTTGAGTAAGTTCCTTTGACTTGAAAAATCTAACCGAAATACAGCAATTGTTGTGTGAACGTAAGTGAAAGGAAGGGGCATGCAGGATCCTCCCTCTCCGTGACTGGCTACATGTTTGTTACTTGTGTTTCCTTGTCTACGTTACTCACATATTTCAGTTGTGTATGTTTGATGCTTACGCACATAACCTGCTTTCCATGTTCGTCCTCTCATCATAACCCGACCGCGTTCAAGGTGTTTAGGGCTTGGCTGACTCTACAGCGATAATTTCATGTTCAATGGAGCCATGCTATAGCATAAACGTATATAGACCCTATGTATATGCACACACACACACACATATATATATATATATATATATATATATATATATTTATTATTCTTGACAAGAGCAAGATTGATATGATAATTCAGGTCAGAAAATAGTAAGAGTATTTACCTACTTTCAATGTTTGCACGGGCTAAATATCTCTATGACTGCCAGTGCGTGTGTGTATGTCGGCCCCACACCCTCTTCATCAATTCAAACACGACGAAACCAAATTGAACGAAATTTGGTATAGAGATAGCACTACCTAAGAAAAACCCAGTGTCATGTTTCAAAACGCCCCCAACAACATGGCGGCCACCCAAATGTTCAAAGCTCAAATCAATTTACGACTCAACTACTCATTGGATCTCTACAAAATATACGAAAAGTATAACTTTGTGTGGGGAGCAACTGACGCGTAGACTGCAATGTCATCAGCCAAATGATTTCTAGATGGCAGCCGTGTGAATATTGCAAGTATTATTGTCCATAACTAGTGATCTAATGAATGTTCACTGTATTTGACCATCAGATAGTTGTATATAAGGGCCCTCTGTTGTCAACATGATAACTACATGAGACTGTATGTTACGCGCAGCCACCATCTGGAAATTATCAAATATAAAAGAATCCTCCCAACACTCAAGACCTACAGTAGCGATAATTAGTGGTAAGGTACAACCGTATAAATGGCGTTGTATGGGCAAACTAAATGAAAAGACTGCCTATGCAGTCAAGGTTGCAGCTGTGCTAACTATTATAACTTTAGGATCGACAACTCCGAATGAAACTGGGTCATTAAGACGAATCGTTGCAAGAGGTGAGCATCATATTAGAGCTCTCACATTCATAAATCAGAAGGTTATCGCTCTGAATGCCATCTTGAAATAGGAAAGTAAATTAATAACTTTCTGTATCGTACAGCTATAATAACGAAATTCAGTAATGCAATACTGTAAAACATAGTAAATCTCATCGTGTGCCCAAAGCAAAATACTAGTGACCCCATATTTTACAGTATACAAATTAGTAAATCAGATTCCTTTTGCACAATAAAAGCGAAACTTGGTAGAAGAAGAGTATTATGTAACAGGCACCAGTAGTGTTAATGATACATTTATCACACTGAATACAGTGCGCAGCAACCAACTGAAATATCATAATGTAAAAGAGAAAACACTGTGCATGTTTTAGAACTACTAGTAATACTAAAGATCTAGTTCAAGCATATGCTCCACAAACGGGGAATAAAGAAGAGAACTTAGAAGAATTCCTAGAAGATGTGGAAAAATATATAGAGGATAAGGAAATAATAGTAATGGGAGTTTTGAATGCACAAGTGGGAAGAGACAGACAAGGAAGAGAGGAGATTTTGGGACCATATGGTTATGGCAGTAAGAAACCTGAAGGGGATTTATTAATGGACGTCTGTCAGCGGTACCAATTAATTATAGGGAATACGTGGTTCAGAAAGAAAAATAGTCAGAAGATAACGAGGTATGGATGGGGAGATAGAAGAACGAAAACTCTGATAGGCAATGTATTAGTCAAAAAAGGACATCGGAAAGAGCTAATGAATGTCACAGCCATGCCAGAGGAAGCTATTGGAGGAGACCATAGGGCAGCGGTAGCAAAATTTAAAGTAGGAAAAGTTATGAGATTACCAGAAAAAGAGGGAAAGAAAGTGTGGAGACTAAAGGAAAAGGAGGTTGCAGAAGAGTTTAAGAAGGAATTGCAAGAACAGATACCAAGGACGGATATTAAACATGTGGAACAAGAATGGGAAAAGTTCAAGAGTGCATTTGTAAACAGAGCAGAGAAAACATGTGGTAGAACATCAGGAAAGGTACGGGAAAAAGGCGACAAAATGGTGGAATGATAGAGCGAATGAAAAGGTAAGGGAGAAGAAGAAAATTTGAAGGAATGGAAAACAAAAAAGACTGAAGAAAATAGAGCAAATTATATAGAAGCAAACAGTGATTGTAAGAAAGTAATTGCGGAGGAAATGAAGAAAAGCTGGGAAGAATTCCCTCAGGAAATAAGGGAGGATTTAAATTGTGGAAAGAAATTGCTGTTTGGAATTATAAAAAGTAGAAGAAATGAAAAGGTGAACACTGGGTTCGTGAAAAACCAAGAAGGTGGAAATATTGACAAAACCAGAAGAGATAACGGACAGAAGGAAAGAATATTTCAGCGAGCTGTTGAATGTGAGTGTAAGGACACACAGGACGCGGCGCGGCGCGGGCCGGACCGGGCCGGGGCGGCGCGTCGTCTGCGCGGGTATTGCTCACACAGGACGCGACATCGTAAGGTGGCAGTCGACAATATGGCGCTGTCTAAAGCTGCACGAATATGTATCCTCTGTGAAAATAATGTTTTTAAATTTACATTTTTGAAACGACGGCGGAGTATCGAGTGGGTGAATGAAGTGTATTTGGGGAGAGCCGATTATGGGGAGTATCATCACTTGTTTCCAGTTTTAAGAAGGCACGAGCATCACTTCGAACGTTACACGAGGATGTCAATCTCAACATTTGGTTATATCCATAACAATAATCAAGTGTGCTTGTGTTCTCCACAATGTTGTGAGGGACAAAGATGGTGAAAATGACCTCGCATTCAGAGAAGTGCGTTTTAAAGCACCTCCAGCCACGACTCTACACAGACATAGGAGAAATAACAGATACACATTTCGAGCACAGGAGATCCGTGATACATTTTCCAACTATTTAAAAATACAAAGACTTTTAAAGGGAGACTATAGTGTCTGAAAGTATGGTGGTTAAATGATTGTATCATATTTTATAATTATTGCATAAACCACAGTAGTTGGAATTGAAAATGATTTCTTTATAAATATTCCAACATCAACATATATAACCATTCCAGTATTCTGTGTTGTTATACAAAATATACGAATTATACTTTCTTGTTGTATTCATTGCTCTTCCTATTTCATCCCACAGCTTCTCAATCACACCTCTGTTGCGATAATGCTTGTGACTAGACTGCCAAATCGGTGGTCTAGCAAATACTTCATTAATAAGTAGCTCACCGTCCATGATGCAACGTGCAGCCCACGTCTACCCGCCTCAAGAAAACAAACTCGACTGTTCCAATTTGACCCGCGCCGCGTCGCCCCGGTCCGGCCCGCTTCAAATCGCTGTTTGTTTGTGCGGTCCCATAGCTCAGTACGTATTTGTTCATCCCGCCCCGGGCTGGCCCGCCCCACGTCGCGTCGCGCCGCTTCCTGTGTGCCCTTCCTTTAACAGATACACAGGCCACACAGGAAGCGGCGCGGGGCGGCGCGGGGCGGGCATAAAAGGCTTTCTTTGCAGAAGGCTCAAGATAAACGATTCCATATATTCAAGATGGTGGATGGGCGTACTATTCTAATGTTTCACCCAATTCATCTCGAAAAAACAAGGCAGAGTGACATTGAAACTTAATAAATGGGAATCTTATGTACGGTACAACTCGTAACGTTCATCCCAAGAACATATTCCTTGATGAAGACAATGCGTTATAACCATACCTAAACATTTTAGAGAAAGTGGGTTATACCTAGGTATATTCTTTACTGAACTTATTGAGTTTGGTTGTTGATTCCGTTAGGGGTTTTTCATGAACATGGTCATGTATCCCCGTGTATTTGGGTATGTGTGCAATCTGTCTGTTAACTTGTGTTATTGGCATGGGTGCACTTGTGTGTGTGTATTTGTGATTGGGGCTACGACTTGAGTAGGAGACAGCCGTGGTCTCAAGGGAAAAATATAAGTTGTAAGTCAAAATTGGTAAATCGCATTTTGGTTTTAAAGCGTATTAAATAATTCAAACTATCTGTTTCAATTTAAATCATATTTTATGATGGAACCTCATGACTAAGGATATGTAGTATATTTAAATATTACCGTAGGTGCAAAGGATGGTACTTTATGATAGTTTGTTGTTGCTGTTACCAATTCATTTTAGGTGAGTATTGCGTTTGTCGGATGTGATGTGTGTCTGCTGTGAATGTAGCAATGTGTATCAATGTAATTAATTGGTCTAGGTGCCCCAGGAATGTAATAAGTTCCCACTATGGCATTTGTCTAGAGGGAGAGGAGGTAAAACGTTTGCAAAACCATACTCAGTATGGTCACTGCCGGGATTCTAAGCACCGATCTCTGGACTTCCTGCAGCATTCCATCGCAGTCATGGTGGGCGAATGAACGTTTATGACTATGCCATGGAGTTGCATTTCGAGTATTCTAAGTTTTCATATTTGGCTAGCCTTTCTCGTAGCGAAGAAAAGAGCATAAAAATTAGTTCGATTATAAAGTTTGTTTGGATATGAATATGAAGTCTGTTCCTTTGTGAGAGGCCTGCATTGTCGAAATGAAGCTGTAGTTAGTTACTTAATCACTTACATCCATAACAACGTGTAATGAAGGCATTGTAATCAGTAATGTGAATGCCCCAAAATAGCAGACATTCTCTGGGATGTAGCATGCAGTAAATAGTAGAATTAATTGACTGTGAGTGGAAGAGAGGTGTAGAAAGTAGGGGCAATGACCTGGAGAATTCTGTAAGAAAGAGGACGAGAGCAGTGTAGAGGGACCTACTAGAAAATCAATTGCCTGAAATGGAGGAGCCATTATGTGATGCATTAAGGCATTGCTAAACTTTCAAGCTCATTTTTCAAAACATAACACTATTAATGGAAAATGGACATTTTCTCAGAGTGTATGTATGATATAAAACAAAACTTTCATGAGTTAAATAATTGATTTTATTTGAAAACTCCACGGCAAAAATGGGTTAAGTCATATTCTGTAAACTTTTCAGGAGATCGAATTTAAACTTTCAACACTAAGAAGAAAGACTGTACTTAAAACACCCCAATTGAGGGTAAGGAATATAGTTTTGTTTGCAAAATTTATTTCTTATGAAGGAAATACTACCCAACCAGCGAATTGTTACCGGTGGCGGAAATCGGAAGTAATGCACTCCACCCAGCCACACGCCTGCGATGGACGTTATTTGTGTGCCTGATTCATTCTGGGCCGAGCGCTGTGCGGTGTGTTCTCATTGTAGCCTATGACTGTACATGAGTCCCTCCCCCTTGCCCCGCAAGCCGCTCGCTGCAGCCATAACGAGGCGAGATGACGTAATATATACACAACAGCTGCGCTCTCCGTCTATGGTAACAATTCCCTGGTAGGGTAGTAAATAAAACAAATGAAACAAATAAAACAAATAAAAGTTAAAGTTAAGTTATGAAAAAGTTGGAGGATATGGGACGTTCTTTCCGTTTCCACTAAAAACAAAAACCTCTATATCTCGGTGAAATTCCGCTTAATTTGAAATTAATTTCAGCAGATCTGTAGTATCGAATGCGCCATAAACTCATTTTCGGAAAAATGGACTTACCCCGTTCCTTACATGGGGTCTTCATTTTATGGTTGAACATGGCTGTTTGAAGGTAATTTGATATGTTTCTGTGCTAAGCAAAATAAAAACGTGTCCTGTATTTGAACAAAAATCATACCAATCTATTATTATATACATAAAAATGAATTTGTGTTTGTTCGTCTTTCTGTATATACGTTCATATACCATTCATCCGATTGCGATGAAACATTAGTGAGTTGTTATGCACACTCCCGCAAATGTTTCTGAATGAGTAAATCCAATTTACAATATGGTGCGTGAATCTTTTAAACAACAACCCCTATTCGTTCGTATACTATTTATTCCATTGCGATGGAACTTCGATGAATTGTTGTGCACATTACAGCGAAGCTTGTGAATAAGTAAATCCATTTTACAATAGATAGCACGCGAGCCGCTTTAATAAATGATCTCTTCTGAGCTGTGCATACGCCCGAGAAGGTTTCTATTTTATTAAATCCGTTTCACAATATATGGCACGCGAATCGTTTCAACAAATGAGTAGTAACACGCGATTCTTTTTAACAATTGAGTGTATTTCAACTCAGTTTTCGTTGTATGATTGTTTCAATGCGTTCCGATACCATTCCTCCGAATGCGATGATACTTTGGTGAATTGTTATACGCACGCCCATGAAAGTTTCTAAGTTAGAAAATCTGATTTTCAATAGGTGATGCACGATTCACTTCAACAAAAGTGTGTTGCTGTGCGAATTATTTCAACAACTTAACTTTGGTGAGTTGTGCGGAAGCACGCGAAGTCTTCTGTATACGTGACTCCATTTTACAATAGACGACGCACGGGTCGTTTTATGAGTGTTGCTGCGCTAATCATTTCAACAAATGAGTGTATTTCATACCGTTTAGCGGCATTTTCTGTGGTTTCATTGTATAGTTATCCCGTATGCGTTCCTATACCAATCATCAGATTACGATGAAAGTTTGGTGAGTTGATGTGCGCACAGCCACTCTACGGAAAACACTTATAGGATGGCAAATTGGCAACTGTGGGAATCGAAATTATATCTTATCCGTTTTGCCTCAAGAGGCTGAGGTTGCTCCTTTTCATTCCTCACTTTAGTATTAAATATATTTTTGTTCTTGTTGATTCGTTAACGGGCTTTGCGTCGTCGTGATCATGTAGCCCCATGTACTTGGGTGTGTGTAGAATTCGTCTGATAACCTGTGTTATTGTTAACGAAGTATTAGTGTGTGTATTTGTAATTTAGATGAGGATTGGGAAAGAGATGGCCGTGGCTTTCAGTCAGGAACCATCCCAGCATTTGACTAGAGCAGAAGTCGGGAAACCACAAAAAACACCACCAAGAAGGCTGAGGTGGGAATCGAACCCTCCTCTTCTCACTTTTACCTCACGGGGCTGAGCTGAGTATGCCCCGTTAAAGCCCTCAGACGAGTATTAAATTACTTGCGAGACGGCCCTCCAGAGTGACAGCCAGTAGTGCCAGCCTGTTGCTCCATTTATGGCTTGCGACTTCATGGTCAACAGCCCGGGTACTTGGTTGTGTGTTACTCTCTGATAACCCGTGATATTGTAGTAACTGCACAAGAGCGTGAGCTTTAAGTTAAGGCTGAGATTGCGAAGGAGGCAGCTGCGAACAGGATATACTTTAGGAAACCACCAAAACACACTATACGATGGTCGAGAGTAGGATACGAACTCTCCAGTCACCTCTCTTCTTAACTGTCCTCTAGGGGCTGGCCAATCTCATACTGGTATTAAAAATCATGACAGAGGCGGGAATAGAACCCAGGTCATCTTCGTGCAAATCTGTTAGTCATTGTCATTTCATTCTGTTTTACCACATATCTACTATTCATTATTCCGCTCAAATCAAACAATTTCTTATTGAAACCCATCATTTAAATGAACTTGAGACATATTCACACGTTGTTGTCAGATTATGAAATAAAGAAACACGGTACTAAATATAGTATTTCACACAAACGTGACGGAGTAGCGATGCGTAGCTTCAACCATTGTAAGTAGCCTGTAACGCAAATACTTTTAGCGCAAAGTAATGGAACTGTAGCTTAGTCACTATTTATGTTCGACCCTGACTATTATATATCAGAAAACGGTATCATAATTATGGTCATTATAACACTATTTTTCATTATGAAACAGTTTCTCCCACCAATCACAGCTCAAGAAACAGTTGTTTGACCAATTAGATAAGGATAGCATCACACCTGCGTTGAGTTCCAAGGTCTTCTAATTTAAATTTCACTGCGTTACCTAGTGTCATAGTGGGGTAATCGAGGAAGCCATGGACAAATACAAGGCATTCTCTGCGTCCCATGCGCTCTGTTCAGTACATAAAACTGGCGAAATCTCGACAGATATTTATGAATATTTAAGTTCGAACATAAAATAGTTATAATAATTATCGTCGAACATAAACAGTCGTATGCAACTCGCCTATAATGGTAATTAAGACACTCGTATGGAAATTATAAAACTCGCATACGCTCGTTTTATAAACATACTCGTGTCTTAATTATTGCCATTATAAGCTCGTTGCATAATATACTATTCTGGTATGAATTTGTAACTGTAACTTAACCACTATTTCTGGTATGTAACGGTAACTGTAACATTGTCACTTTAAGTCACTCAACCCCTGTGTTGTGTTCTGTTTAAATTGTAACAGGAGATACTGTATATTAACGTTACGAGTTCTCGTCCACTGTTTGGGAATGGAAAAGGATTTACCAATTGACGTGGGGATAGACAACACTCCGGGAGCCGATTGAGCACTTATTGTATTAAGCAAACAATTGGACAAGCAAATAGCAGGAAAGGCAGAGGAATTTTACGCTAGTGAGCAGCTCTCTCGGACGTGGAACAACTAAAAATCGTCTTTATTCACTGCAATAAATCATGACACGAACAATTACTGCTGTTTAACATGATATTGCGGAGAATCTGCTTACATCGTTGGTAGTTATTCTTCCCCAGCAGTCATTATATCATTCCACTGTCTGATTCCCCCTTTCGGTGGTAGAGCTTAATACCTTAAACCAATGTCTGTACGCGGGATAGGCTAATGTACTAGGCATTACGGATATTTTGTATTTGCCGTGCTAGAAAATAAGAATACTACAGGTTGATAAAGATATTTACAAGTGTTTAGAACTATTTTAAACGGTATGCTCATTCTTATGTTTGTCCAAATTCCCAACGTAGAACATAGTCTGAAAAGTTCTGTGAATGGGCTATATTACGAACGGATTGTTGGCTTACCTGAAACAGCCGTTACTGTCCTTCGAAGTATTCCCCGTGGATGGTTATGCATTTCTGAGAACGACTGAACAAGTCCTGGAAACTCCTGGCATAGTATTCTTCAGGAACACTCTAAATTGAATGCAAGAAAGAATCGTGAATTTATGCAACCTCCCCTGCACACCTGATAGACGGGTGGCAGTGAGAAGGGTGAAATTATGCAACCTAACGGGCACACCTGTTCGACGGGTGGCGTTGACAAGGGTAAATGTACCATGGGATGGAATGGTCCTGGAAACCATCCTCACGGGTGACGAGACCTGGTGCCTGAGGTACGACCTCGAGGGCAAGCGTCGATGTATGGAGTATCGGGGTCCCGGGTCGCCGAAAAGCCCTGAAGGGCAAGAGATTTTCGGACATATCGGACATCCAACGTAATGTGACGACCCAACTGAAGGCTATTCCTCAGAAAGATTATGCCAGGAATTGTACAGCCGTTCTAAGAAGTGCATAACCATCCACGGGGATTACATCGAAGTATAGTAACGGCTGTTTCAGGTAAGCCAACAATCCGTTCGTAATATAGACCCATTCACCGAACTTTTCAGACAGAGGGTGTATTTTACATCAAGTCACAATTTGCGAGCGACTACAAGGATGATGAATATTCTACTTGTACAAATACAGTATTATGACTGTCATTAAGTCAGGTTCAAGGTTTAAAAGTAATATAAAATGTAGTTTATCAGGCTGATCGAGTCTTTTACAACATTAAAGTTACTTAACTATAACATGCTCCTGAGTAGTGTGCTGGATATTCAATTACTCTCTTATAACGTTCCATGTGTACTTCGTTACAGTGCCTCTGCAACCAAATACTAATCCCATAATGGACTAACTTTCACGGTGGATGGTGTAATGCAGGCGTTCCCAACCTTTGAGAGACTGTGAGCCCCACCTTCATGCTCTATGAAGTACCCGAGCACTATTTATTCAATTAGGCCTATAATAATAATAATAATAATAATAATAATAATAATAATAAAAACTTTCTTCGGCTTTTCCCAATTAATTGGGGTTTCCGGAGCCAACCAGGCTCATTTTGGTTTTGGCCGGAGATTTAAGGCCGGATGCCCTTCCTGACGCCACGTGATTTTCCAGGTGAAAATTCCACCCCGCTGTCACCGGGATTCGAACCCCGGCCGTCCGGGTGAAAGGCGAGAAGCTAAGCCACTGCGCCATCACGCTCCCCAATAATAATAATAATAATAATACTAGCATGCGTCTTTTCCTATCAAGTGTCATACCAGTTCGTGCAACAGAATTTGAATAAAAATTGGATCTCAGGGACACATGTGCTTGCGAGCACTTCTAGGGTCGTGTGATGAGAGCACTGAATTTTATTTCAATAGCACCGTAGTACTCGCGATCATCAGGTTGAGAACGCATAGTGTAATAGATAGGGTTCGGATATTTAGGTGCTATAAATCGGGAAAATATTTATTTTATATGTACTTAAAATACCGGAAATATGAGACAAACAAAGTAAAAATATTTAATTATAATTTAGGTTATTAATGTAAATATAAACAATTTGCAGTACTCACGAATGCAATTTATGCTACGTCTTACTGACTGCTGAAGCATTACAATACACAAGGAGGTACATCTTCAGGTTGTCCATCATATATGATCGACGATTATCGCGAAACTCTTATTCTGAAACTGCGGCAATATGTTTCTTGCCCTCGAGGTGTTCTGTGACTTGAGATCGCTGGCCAGCCTTGATTGCTTTCCCACATGGTTGGCAGAGCAGAGCGCCCCCATTGGAAATAAAATTATCTGTGAATTCTTCAACACACGATAACTTGTAGTTGTTTTTACTTTAGGCATCGTAGAACTGCCTTACACTTCACAGTGGCAGAAATGAACTGCATGTGAGTGACACTGGTTCCAGATAGCTGGGGGTAGGTCTATCACGTGTGCAATATGGCTATGGACAAGGTGAGTGCCACGAGGCGACAAGTTAAGAAAAACACAGTTGCAAGCTGACATACGCTCTGCATGAATATTACATAGCTCACAGGTCCTTCCCCGTTGAAGTAACACAGAACAAATATGCAATAAACTGAAATGCAATGTACTGATTTTTTTTAAAAATATGTAAATATTGTATTTTTATGTGCTAATAAGTGAAAAGTAGGAATTTATGTATTTATAGACAAAATGCTTAAAATATGTATTTACATAAAAAAATATTTATTTACCTAAAAATCCGAGCCCTAGTAATAGATACTAACATGTAGAACACAGGGTTCGTACAGTTCTTTCCTTTCAGAATTGACCTCACGGACTAGTTGAATGTCCCTCTTAAAAAGGACAGTTGGGTCGTGTCAGAATGGCAGTATGCGGCTAGGTATCGACTGGAACAATGTCTACTCCAGTCAGATCATACAGCAGATATATATGCGACTTGCCAACCTGGTTAACGCAGTGCACAGGCCAAATCTGATCTCACTCTTTAGTTCCTGAGTAGTCCTCCCTTATGACAGAATCCAAAGATGTGTCTGAGGTGTTCCATTTCACAACAGTCAGAGTGAGGGCAGCAGGTTGTGCTTGGGTTACTGCCTGGGTCTACTGGATTCTCTACGATATTACAGGACATTTTGAGCGTCTTTGTCCATTCAGAATTCGATATTCCATTTCAGATGCTTACCTAGAGGTTTGATTTGGGGTGTTCTGCATACACTTCAACACCTCTTTCCCTTAGACCATGGCATGGCATTGATTGGGTCAATGGTATCCGTTACAAAACTCTCATTGGTCATCACTTTCAGCCGTTCGTGGTCATCAGGTTTCCGGACAACGATGAAATGTTCCAACCAAATGACGCACCATTTCATCAGGCTGGGTATATCCAAGACTGGATCAAAGAGCATTATTGAGATTTCCAGTGAATTTAGTGGCAAGAAAGTTTCCCCAATATGAACCAAATCAAGCATTGATGGGACATGGTGGACAAAGCCATTCGCAACCAAGATCCAGCACTTTGGAACCCCAGGCAACTTTAGGCAGTCATTTAGATAATATGGGTTAAAGTCTCTCCAGAGTACTTCCGTCAACTTCTGGACTACACGCCACGTCCAGTTACTGTATTTCAACGGCTGAAGGAGCCCTACACGTTATTAGATGGGTATCCCGTAAAGCATGGCATGTCAGTGAGTCTTAAGCGAAACACAGGATACTAGTCGAAATTTGCACGTGACCGCCGGTCACCCCGTGTAATGCTACGAAGGTCAATAATGTTACAGAAATATTTTCAGGATATCCATTGGCCGCATATATTGCCATTCATGGCAGGGCTTCCAGACGATCTCTTTCAAGAGTTTAGTGCTTTTCAGTCGGTCAACACGAATGTACCCAAAAGAGATGGGTTATGCCCTAATCCTGAAATAAATTACATGAGATTAATAAAACACTAGGATGACCAGCTGACATCTTCATCAATGCACTAGAAAATGCGTTCTTAGAAAAGACTTCAACAAAGGGAATAGTAATATGGAAAAGATACGTAGATGATGTAATTTGCATCTACGATACTGAACTAACAAGCGAAGAAACAATTCTCCAATCCATTAATAGCCTTCACCACTCTATCAAATTCACTAAGGAATCCGAAATAGACCGGAAAATAAATTATCTCGATATAACTATTGAACGTAAAGACAACGACCTTTCATATTCCATATTCCGGAAAGCAACACAAACCTCGCATGCAATCGACAATCAGTCTAATCACCCCAGTACGAATAAACTAGCGGGTTTCAATTCAATGGTGCACAGAGCTTTAAACATACCCATGTCAAAAGACAACTATAATAAGGAAATAAGAACTATTATGCAAATAGCAAAGGAAAACAACTTCTCGCCAAGCAAAATAAATCAAATTATAGCCAAACATAAAAATAAAGATAAAACGATTCCCAAACCGGACAATAATGAGAAAAAATTTGCGCGTTTCAACTATGTGAACGCGAATACATATAAAATCACTAACCTATTCAAAAAGCAAGGCATAAAGATAGCTTTCACGACGAAAAACACAACCGCTAGGCACCTCCTAAATAGTAATCTAAATAAACGTGACCCATATTCAAGGTCAGGGGTATATTCTATAACGTGCCAAGACACCGATTGTCAAGCTAATTACATCGGGCAGAGTGGAAGGCGAGTAGACACACGTTATAATGAACATAGGAATGCGATAAGATACGGAACACATTCAGCCGTGTGCGAACATATGTGTGATGCAGGGCACAGCTTTACCAACATAGAGTCGGACCTTAAAATAATCCATCACGAATCGAAAGGCAGAGCTCTTGACATAAAGGAAGCAATCGAGATACACCTAGCCAAACGAAACAATCCCAACAATCTAAATGAACACACGTTCATGGAGAGCTCACCCCTCTTCACGCTACTAAAAAACACACCCTGTCGGAAACAAAACACAATTTAGCGACACAGCCAAGCTAGATAAAAAAGGGGGGAAATTAGGGGGTTATTAATAGGTAAATGTTTTCTGGATCAGGTGTACGATGTACTTTTCTTCTGCAATAAACCAAGGCCCATATTCGCGGCAGTATTAAAGGTGCCGGGACGTCCTCAAAAGACCGTCAACGCTTAGTTCGAATGGGTTATGCTCCACGCGTGGCGAGGGCTAATCCACGGTCTTTAATAATTGTAGACCCACCTCATTCAATAACATACATCTTATCTAGGTTGGCAACACCTCACATAAACACATCGCTATCACTCCCCACAGCACGTAGGAGCAGGGGGGAGAAAGCAGGGAAAAACCAGTCGTTAAGATAACCACCGCAGTCTACCGCATAGTGAGTTCCAGTGAGCACGAAAACTGCGAGTAGCTGTTATACGGAAGACAATCAGATAAGTAGTTAGCCTAAAATTTTATAGTTTAACCATAGTTTACAACCATATAATCTCTCTAAAGTACAATCTACGGATAGCTATCACCATTTAGCATTTCACCTAACATATATACTGCATTTAGCATACACTGACAGTTGCAGTACCAATACTGCAACTAAATAATTGTACATATTGTAAATATGTTCACCTGTATTTCAAACATAGATTTTGTAGCCTAAGTGTAATGGATCTGATGATGATCGCTTGACGATCGAAACTGGTCATCCTAGTGTTTTATTAATCTCATGTAATTTATTTTAGGATTAGGGCATAACCCATCTCTTTTGGGTACATTCGTGTTGACCGACTGAAAAGCACTAAACTCTTGTTTACTAAGGCAACACTGAAAATATGGCTTCAAACACCACAACGATCTCTTTCAGTATGATATCGCTCGACTGCACATAGCAAGCTAGATACAAGACTGCTTCCGACACGGTGGCACACTGCCGTGGCCCGCCACCCGATCCCCACTTGTAACACTAATTGCACATATCTGGGATCACTTGACACGACTACTACTGGAACCGAGAAGAGAACAAGATCTCAAATACCAGTTGAAGCAAATGAGGATTTATATGCCACAGGATACCATACAAACCCTGTATGCCCCCTGCCCACCCATATTGCAGCCTAGAGGTGGACAAACCGAGTAGTAGATCTATCATTCTGGAGGTCAGTGTTCCGCGATACAAATCTCAGTTTGCTCTGACATTGAAATAATATACGCACATCATTGTTGCAATCATCCAAAGTCACTTATAACGAGATCCCCACATTTCATTCTTGGTGCGTGAATTCAGCCTGTGTATAACAACTTTCATGATGCTATATTCATTGGAACGTCTGAGGCAATCAATATTTAAAATTTCGGGTGGTTGCAATCTTATTTCCTTAGGTCCCACGATTTTCAACCTCAAATCAATTCATTTATATTTTGATCTTCTACTGTCGTGCAATTTTTCAAGTTGACCGCTTTTATAGTTTACAAATCCTGATAAATCATTTCGCACAACCGCCAAATTTATTTAGTGAATCAAAATTTGAATGACACGCTCTCTGTCCGACGGAGTTAGAGGTAAGTGCTTACCATGTTCTATTTCATTCAAAATTAATAAGAAGGGAACCACTCACACATAGATTGGAACACGCAGACACACACATATGGACAGAAATTCATCTGGTATTTAATACGATAAAAAGTAGTTCCAAGAACAACAAAGTAGCCTAATTTCATATATCCCACTAGTCTTTTCCATTAAAACTCTCCTGCCCATTAAAATGATTTTACAAGTGATATAGTAAATAGCTATTGGTTCACAACCTATGTCATCACCAACACCATAACAATGAGAGGTTAAGTGCTAGAATATATAACTTTCAATATCTTTGATTAAGACTCCTCCAGCGAGAAGGAATCTTTTTTAACGAACCATGGGAGTTAACTTTTAGAAAGGCTTCCATGATTTACGAAAAGTAAGCTAGAGATTTTAGTGCCATTAGAATATAATTTGTTATCATAGTCCATCATACGAATCATCTTTTCAATTGCTTGAAAAAAGATACGAGAAATATTAGGATTTAACATTTTTAACTAATACCATCTTGAATTTTTGAAAACAATTGAACATTATTAGACGTCTCTTTACTGTACCCATATGATATTATATGTAGACCATGTGTTCGTAACCCAACTGGTCGCGGTCATTCGGGGTATGTTACGTTCCCCCACTGTACGAACACATGCTTAGGATCTGATAACTAACGGGTAACTACTCTTCAGGAAAAACAAACATATTCCTAAAATAACTGCATTTAATTCTAAATCATGGCATAATAAACAACAACAAAACATCATTACATTTAAATTACTCCCAACAAATGCAAAACAAGGCTGGGGCACACAGATGATAGTTCCAAAAGGGACACAAAATCTAACTTATATAATCTGTGCTCCGCAGCTTGGATCAAAATCTGATCTCCTCAGGCATGCTGCAACACTCTCCTCACTTGTGAGTTCTTGAGTATATGTGCGGTGTCTCAATACACCCTAATCTACACTTTCACTAAACAAATTGCACTCTTAGAAAAGCATTCTGTCATTCGACGAACGTTCATATGTCATGCGCATCACTTACAACAATAATAACCAATAAAAATCAAATCAAAACATGACATAAGATTGTACACTTCTAGCACTTCCTATTCTTTAATGTTACTGCACTTGATTCAATCTGACTGCCCGTAGTGCTTACGGTACATTTATCTCTACTTTAACATTCAACAATGCATTCACCATTGTTAAGTTAGGTTGCTTGTTCAATGGTTCTTAATTTGTTTTGTGTAACAATCATCTTCCCCTCCTTTCCATAAACGCGGATTACAGTACCATTCTACTCTACATAAACAATACTAATAAGTTATACGCTACACCATACGTCCTGTGTTGGTCAATAATAAGTCGATCTACTGTTAAATTTGCGTCAACCCGTATTCCGGGCTACCCGTATGAATATTAATATTTAACTGGGTTTTCTTGCCTCAACATGTGTGTCAGTGAGTTTAGCGAAGTTACATGTTATGAAACATTACCTTGGCTAAATCTCGTGCGATTTTAACAATCAAAGGAGGGATCCACATCCTCTGAAAGCAAATGATTGATTTCTGCAATCAAAACAATCAATATCTCAATATTTTAGAATACCAGTTTCTACATCTTAATTGCCCAGTACCTTTATTACAAGGGTCGGTAGCCGCCAGGCACCCTACTGTGCGGACAGTAGGTTTGGACTAGCCCCACCTCTAAAGAAAAATGGCCGCCTGGGTAGGTCAAGACTCCCACCAGCCCCTCTTTCCAGCTGTGGTGCACTTCCTTATTCTTACCATAACAACAAATTCTCAACTGCTTTATACTTTCACTTTCACGGACAAGCATATAACTGGGTCATCATCATGATCGGAGTATCTAAATATTTACTCCTATCAATAAAGGACATTACTTCGCTCATATAAAGCTCCCAAAGCATTCATAGCACAGGAATAGATTTCTTATAGCCCCACATGTCTTGAGGATCATATATGGCATTAATTACGTGCGAGTGTGGTTTCCCCATTGTTTTCCACCTCCACTTTGCGAAGTAGTGGTAAGGCATCCTCAGATCCTTCCAAATATATGATATCACGTCTCGACGGACGGATCATTCCATAATGCAGCTAAATTAAGGTGGCACTGTTAATCCTTAATTTGCCGTAATGACGCTGGTATGGCA
Source organism: Meconema thalassinum (assembly GCA_946902985.2). Classification (NCBI taxonomy): domain Eukaryota; kingdom Metazoa; phylum Arthropoda; class Insecta; order Orthoptera; family Tettigoniidae; genus Meconema; species Meconema thalassinum. Next base: position 263,021,084 of record OX336389.2, on the reverse strand, counting down.
AAACAGATACCTACCTCTGTCTCCATCCGCAGTCAACAATATACATGTACGCCCTCGGCTGTACGTCAATTATACCTTCGAATAATAGCTTATATTGTCCTGACATTTTGCTATAGAATTATTCCTTTCATTTATTTAAGTAAAAGTCTTGGCTTTACTTTACTTGCTCGCATGCTAGCGACTTCAACAATTAGATCTGTTAGATTATTCTGATCATATGACATTCAGTTACCTTCCGTATCTATTTGGTTCGTGACTTTGCATCGTCTCTCTTTCTACTGGCATTTTACTGGTGTTAATAACTGGCTTTACTTTGCAACGCTTACTGCGTGACTCATGAAAATTATTACCTTTAAACATGTATAAAAACATTTTAACACATATATTCCACACTTTCACTTATTTTATTACCTTGTAATTTCTTGGAATTGACGCAATTTAACATTTCATGCATTATCATGCTGAATATTAATCCTTCTTTCGACTTTGACCAATCATTAAGTTATTTATTAACTTTATTATTACATTTAACGTGCTCTTACGCATTCCTGTCGTAAGCCACCTCATTCTTAATTTGCAAACACTTTAATGCAATTACGAGGAATGAAAAACTCGTACAACTTCACTTCAAATTCCCTAGGTATTTTTATTCTAACACGGACACATGGAGACCTAACTTATACATTATAACATTGAAATGGTACTCACATCCTTCTCATTCGGTGGTCGGATCCAATAATACAGCATGTGACCCACCATCATGCACCTAGTGATGCTTCATGGTGATCACAATATACATTTCTTGTGGTTCCACAACACTTATTTTCACTTTTGTTACACATATTTACTTTAACACTTTCATTCATTTTTATACAACACTTTATAATACACTTTAGGTTAACACTTAAACACATTAAATTTTATATTACACTTGCTTTACACACTGGTGCCTCCCTGGGCTTCGAATCAGCGCGATATCAGAGTTGCAGGCGGCGCGTCCCCTGACATATCCTTCATCCCAATTAAAGTCCCTATCAACTGCGCGTTCCTCCTGATTACTCCTCTTGTACCGGCTCCCAGTAGCTCCTACTCCAACAATGAGTGTATGCTCTATTGTGTGTAATCTTCCCTTCAGATCGCCTAGCATATCAATGTAGTGTCTGTTGTATCGGCAATAATCACAATGCCTGTGATATTCCTTCCATCCCATGAACTATCGTGTATTGATTATACTGTATAATCACGATAATACCTCGATCATGACTTCGCGCATTTCTTACTGTGTTACACGATAAACTGGTGTAATTAAATTGTTCACTTAGCATGAGCGTCACTTACTGTGCGGCTTTTGATAACTATAAGCGTTACTCAGCTTCAATCTGCGTTCCATTGTCTTAGCACTCGTTGCTTTGTTTACCAATTTCCGTGTGAGAGAATCATATCCTCCCCGCGTGAGTTCTAAAACTAGATGGTAACACGACTGCAAGTAGACTTTACCCTTCACTTGCGTGGTGTTCTTTAACAATTTTCCGTGCGGGAGAGTCACATCCTCCCCGCGTGAGTTCTGACATAGGACTGACTGCTACAAGCTTCCCTGCTCCATATAAAGGATTTGTTCGAAAACATAGTTTCTTCAAACTGCAAGAGCGTCTTTTTCTCAGTAAATGCATTTTCCGGCCTGGAACTGCATTTATCTGGAGCATCTTTGCATGGAGGTTACGGTTCTTGCCTCGTGCAAGCAAACTGATCGTCCGTTTAATTAATATTAATTGGTTTCTCTGATGGCGTACCCACGCCATCTCTAGGGAATTCCCTGTAGTGGTCCGCTAATGACCTCCCTTCCGCAGTTCGTGCGTTCATTTCCCTCCGATGCTTTATATGCTTCGATTTGCATATCTGATGACTCCATAATTATCCTCTCGGGATTTCATTCATCTTGATGTTAATTTCAATTCTCTCGAATGCATAGTTTCCAAGTAATCAATTTATTTCTCTTCGCAGACTCCCCTTTCCACCTATTCCTCTTTGTGCTTCGGGGATTTCTTGGGTCACCTCTGGCTGTCACCCACCCCTATGACGCTCGAAAATAGGTCGCTGTGATGTATCGGGCGCCCGTCTGAAACGCCTAGTCGTTCGAGCTACTTTGTCAAGCGTCAAACTGCCTCGAAAGCTAGGTTCTTGCCTAAAATCTTGTATGTTACAGCAGTAAACATACAAACTTTTTGCACCAAATTGCTTGTAATTCCTCACAGATAACTGGAATTACGCTGGGATTACATCAGTAATCGTTATTTACATGTGTCTTGGGTTCCATGAGGTTGTTCCCCTCAGAGACCTTGGGTTCGATACTCTATAAAATCATAGGCATGATTTCTCCTCCTTAGAGTATCAGGTTCGATGTCAGTCAGCATCACTACCATTGGGTACATTACTAAGCTCTAAATAAAGGTTCACTTCGCCAAGATTCATTGCACTCGAATGATTACAATCATCAAGGTTATTTAAAATATTTGAAAATCCCCTTACCGCTATGATGTTTTTGTGTATCCCGAAAATTGGAAAGTCACATATTTGTCCTTACTTAACAGTCCTCTAACACCATTCAAAATGTCAATTTATTAGCTAAAATAGTTTCGGAGATATTGAGAACCGGTGATATGTATCGCATGGACGCTATGTTGAATTGTCTTTATACAGTATATGCTTAAGAATTATGTGCAAGCAGATTAATATTATAATTCTTGCTCATCAAATATAACGTCAATTTCTATCGCATGTTCAGGACACGAGATATATGAACGTGATTCTAAGAAATTAGCATAGCCAAAATTTTAAATTTCTCATAGAAATTATTGACGCCAATATATTGAGCCTTTTATGAACATTTCCCGTGGTAAGTTTAACTGTGCTCGGATAATGAAGCCGTGAGATAAATCCAATAAATATTCAAATTTCGTGTCGCCACCATGTTGGATTGAACTTAGGTTAATAGCTTCAACCAGCAAGCAAAACTTTAGTCTGATTGTTGTAATAGATTCGCAGACATTGAGAACCGTCTAAATATTTCGGATGATCGCCATGCTGGATTGTCCTATATGTAGGCCATAGAGTTATCTACAAGTAGATAAAGACTATCCCGTTGGCTCGTTATTTAAACGTTCACTTTGAACGCATAATTAGTACACAAAAAAATAAAACTTAAATTTAAAATTTCGAACATGTGCCATCTTAGCGCTATGAAAACAATTGAATTAAATTACAATATACTTCCCCGGTTCACTATATCTCCCAAACTATTTAAGCAAACAAACTGAAATTTTGTTTGGTGTTAGAGGACTGTTACGTTCAGACAAATATGTGACTTTCTAAATCCTGAGAATCACATAAACAAAATGGCGGCAGAGTGATTTTCAAGAATTTAAAATAAAATTTCTGACGATCTAATCTCCCAAGAGCAATGAATCTTGGCACATCGAATCTTTATTCAGAGCTTTGTATAGGTTAGAGAAATCTAATGATGATCTATTGATATATTGAGAACCGGTAAAACTATCGCTTGTATCCCATGTTGGATTTTTTTAGCCTACTTTCAATTTTTGCAAAAAAAAATAAAGTAGACTTATGAGATCAACACAGGGCCAAAAATTGTGAGTCAGTCTGTGTGTCTGGTGAGTGTGTATAATCTGCATGCCTGCCCCTCTCCTATAAATTCAAACACGGTGAAACCGAATTGAATGAAATTTGGTACAGAGGTAGCACTAGCAAAGGGCACCTCAGTGTCATGTTTCATTTCGCCGCCATCTTGACGGAAACGTAATGGCGGCCACCCAAATGTTCAAAGCTTAAATCAAAATACGACTAACCTAATCATCTGATCTCTACCAAATATTGCAACAACATACATTTATGTAGGAAGCATCTTTGGACCAAACTAAAAGGTCATCAGTTCAATAACTTGCAGATGGCGGCTATGAATGTGTGCAAATCGATTCCCCCTATCCATTCAAACACAGTGAAACCAAATTAAACGGAATTTGGTACAGAGGTAGCACTAGCAAAGGGCATCTCAGTGTCATGTTTTATATCGCTGTCATCTAGACGGAAACGTAACGGCGGCCACCCAAATGTTCAAAGCTTCGATCAAATTACGACTAACCTAATCATCTGATCTCTACCAAATGTTGCAACAACATACATTTATGTAGGAAGCATCTTTGGACCAAACTAAAAGGTCATCAGTCCAATAACTTGCAGATGGCGGCCATGAATGTTCGCAAATAGATTCCCCCTATCAATTCAAACGCGGTGAAACCGAATAGAACGAAATATGATACAGAGGTAGCACTAGCAAAGGGCACCTCAGTGGCATGTCTTATATCTCCGCCATCTTAATGGAAACATAATGGCGACCACCGAAATGTTCAAAGCTTAAATCAAATTACGACTTTCCTAATCATCCGATCTGTACCAAATTTCGTAACAATATACCTTAATATGGGAAGCGTCTTTTAGCCAAATAGTTTCAAGATGGTTGATGTATGAATCATGCAGGTGTTATAACCTGAACGTAACCTACGATTCAACAAGGCCTGCCCTCTACAATTCAGCTTATCGTACATAGGGAGGTTTAATCTGTACTCAAAGAGGTGACTGGTAGGATACTACCGTATTATAATAGAATATGTAACCATAGAAGTGACTAACAGGTCAGTCTTACTGTGCCATATCGTTGTGGGCCCGTGCCGTCCCGTCTATTTTTGCTCGTAAATACATATATTTCCGTAACTTCCTAAGTTTATATCCTTTTACGAATGCACTGAGCAAAATATTATTTATTTAGTTATCAAATGGTTTATAACAACGCCAGTAAACGCTAATGAAATCGTTGATTTCAACACTAAATATAACACAGTTATACTAAACCAGTTGATTATCAAGTGTTTTCGTAGCGCATCCGTGGCGTAATGGTAGCGACTTGGGCTCATAGTCGGGGGGTTAAAATTTTTTACTGCGTTCTTTTTGGTATTTATTGATTTATAACTACTCACACGTTATAATATTAAGCATGTATAGTGTGTATTTGCAATCGAAAATATTGTTGTATATACTTATAACACCACATATTTCAACACTCGAATACAGCGATTAATATTCGTTGACCTTGATCCGCGGTGGAGGCTATTGTTGTTGTTGTTTTTGTTGTTGATTCTTTATGGATTCTGCGGCATCATGGTCTTGTAGTCCCGTTTACGTGGGTGTGTGTAGAACTTGTCTAATAAGCTATGTCACTGTGTTGTCTGTAGGCTTACTAGTGTTTGTAATTTTATACGAGGAAAGATTTGCGTAGGAAGCTGTTGTGGTTGTTGTTTCATTCGAGATGCATGGACATCATGGTCGTTTAGCCCCGTGTACTTGGGTGAGTGTTGAATTTTGTCTGATAACCTGTGTTATTGTGATGGCTGTATTAGTGTGTATATAATTCAGGTGAGGATTCAGTCAATCAACGTTTAATATCCGTATAGCACGTTGTATTTCAACAAGCTACTATAACCAACATTCAATTATTGTACTCCTTGAAAAGGACAAAGAGTTATAACTACATCAATGCATTTAGGAGAAATTAGGCTATATGTTCTTTACTGAACATATAATTCAGGTGAGGATTCAGTCAATCTACGTTTAATATCCGTGTAGCACGTTGTATTTCAACAAGCTACTATAACCAACATTCAATTATTGTACTCCATGAAAAGGACAAAGTGTTATAACTACATCAATGCATTTAGGAGAAATTAGGCTATATGTTCTTTACTGAACATCTTGTATATATGTGCTATAGAGTTATATGCCAATAGATGAATATTATAATCGTGGCTCATTAAGCAACGTACATATCTATGGCTTGTTTAGGACACGAAAAATAAGAACGTAAATTTAAAAATGTTGCACATAGGCTACACCATTTTTAAGTTGCCATAAAAGTTGAATTATGGTAGATGCCAATATATTAAATGCCGTATGAAGATTTACTTTGCCATGTTTCACAGGGCTCGTATGAGTAAGTCGCGTGAAAAATCCATTTGAATATTTAAATTTCGCGTCACCATCATGTGGATTTGTGCTAATCAGGTTATTGTAAGTCCCATAGGTGAGCTTATGTTAAGAGTCTGTATGAATATACAAAATTCTAGTTTGATTACTCTAAAGGAGTTGTAGATATTGAGAACTGTCGAAATATGTTGGATTGTTCTATATATAGGTCATAGAATTAGGTACCATTAGATGAAGATTATTGCGTAGGCTCATTGTACAAACATTCACGAAGATCGCATGTTTACGACCCAAAAAAAAAACATTTTGAAATCTCGCACAACCGCCATGTTAGTTTTGCACTTAACAGGTTTCTGAAAGTCTCATTGGTGAAATAATAGTAGTACCCTTTAACAACGTACAAACGCTCAAGGTGATATCTATAATAGTGTCAGAGATATAGAATGCCGGTGAAATATTTCGCGCAGCCACCATGTTGAATTAGTGGAACATAATAAACTTTAAATGGCACGGTCGAGGTTGGACGAGGTAGTAGTATGTCCTTACCGAGTTTAGATCGCTTAGGGTGTTTAGATTTTATTACGGGGTCACATACACACACATACACAATATGTACACACACGGACAAAAGGTGATCTCATAAGCCTATTTATCCATAAGAAGAAAATAGGCTATAAACCCGTGTTTTATGTATTTGTACCCTAGCTACACGAATGAGTGCAAAGCATCTGGACCACTAGACCAAAGTACTACATTGAGTCAAGAAGTCAAAAATATGTTTAGAAAGTACCGTAATAATTGGAAATTATGAAAATCTCTAGCATAGTGCAACATATAGGCCTAAAACTTGAGGAGATGATCTCACAGTACCGCCACTTAAAACAACAATCAATCAATCAACATACATTGGTCAAAAGAAGTTTTGCATATTGCAAGCTTATGTATTTGTGGACTAAATATACGAGTAATACACGTGCTTTATCCGATAACTGTCTAATTTATATATGTAGCGTGAGGCATTACACATCAATCACAACAATAATGATGATAATAATAATAATAATAATAATAATAATAATAATAATAATAATAATAACATGTACATACGGGACGCGTTTTTTAAGTAAAACCCGTTGTGATATTACGACATTGCAGCGCTGCGGTCGGCATTCCGTGCAGGCGTGCTGTGTACCTGCATCTATTGGCAAGGCTGAGACCCCATTACGACAACAGTCGCCCATGTATAGGTGTGTTGACAAGGTTTTAAAATGTCATCGCTGATCGAGAGTCCCGCCGACTCGTAGACAAGAGAGAAAACTCCCCTGTAAGATATGCTGCCATTTGGCCACCACTGTCAGGTAAATTGCGTGTGTACTCAGGAGAACTCCGTATGTTTTTAAAATCGTAATATTTGTACTACAGATGAATGTATTCTGAGCATGTAATGATACCATAAACTAATTTATTAACATACCAAGGCCTGGCCATGTTGAAACACCAGATCCTATAAGAACTCCGCAGTAAAGCAGCAATGGCCGTGGTTGGAATTTGTAAGGTATGCCAGTTTCGGGGGAACCACGTGCTGTCGGCGCACATTCGGAGGAACGGATCGGACCTGACCAACTTCCGCACGTAAACTCCTGGCTGAGGATAGCCTCTTCAGAGGCTTGGACCTGCCTTCGGGCAGAATACCCGTTACTTACTTACCACAGGTTATCAGGTGTACTCAATGGAGATGATGACCAAAATGACACCAACGACTACATGAAGTAACAACAACAACAACAACAGAAACGCATGAGTATGTAAGGAAAACATTTTAAATGTTTCAACATTTCGAGTATCACATTGCTTATGTTCAGGTTTAGAGATATTAAGACTACTTTGGAGTATAGCATAATGACGTTCTGCACACCACACGCCTGTGTTATTATTTCTTGTAGTCGCGGTATTGCGAAGGTTATCTGTCACAACGAAATGTCGCAGGAGAGGATGGAAAACTGGAGGCATTCTGAGAATGATAACTGTGTCTTATACAATATTTAGGTGGCAGGTGCAAACATGTTATCTAACACGGTTAAGTGTGACCCTAATAATATATCCCTAGTTCCACTCTCAATGCATTCCAGTGAGTTAATAAACGTATAACATGACTTTCAATAGCCCACCAGGCCTTGATAAAGCTGTCCACTACCAAAAGGAGACAGTGGCACAGGTCTTCTAAAGATTCTCTTATGAATTGTATTTGTGTCGTTTTGAATCATAGAAAGTCAGTCGACATGTCAGTGGATAAGAAATCGGCCCCCGCATTGTGCAATAGCATTCTACCTTCATGCAATTGATATGCATGTTATTGTGCAATGGAGTCTGTATAGATCATGTTGATACGTGGTGTATACAAACAATCCCTGATAGTGTCAAATGGAGTCCCTTGAATAATGTCAGGTGAAACTGTGATACTGTATTGCCATTTGAAGCATGGTAGTAAATAATACATTCTTTCCTCCATATAGTTACGATTCATCACATGCATGCTGGAGCATATTATAAAGAGCATAGAAATATTATAGGGTAATATTTACTCAAGCCGATTTGATGCAGAAATAACTGTGATTGCATGTTGGATATTACCTGTTACAAAACAGTAACTAAGTACACTCGGGACGCTAATCAGCTTTATTACCTGAAGTTTCAACATCTGACAACCAATGGGAATATTGCGAAATTTCCACGATTTAAATTTGCTCTCTGATCCTTATTGCATGATCCGTTACACCGGATGCAAAAAGTAAACACTAGCAGATGATTCTTTGGATCTGAAGAAAATTACGTGTAAAGCCTGTGGATCTTATCAGAAATGGATTGCTTGGTTAGAAAATCTAGTTATTTCTAGTTGCAGCTGTTAGTTATACATTCTGTTTTAGACCCTACATACGGGGGCAAATTATTATTTGGCATTTATCACATGCACGATGTCATGTCATCAAGTACTTTACCTAACGAATAGTAGGCCTAATACAAATTGGTGTTACGGGCTGATAGCCTAGATGATAGGCCCCTTAAAACAACAATTATCATCAATTCAAACTGACGGGTGGCTTTCGAGTCACCTTGTCGGTTTCTGTGTGCTGAGGCTTCTACTGCACTGACTCTAATGTGTTTAAAAATACGAGGCACGTCCAGAAAGTAAGTTCCGTTTGGTAATAAATTTAAATTGCGCATAGATACAGAAAAATTATTTATTGCACAACATTCTACACCTCTTAAACTACTTTTCCACATAACTGCCGAACCTTTGCAGGCATTTTTCATAGCGTGGCACAAGTTTTTGGATACCTTCTTCATAGAAGTTTGCCGCCGACCGTAAACGAGAGTGAAGACTCCCCTGTAAGACATCCTTCCGTTTGGCCACCACTGTTAGGCAAATTGCGTGCTTACCAGGAGAACTGCGTATGTTTAGGAGTTCTCCTGACCACATACGCAATTTGCCTAACAGTGGTGGCCAAACAGTAGGATATCTTACAGGGGAGTCTTCCATCTCGTTTACGGTCGGCGGCAAACTTCTATGAAGAAGGTATCCAAAAACTTGTGCCACGCTATGACAAATGCCTGAAAAAGTTCGGCAGTTATGTGGAAAAGTAGTTGAAGAGGTGTACAATGTTGTGCAATAAATAATTTATCTGTATATGTACACAATTCAATTTTATTACCAAACGGAACTTACTTTCTGGACGTGCCTCGTACATTAGTGATATACTTCTCACGAAACCATGGAGCCTAATCGCGAAGTATTATACCTTCACTCGCGGTAATTATAACTTGTCAACCACTTGCTGTTCATGAATTCTTTTGGGCTAAACTTGGTAATAGCCAACTTCAGTTTTAGAAGTATGTTCTGACCTCTTTGGATGCATAGCCGTTGCTATCTTTAGGAAGGATAATCATATTTTTCAGGATTAAGAATGAATTTCGGTCAAAGTAGATTGAATGGTATTTTTCAGTTGAGCCATTATTTTACAGTTGAGCCACATTATCTTACAAAGACATTTCCCAAGAGTCTAATTTTCATTAAGGCAACACAAAATATTATAAAACTATAATATATGTAATTAAATGATGAATTTTAAAAATACGCAAATACATTGGTTATAAAGCTAATACCCAAGTAAATTAATTGCAACGTATTTTACAAATATGAGGCGTAAGCAAAAATTGACCTCTTGTCAAAAATTGATACTTGAGCTAATACAATTTTCCAATTCAACATTTACTTCTGAAGAATATGATACACAATATTGATCCTTTCTCTACCACAGGTCCCTTTTCATGCCTTCCCTCATAAATTTTAATATGACAGCATCCCATTCACCATATCTTAATCTTCTGTGCTTATTGTGTATGCTTTAGTCATTAGCCTGATTTGATGCAGAACTCTCTGTTCCCAGTCTGGGTCCCATCTTTTCATCTCTACATAGTTACAGCAACTTGCATCGGAAACAGTCTGTTTAATATACTGACACCTGGGCCTTCCTCTATATTTCTTGGGCTCCACGTTTCCTTCTATAATTGAGTTAGCTATTTCTGTATGCCTTGAATTCATAATTGAAGAGCTTATTTCCAAACCGACGTAATTCCATGAAATGCAAAACTTCAGAAATCGAGTTTTTGTTTCTTCGTATACTTAAATTCGGATATGATTATGAATATTATGTAATTTCATTCAATACTTTTATGCACATCGTGACACTGTGTTTTACAAATCTCCTATCGATGGAAATGGCGGTAATGGTCTCCTGTAAGTTGGAGTTTGGCCGTTTTGGAAATACATCATATATTAACATAGGCTTTGAGTGACATTTATGAACATTTAAATTGTTTAAACACAGCAAACACAATCTGATGCTCCACATATTCTTCAAAGTTAGCCATGGCATTGATTTATCACGTGATATCCAGAGAGCCATCGGATTGATCAACATGGTTTTAAGACACATTGGAAATAAATACACGTTGGAGTTACGTCACTTTGAAAATAAACTTAGTTTTAGATCTATGTTAATATGGGATATACAACGTATTTTGACTTAAAACGTTTGCTATACTTTGAGAGAACCTATAAACTTACTTATGAAAGAAAAAACTGAAAAACCGTCAATTGTGGATTTGCGTTACGTTAGAAACAAGCTCTTCAATTGTGATGTCGAATCTAATTGGAAATATTAAAGTGACCAGAACATGTATTTATTGAAAGGTGCGAGACGTGGGGAGGTCTTTTGTCGTCATTATGTTCTCCGTGAGGAGCGAAATGATTGATGGGTCGCGAGGAAACCATTTATTTCATTGTGATGTTTTTATGTAGCAGTTAGTGACAGAAGTGGAGGCCACGCGGGCAAAAATAATATAAAAAAGGTGGAGAGTGACGCGCCGACAAAGGAATACATACTGGAAAATACTATTAGAGAGCAGGGGTGTGACTTGATGCATCGACTAGCAAGTGTACGTCACATGACCGGCACTAGCCAATGACATAACTACCCTTTTCCGCTAATTAAACCACTGGATAAGTAGGCTACATCTAATAGTCATGAAGAGGACATCATCTTAATATTTCATTTTAATTGGAGGAAACCCAATTACGGAGTAATTAGTGAAAATAGTGAAGGTGGAAAATTTATCGCCGAATTATGTTTAAAAGAACAAGTGATTTTTGGTGCGAGCTAAGACGAAGGATTCTGTTCATAAAGCCATCTCAGTGGGTCCACGCTTCGTTGTCCTAGAAAATAGTGCAGGAGTTCAACATTTGCTACACGGGAAGTGACTGTGCAAAGCACGCGAGTATTTTTCATAGCCCCGATAAAGAATAAGCTACGTGAGTTTGGATTTAGTAAATTTTCAACGATCTAAGACTTGCACGTGCTACTCGATGCGTCGAGGCAAGCTCCTAGATTTTCTCTCTAATATTATTTTTCAGTATTTGAGAATTGTGATACGGCAAGGAACTGTGTTTCTTCTGACAGTTGTAACTTAAGCTTCGGTGACTTGCACTTGGAATAATTTTTAGTAATCGACGAGTTGAACTTAGTGTTCACGCACTTTAATAAACTTGTTGTTTGGACCTGTGATATTTTAAGGACTGACACATTAAAATAGTATTCTACAAGAACTGAACTTTTAATTTTTCAACGAAATGTTTGTCAACACTATAAATCGTGTGGACACTAAAAATTCTTCTAACATTTACAGTATAACAATAATCACCTACGAGAGTTGTTAGGAAATATTAATTAATGTTATTGGTTTTACTTCACTTTCAACTACTACGGCTATTACCAACGCCGGGGTGCCGGAATTTTGTCCAGAAGGGAATCTTTTACGTGCCAGAAATTCTAGTGACACTGCTCCCATGCATTTACGCACCGTTAAATGGCAGCTGACTGCACCACCATTCGATCCTGCAATCTTCGGCACAGCAGGCGGGAGCATTGCCGCTGAAACAAGCAGCCAGTCGAAAATATGAAATATGTATTTAATTTCTACGAAAGTGGCACGAAGTTTTGTGAACATTGAAATTCTGCCTACAATGATTACACACAATTCTAAGAACAATTTTGAACTACTAGGTATTCGAGAACTTCTAACATGATTATGAAAGATGAGTTAAGGGGGTATGTGTCACAATATGAGCAAATTGAAGAGCAATATGTGTCAATAAACATGAATAGGGGAACATATAAATCATGTTTAGGATTCAGACACGAGTGGCTTAAGCGATTCTACTCGAAGAACACCACGAAGGCGACTAATGGAAAGGAAGAAATCTGGATGCGAACGCCAACTTGATCCAGAAGAAGATTAAGGGATCACGGCAGCGGGGGACGTACTAGGATGATGCTGACCTAACGAGCAGAACTAGCAGAGGAACCTGGAGCAGAACATCTTGTGGAAAATCATGGAGAAGGAGGCGATCCGGTATGAATGACGAGGATTTGGATCGAACCAGGGAAAGCAACGTAGAGCATCACCTAGCTAGAGGAATATCCATTATGTTTCCTTACTAACGTGTAGAAAGCCAGTGCACGTTTGCGCTTTGATTAATTTATGAAATGATTCTACGAGTATTTTTACAACTGGGATTGCTCATTACTAATTGAACCCGAGGGGCTTATGCTGACTGATATCGAACGCGGATCTCAGAGACTGTGATCTCAGTATAAAGGTTCCACCAGGGAACGAACCCGAGGTCTGTGGAGGGAGTTTCATTGTAAAAACTTGTAAAAACCCCTAGAGAGAAGTGTATATTTAATCACTGGTGTGATTTCAGTTGATAATGACATTATTTATTAAAATAATGCAGGGAAATCGAGCAGAATACAGCATTATTAAACTACTTGGAGTAGGCTATACGGGACTTGGAGCACAACAAGTGCAGAGTTTGACGTTTTACTAAAAGGCTCAGAATTGTGGGAGGTGCTCCGTGGAGCCACGTCAATCTTTCTGACCTCGTTATGTCGTCTGGAGGAGGTTGGGGGCTTGAATAATGACCAGGTTATTCCCCGACTGAGAATGGAAATGAGAATGGGCTGGGAAGATCCCAAGGAAAATCATTGATTACTCGTGATTGGAGTAACGAAATGACATGAGAGTTGCGCACAGGTGAATCTTTAGCCAGGAGGCTAATTTTAGAGCCTTTAATCTGCGAAATTGACGCATATTTAATGGAGTGCGGAAGGACAGAAGACTATGGTTGTTCGCGGCTGGATTTGAGAATGTTGCCAGGGATTCCCAGTGAGGTAGCGTCCCCACGCTATGGAGAAAGGAATTAATATTAATTAATTGGCCGAGCGATTCTTCAGCACGCAGACAGTTCTGGGATCAGAGAAGAAAAAGGAACCCGATGAACATGGTTTCGAGACCAGAATCATGCTGGGAGAGGAGTCGAGTTAACGCGGGAAAATTTCGCTCTACTTTTTGTGTGAATCCAATATAAGGGAGTCGACCCTTGGCAGAGCACCCCAGTTGGAGCGAGTTGCAGCCAGTTGCACCCCCAGTTTGTCACAGTTTGTCAGGAGAGTCGCAGACAGTCGTCAAGGCGGAACGTATGGCGGTCCGGCTCATGAAAGGACGCCCGAACAAAGACTTGTACATTTGAGTGAAGCATTTAGTAAGCTTTTATTAATAATAGTCGTGCTGCAGGTATAGTCAGCAATACGAACAATGGTGTGTTCACTTAGGAAGCAACGTGTGAGATACGTTGCAGAACCATTGTAAATAATAATTTGTGTAAAGTTATGGACAGTGTAAAGCGCAATGTATAAAATAGTGACTGATCATACAGGTCTAATTACGCTGGAATGCGCTGGGAGAAACTTTACGAATCATTTGGTAATGTCTTAAGAATACCAGATAATAACGCTCAGGACGGAAGTTAGCATATTTATGCAAAGCAGGAAGCTTACCGTAGGAGTATGGATAAACTGTTGGTGAATTCTGAGGGCAGTTGAACCAGACTTTCAATCAGGAGTTGGTAGGAGCCCGGGAGATGCCGTCGACACCTGCAATTTTGATATCTTTGCTAGGGAATGTCAACCAATGAAAAGTGTACAAAGTGACGTGTGTTATGTATAAAGCATATGTGAAATATCTTTTAAATTAATGGTTTAATAAGTGTTATAAAGTGTCATGTGTTTTGGAAGCAATCGCTTCTTTATAGAAATGCAAAGTGTCGTGTGGTTAGCGGAAGATATGTATCATAAAATGTGTGTGTATTCAAGATGCAAATGTCACGATAAACCTGCATATGGCAGCCGACCCGGAGGAATGTGAGTGGGTGGAGCCACCATGAAAAGCTTATATATGTGAGTACCCCACAAATTATGGTTTAGTAGAGGTGCATGTTATGTGATTTCAGAGTTATAAAGATGCCAGTAAGAATCAGATTAGGAGATAGACTCTCCAGGTTTAATCATTTTTGTGTTGATTTTCATAGAGTTGAGATGTTAATTTGCATCAGTAAGTGGATTAATCGTTACCACTATTAATTAAAAATGGCAATCAGTTATGTAAATGAAACGAACACGGTTGTTCGGATTTTTGAGATGTTTAGTTGTGTCGGATTTTGGTAATTCATGTCAGTGAGAATAATAATAATGATAATAATGAATAAAATAAAGGTATGAATGAACGCATCAGGTAAAATGTTGTAAGCAAGAAATAGTTACGCTAATTGCAAGACTTCTCGATCTAAGCAGTAAGATTATACAGTAAGATTACATTAAGGGATTAAGAAAAGAGTTTATATCAGAATATATTGTAGTAATGGGAATATAATTATGCCACGAATGGAAGAGCTTTTAGTGAATTGAATTTGCAGCTTATGTGAGAAGCTTATAGAGTAATTGATAGATTTCTCTTAATATTATAGGACGAAGGTCGTAACATTAGGTCAGGAACCAGGTGGTCTATTCGACGTATGAAATCTCGTATGCCGTGGGGCATAATCGGAGATATGCTTTGTACCAGAGTGTATTTAGTGATATGGACCCTAACTCTGATGATGGATGTGGAATGTTCCAGGTTGGAATCCCGTGATAGGTGAGGGGCAAACGATGGACATCTCCACTCTGTCTGATTCCCCGAGAACTTATGATTTAATTGATTCGGCTCGTTGAAGCGAATCGTATTACGGCAGCATGTTATGGGCTGACTGCAGCATTTATTGAAGATACCGGTTACCTAATAGACCAATGTTTTATGAACCTCGTACCTTCATGTTGAAATGGGCTAGGTGGTGCCAATTATTATTATCCTCGGGGTAGGAGTAAATGTAAAGCTCATTCAATACCTGTGTGCATAATATTCAGTTAAAATCCATTGCGATATGTGTGTCATTGGGACAACAGTATTTGTCTGGTAAAATCTTATACTGCTTGGTGAAGGTAGCTTTTAGACGGGAAGCGAGGGTCGAGCTAATGTTGGAACCCCATTCCACTTCTATTGTATACAGGCCGCTCGGGTAGAGGGTCTGGACGGTCATGCGAACCGTGAAAGCAAGTTTGAAAGGAACAGATTTTAGACCCTGTTAATGACATGAAATGAAATATTGTTATATTGAGTAATGAAGCCATGTGGTTTAAGAACACATTGATAATTATAGATCACCCTGATGGTTCATGATTTTAGCTATCTAACGAATGGTTAGACGTTGCATTTGTACTGTCACTGACAACTTTTTCTGAAGTTGGTTACTAGATTCCACAGCCTACGCGCGCAAGGTAGTTTAATTGTACCATCCGACACAGCAATAACTTAACGTTTTTAAGATGAAATCACAAACGGCATGCAGTGGAACTATATAAATAGAGGAAGAGTAGGGGTAGCTTACATAATTATGGAGTTGCACGTTGACTGCTGTGCAACACCAGAATAGGCTAATGCATGTAAAGCATTTGGTGGGAGGAGAAAGATCAAAACACACACGGTACACATAATTGTCAAATTAAGAGGTTTAAGGAATAAGTAATTTTGTGGAATTAAAGAAGTCACATTGTATGACAGTAGTATCGATGTACAGTTTGTTTCTGAAGTTGTATGTGCATCAGCGCACTAGAGTATTTTGTGAAACTCATATAAGGGTAAAGGTTTGAGTTATCATATGATTTTATTATGATTATATTATGTTCATATTAGTGGATTGTGGAAGTAATTTTTGTTTGCTGTTGTTTTTATGGTTATGGGCATTGTTTTGTTTGTTTGAAGCCATGAATTGATTACTGAATTAAAGTTTTAGAATAGAGTTGTGCCTTGTCATTGTAGAGTTGATACCTTTTAGCCTCAAATCCAAAATATGCAACTGCTCAATGGAGAGACGGTACACGCCCGAGTCCTGATGCTAGCTGGAGACGGAAGCATATTTTCCATCGAGATTACTCACATGGGTACATGGAAATTGATGTCCTGTACAGTGATTTGAGCTATAGGTACAACTGAAGTCGGTCTAGATCTAGTGCACACAACTCTATTAAAGTAACAATTAACGAAGTAAGGGAAGACCGCTCCTAACCCTAGCTAAGCTCCGATACGAACAATATAAATTTTGATAAGCACCTTCTATAAGCATGATACTATTCTATTTATCATGGCGCTGGTATGTGGGCCGGTTTTAAATACAGGTCACTAGGCGCAGAGGTGCATTCTCATTATCATGGCGAGACCCAAGTGGGACATTCGACAGTACAACCGAGACCTTGGAGGGTTGCTGCGATGTCTTAACGTGGACCACCTCCCATGGGAATCTAATTATCATGGCGCCCAGATTTCGTGGAGCTTATGGGATTTAGGGAAAACCCATAGATTTTTATGGTATTTCATGGGGAAAACCAAAGTAATTGGTTTTTTTGCCTCAAACTGTGTTTGAGTGATTTTTGAGTTCAGTAGGCTTTTTATGTAACGCAGAATCTCTCTATTGAGAAGAGGATTACCCAAGGGTATGAGCGCTACATACCAGATCCACAATTTACCATAATATTGACAGGTTTTATACGATTTTACAATATGTGTACAATGTTTGATGTTTCTCTTCAAAACATATCCACACATTTTTCCAGGAAGCCTGCCTGCATATCAAAGTATATTATTGTAAAGATGTCTGGCACAGAGGAGATCTTGCAGGTTATTGAAGGGTTGAAACAGCATTTTGACGCTGTTAACGAGCAAAATAGGCTGGAAGCTAAGGCTTTCCAGGATGGAATAAACGCTCGTTTAGATGATAACCAGAGTGAATTAAGTAACCGTTTAGATGTCAATCAGCTGGCAATTAATGCAAATCAGGTTGCAATGAATCACAGCCAGGTTGAAATGAGTAAGATGTTAGATGCCAATCAGGAGGCAATTAATGCAAATAAGGTTGAATTAAATGAGAAGTTAGGTCAAATGCAAGAGGTAATTAAGACCGAAGTAACAGAAACTGTTGTAAGCATTGTATCAGAAATGCTGGTTAAAACAGATAAACGTTTCGAGGCTATAGAAGCCAAGCTCGAAAGTAACTTACAAGCGTGTAAGCATGCTCAGGATGAAACCAACAGTAGGTTAGAAGCGTTGTCTAACGACATTAAGGATATTCAAATCCAGAATGAGGCGAATCTCGAACGCCAAGCGAAACAATTTTCAGAGTTTACGAGAACGGTAGATCAGAGGTTAGAGGAGAACGACTCTAAATGGGACCAGAAATTGAAGAGCTATGCTAGAGCAATTAACGGTGATCTAAAGAAACAGGATCAGAATATCTTAGGTCAATGCCAGGAAATAGGTGAAATTAAAGCCGTCGTTAACGAGAGTAAAGAGCTGGTAGGAAATCTGAAGGGTCAGATGTGCAAAGTTCATCAAGAAATGGACCAAGTTCAAAGTGACATTGTTGTAGTCAACAAAAGGCAAGAGGAGAATAGAGGTGAAATTATTAAGGTCCAGAAGGAAATGTCAAAGGTCAATGGACACATTCGAGAGGAAATCAAAGGATTGAGAGAAGAACTCGAAGTGAGAGAAGGCCAGAAGACAGAGGCAACCGACAAGACCCTTGCTCAGATAAAAGAAGATGTAGAGGATGAAATCTCCCATATCAAACAAAGCCTAAAGGAAGACAAGAAGAAAATATTTCTAGTAGCTGAGGAAAATCGAGATAGGCTTACCAGAATCGAGAAGGAGGTAATTACTCGACTGGAAAGAGCGGAGATGCGCCACAATCAAATGGAGACTAGGATAATCGCACAGGAGGAAACCCTTCTGAAAGATCCTAAGTCAAGTGAAGGCAGCATGGAAGATATGAGGAAAACAAGGTGGGCAGACTTAGAAACCCAACCTATAATCAGGAATGCTACAGGCCCAGGCGAAAGTCCTTATATGACGCCAGGTGCACCAGTTGCAGCATCAACGCCACATGAAAATGCTATGCACACCCAGGTGATAAACGTAATCAGGGCATGCGAAGAGAAACCAAGGAAATTCTCAGGTAGCCACTGTAACATGACACCAAAATATTGGTTGAAGGAAGTGACTGAATATCTGAATGATGCACGGATACCGCCAGAGCGCAGGCTACGAGCCATTGAGAAACTAACAGAGGGAGAATGTGCATTATGGTTTCGCAGTTTCCGGTATACTTTCGATACTGTTGAGGAGTTTCGAGAGGCATTTTTGAAGAGATACTGGGATCCAGCGGTCCAACAGAATTTACGGTTGGATTTATATTCAAAAAATACAGTACTAACAACCCAACGAAGTACGCAGAATTTTTTATATCGCAGATGTGTCGCTTCAAAGAACTGGATCAAAAACCGAGCGAGCTGGAATTATGTATTGCTATCGCCAAGCAGCTTCCATACGAGGTCCAATGACTGCTAATCTCGGCTAATGCGAAAACTGCTATAGAAATGGAGACAGTTCTTAGACAACTGGACCTCACAACAGCAAATACGATGCGTCAGAGTCGAACCGTGGAACAGGTACACGTGACCAACACGCAGACTGACCAACATCAAGCTCCAAGGAACAACAAAGCTACGAGCACGGAAACATTAGATTCCTACGGACGGCAATGGGAACAGGAACCCAGAAGATGGCAGTCAAAGTACAATGGGAATGCTAATAGAGGAGGAAGAGGTCGAAATTCGTGGAATAAGCAGAATACCAGGGGTAGACCGTACCAAAACAATGGAGGTAACGATGGCCAAGAAGGCAACAATAGAAATTGGAGACCCCAAGAAAGAAGAAGTAACTTCGATGACGAGGTAGAAGAACGATATCACGCTTCATTGCGATACCTCGAGGAAAGGGGAGATGAGCCCCAAAAACAACAAGTCCGCTGGCAAGAAGTTATGCAGAACAGGACATCGCCAGACAGATATGGAGATGGAGCTAAGAGTTTGGAGCTACAGCGCAGCGAACAGGAGAGAAGAAACTCCAAGGGGGACGGGCGCTGAAGAAAAAAAAAACGCCAAAATTAGAAGAGTTCGAGACTGAGGGATGGAAGTCTGTTAACATCATCAATTGGATAGCCAAACCAGAAGAGCTAATCGAGGATACAGGAGGATCACAGGTCATGGTCAAGAGAGAATTGCCTATTATAATCGTAAGAGTGGCAGGATTGAAAATAAGAAGTCTGTTAGACACGGGGTCAACAGTGAGCCTTATGACACAAGCTTTATATAATGAAATAGCCCAGAGAGAGAATATTTTGAAAATACCGATCTCTAGTGTCAAAATAAAAGGGGTAATTCCAGACAGAACGAGGATATGTAAATATCAGGTATTCCTAGATTTACAGATAGGAGGCTCTATATTCTCACAGAGTTTTCTATTAGTAAACAAACTGCCTTATAACCTACTTATTGGGGCAGAATTTATAAGGGAATACAGAGTGATAATCGACCTAGCACAGGACAGGGTTATGTTCCATGTGAATGAGGAAGCCGAAGGCTTGGAGGTCGCACTCAATGAGATTGAACCAGGGTCAAGTGAACAAGTATGGCATACATACAGAGCTGTGGCTGACGAAGAAGTGTTAGCTATGGAGCAGTTGGAAGAAGAGCTGAAAACACTAGCCATAGACCTGGAGAAAGATTTGGAACCCGAACTGGAAGAATATATTTCGGAAAAACTAGAAGAAGCGAAAATTGGGCTAAAAGAGAAGGAAAATTTAAAGCAGTTATTACTGGAACAGAAGGAAGTCTTTGATTCGAGACCTGGTCGTATAAAGAACTTCACTTATGCTTTTCAAGTCAGTGATTGGACACCATTTAGGCAGAAACCCTATCCTATAGCCGAAAAGCATTATGCCAAAGTGAAAGAGGCAATTCAGGAGATGTTGGAGGCCGGTGTTATTGAGAAGACACCTACGCCTTATGTAAGTCCATTGGTAATTGTACCGAAGACAGACGGAACTGTCAGAGTATGTCTGGACCTGAGACATTTAAATTTGAAGGTTATTCCGGAATTTGACCAAGTGCCGCCTATTAAAGAGATCCTCAGGAAGTTCAAAGGGAAAACCGTATTCACAAATTTGGACATCACATCCAGTTTCCACCATCTTGAATTAGAGAAGAAAACTAGTCTGTTGACAGGATTTATGTTTGATTAACACACATACACATTTTTAAGGCTACCTTTTGGGTTGAAAACAGCTGGTTCAGCACTGATAAGAGCGTTAGATCGCAATCTATCAGATGATGTGAAAGAGAGTACCATCAGATATGTAGACGACATTCTACTCACATCAGAATCTCTGGAGGAGCACATGAGAGACCTGAAGAAGTTGCTAGATGACCTTCGAGAAGCTAACTTTAAGGTTAATATCAAGAAATCGCACTTCTGTCAGAGGGAAGTCAAATTCCTAGGGCATGTTATTGATGCAAATGGAGTTAAGCCTAACCCAGATGAATTGGAGGTAATTCGAAATTTCCCTCGACCCACGAAAGTAAAGCACGTCCGACAGTACTTGGGAGTAATTGGATTCTTTTCGAACCACTGCCCAAATTATACTACGACAGTAGCACCCCTGCAGGACCTATTGAAGAAAGGCGGCAGATGGAATTGGACGGAGCAATGTCAGGAAGCATTCGTGAGGTCAAAACAAATGCTTTTGGAATATGTGAAACTGGGATACCCGGATTATACCCAGAAGTTCATCATACAGACGGATGCATCACTTATTGGTATAGGAGCGATGCTATTCCAGGAAAATGTTGACCAGCCTGAAAAGAAAGTCTTTATTGCCTTTATAAGTAGGAGGCTGAAAGTCCATGAGAAAAATTACACGATTACAGAGATAGAGTTGCTCGCAATTTTGTACGCGTTGCAATCATGGCATAAACTCGTGTATGGCTGTCAAATAGTCCTCAGAACAGACCATAAAGCTTTAACATTTTTGTTAAAGACAGACTTGTCTAGCCAGAGATTGACAAGATGGTCCCTGTATATTCAGCAATTTAATGTGGAAATAGAATACTGTCCAGGGAAAGAGAATGTAATACCGGACATATTAAGCCGTTACCCTAGAGAAGAGGAAGCGCTAGCTGTCCAGATTGAGAATCGAGATCAGAAGACGTTGGATGACTTGAGGAATCTTACCAACCTACAACTTGAAGACCCGTGGTTGAAGATGATGATCGATTACTTCGAGGGACGTTTAGCAAGGGGAACTGCAATATACAGAGAGGCAGAGGCATTGGCAACAGATTAGGTATGGTATAATCAGATACTACACAAGTGGGATGATGTAGATCATACACGTCAAAGGATTGTGATTCCTGCATCTTTGCAGAGGAGATTGGTGTGGCTAGCACACAGAGCATTTGGACATCCAGGGATAGACAAAATTTGTGCTCTGTTGAAAGAAGCATTTACTTGGCCAAAGTTGACAGAAACGGTGAGAAATGCTATTAGGACATGTGATCTATGCCAAAGGGTAAAGCCAAATCCCTTTTTAATGAGACAACGACCCATCCCGTTGTTACCGGAGAATCCAAGGCAGCTATTGACCATAGACAACTTTGGACCACTGCCTAGAGCACGTAGAGGCAATAGACACATTTTTGTAGCCATGGATGTATTTTCGAAAATGGTGGTATTATGCCCCATACAGAAGACAAGTTCAAAGCAGGTATTGAAACGCCTGAAAGAGAGAGTTATTCCGATTCTTGGGAAGCCGGATAACATACTCTCAGACCACGGAAGTTGCTTCACAAGTGCAGAATTTCGTCGAGAACTGGAAACTCTAGGAATTAGGCAGATTTTATCTAAAATTCGCAATCCTGAGGCAAGTCCAGTTGAAAGAGTAATGAGAGAGATCCAGAAATACATGAAGATCTACTGCTCTGAAGCGAATTGGCATTGGATTGAATTCCTAGAAGTAATTGAATACTGTTTAAATAATACCGTACATGAGGCGACAGGTCAGGTTCCCGTGACTCTACATTTGGATCAGAGACCGGAGAGAACGTGGACTGGTGTCATTCCATTACCAGTAGACGCACAGCCAGGACGAGAATTGAGGATCCAACGAACCTTCGAATATCTCAAAGCACAGGCGGAGAGACGTCAGAGAAGAAATCGTGCGAAGAGGTATCACAGACCCCTTCTCGTCGGAGAGAGAGTTTTAGTACGAAAACCAGCCAGGATCCGGAGGCACGGAAGTATAAGAAGTTCATTTTTGCTTACCACGGCCCGTTCGAGGTGATTAGAGACCTACAAAACAATGCATACAGGATAAAGCATTTAGAAACTGGAAACGAGGTCGTTATGAATGCGGCCAATTTAAAAATTTATTATTCGCCAGAAGAATTCGACGAACAAGAAGAAGTATTATCAGCGCACACCCAACTGAACGTGGATGGCGAAGTCAGCCAGGCAGTCAGACCTGAAAGTTCACGCAGCGAGACGGAACGAGCAGCCGACAGCTTGCCCAGTGGAAGGGACATACAGCAAGAATGCCAGTGCCTGCGAGAATTCTACAAAGAAATGGTTGAAGTAGCGAGGGAAGTTGAGGCCATAAATGCGACCCTCCGCGCTGAGAATGAACAGCTTAGAGAGAGCGCAGTGTGGAAGGTGGAGCGGAACTAACCTACTCGCAGCCAGACGAGGTGAAGGACCCCACATGTAAACACAGACAGTGGTAGACAGTCAGCTGGTTACTTATAGAGAGTCATTTGCAATCGACTTCTATAAGTTTTGCAAGGGGAATATGAACCCGAGGGGCTTATGCTGACTGATATCGAACGCGGATCTCAGAGACTGTGATCTCAGTATAAAGGTTCCACCAGGGAACGAACCCGAGGTCTGTGGAGGGAGTTTCATTGTAAAAACCCCTAGAGAGAAGTGTATATTTAATCAATGGTGTGATTTCAGTTGATAATGACATTATTTATTAAAATAATGCAGGGAAATTGAGCAGAATACAGCATTATTAGACTACTTGGAGTAGGCTATACGGGACTCGGAGCACAGCAATTGCAGAGTTTGACGTTTTACTAATAGGCTCAGAATTGTGGGAGGTGCTCCGTGGAGCCACGTCAATCTTTCTGACCTCGTTATGTCGTCTGGAGGAGGTTGGGGGCTTGAATAATGACCAGGTTATTCCCCGACTGAGAATGGAAATGAGAATGGGCTGGGAAGATCCCAAGGAAAATCATTGATTACTCGTGATTGGAGTAACGAAATGACATGAGAGTTGCGCACAGGTGAATCTTTAGCCAGGAGGCTAATTTCAGAGCCTTTAATCTGCGAAATTGACGCATATTTAATGGAGTGCGGAAGGACAGAAGACTATGGTTGTTCGCGGCTGGATTTGAGGATGTTGCCAGGGATTCCCAGTGAGGTAGCGTCCCCACGCTATGGAGAAAGGAATTAATATTAATTAATTGGCCGAGCGATTCTTCAGCACGCAGATAGTTCTGGGATCAGAGAAGAAAAAGGAACCCGATGAACATGGTTTCGAGACCAGTATCATGCTGGGAGAGGAGTCGAGTTAACGTGGGAAATTTTCGCTCTACTTTTTGTGTGAATCCAATATAAGGGAGTCGACCCTTGGCAGAGCACCCCAGTTGGAGCGAGTTGCAGCCAGTTGCACCCCCAGTTTGTCACAGTTTGTCAGGAGAGTCGCAGACAGTCGTCAAGGCGGAACGTATGGCGATCCGGCTCATGAAAGGACGCCCGAACAAAGACTTGTACATTTGAGTGAAGCATTTAGTAAGCTTTTATTAATAATAGTCGTGCTGCAGGTATAGTCAGCAATACGAACAATGGTGTGTTCACTTAGGAAGCAACGTGTGAGATACGTTGCAGAACCATTGTAAATAATAATTTGTGTAAAGTTATGGACAGTGTAAAGCGCAATGTATAAAATAGTGACTGATCATACAGGTCTAATTACGCTGGAATGCGCTGGGAGAAACTTTACGAATCATTTGGTAATGTCTTAAGAATACCAGATAATAACGCTCAGGACGGAAGTTAGCATATTTATGCAAAGCAGGAAGCTTACCGTAGGAGTATGGATAAACTGTTGGTGAATTCCGAGGGCAGTTGAACCAGACTTTCAATCAGGAGTTGGTAGGAGCCCGGGAGATGCCGTCGACACCTGCAATTTTGATATCTTTGCTAGGGAATGTCAACCAATGAAAAGTGTACAAAGTGACGTGTGTTATGTATAAAGCATATGTGAAATATCTTTTAAATTAATGGTTTAATAAGTGTTATAATGTGTCATGTGTTTTGGAAGCAATAGCTTCTTTATAGAAATGCAAAGTGTCGTGTGGTTAGCGGAAGATATGTATCATAAAATGTGTGTATTCAAGATGCAAATGTCACGCTAAACCTGCATATGGCAGGCGACCCGGAGGAATGTGAGTGGGTGGAGCCACCATGAAGAGCTTATATATGTGAGTACCCCACAAATTATGGTTTAGTAGAGGTGCATGTTATGTGATTTCAGAGTTATAAAGATGCCAGTAAGAATCAGATTAGGAGATAGACTCTCCAGGTTTAATCATTTTTGTGTTGATTTTCATAGAGTTGAGATGTTAATTTGCATCAGTAAGTGGATTAATCGTTACCACTATTAATTAAAAATGGCAATCAGTTATGTAAATGAAACGAACACGGTTGTTCGGATTTTTGAGATGTTTAGTTGTGTCGGATTTTGGTAATTCATGTCAGTGAGAATAATAATAATGATAATAATGAATAAAATAAAGGTATGAATGAACGCATAAGGTAAAATGTTGTAAGCAAGAAATAGTTACGCTAATTGCAAGACTTCTCGATCTAAGCAGTAAGATTATACAGTAAGATTACATTAAGGGATTAAGAAAAGAGTTTATATCAGAATATATTGTAGTAATGGGAATATAATTATGCCAGGAATGGAAGAGCTTTTAGTGAATTGAATTTGCAGCTTATGTGAGAAGCTTATAGAGTAATTGATAGATTTCTCTTAATATTATAGGACGAAGGTCGTAACATTAGGTCAGGAACCAGGTGGTCTATTCGACGTATGAAATCTCGTATGCCGTGGGGCATAATCGGAGATATGCTTTGTACCAGAGTGTATTTAGTGATATGGACCCTAACTCTGATGATGGATATGGAATGTTCCGGGTTGGAATCCCGTGATAGGTGAGGGGCAAACGATGGACAACTCCACTCTGTCTGATTCCCCGAGAACTTATGATTTAATTGATTCGGCTCGTTGAAGCGAATCGTATTACGGCAGCATGTTATGGGCTGACTGCAGCATTTATTGAAGATACCGGTTACCTAATAGACCAATGTTTTATGAACCTCGTACCTTCATGTTGAAATGGGCTAGGTGGTGCCAATTATTATTATCCTCGGGGTAGGAGTAAATGTAAAGCGCATTCAATACCTGTGTGCATAATATTCAGTTAAAATCCATTGCGATATGTGTGTCATTGGGACAACAGTATTTGTCTGGTAAAATCTTATACTGCTTGGTGAAGGTAGCTTTTAGACGGGAAGCGAGGGTCGAGCTAATGTTGGAACCCCATTCCACTTCTATTGTATACAGGCCGCTCGGGTAGAGGGTCTGGACGGTCATGCGAACCGTGAAAGCAAGTTTGAAAGGAACAGATTTTAGACCCTGTTAATGACATGAAATGAAATATTGTTATATTGAGTAATGAAGCCATGTGGTTTAAGAACACATTGATAATTATAGATCACCCTGATGGTTCATGATTTTAGCTATCTAACGAATGGTTAGACGTTGCATTTGTACTGTCACTGACAACTTTTTCTGAAGTTGGTTACTAGATTCCACAGGCTACGCGCGCAAGGTAGTTTAATTGTACCATCCGACACAGCAATAACTTAACGTTTTTAAGATGAAATCACAAACGGCATGCAGTGGAACTATATAAATAGAGGAAGAGTAGGGGTAGCTTACATAATTATGGAGTTGCACGTTGACTGCTGTGCAACACCAGAATAGGCTAATGCATGTAAAGCATTTGGTGGGAGGAGAAAGATCAAAACACACACGGTACACATAATTGTCAAATTAAGAGGTTTAAGGAATAAGTAATTTTGTGGAATTAAAGAAGTCACA
Organism: Meconema thalassinum; assembly: GCA_946902985.2. Lineage (NCBI taxonomy): Eukaryota > Metazoa > Arthropoda > Insecta > Orthoptera > Tettigoniidae > Meconema > Meconema thalassinum. The sequence continues at coordinate 262,993,921 of OX336389.2, read as the reverse complement.
TTGTATGACAGTAGTATCGATGTACAGTTTGTTTCTGAAGTTGTATGTGCATCAGCGCACTAGAGTATTTTGTGAAACTCATATAAGGGTAAAGGTTTGAGTTATCATATGATTTTATTATGATTATATTATGTTCATATTAGTGGATTGTGGAAGTAATTTTTGTTTGCTGTTGTTTTTATGGTTATGGGCATTGTTTTGTTTGTTTGAAGCCATGAATTGATTACTGAATTAAAGTTTTAGAATAGAGTTGTGCCTTGTCATTGTAGAGTTGATACCTTTTAGCCTCAAATCCAAAATATGCAACTGCTCAATGGGGAGACGGTACACGCCCGAGTCCTGATGCTAGCTGGAGGCGGAAGCATATTTTCCATCGAGATTACTCACATGGGTACATAATATTGTGGGTTATACAAAATAAGTGGAATTTGAATTCTTGAATTTAGGATTTTAGGATTTTTTTGATTTGATGATTGGAGGTTCAGCTAGTAGACATTTAGTGAAGTCAGTAAATAATGTTTTTCAAGCGAACACGTTAATTATGCTTAAGTGATAACGTGATGATGGAACTTATTTTATGACGAAATAATTATGGTGAGATCAGATAGTTGAAGGATCAGGTATGTAATATGACATTATTTACACATTTCTCAGCTACCAGATCCTTATCTTGTTTTACGGTGTGCCTTTACATGCCTGTGGTACTCGATTTAACATTTAGTACTGTCACCGATATGACATGCGTCAAGACATCAGAACGCACCCCCAATTCAACATTAGTAACGATAGATTGCAAGGTCTGGAGAGTCAATTAGATGATAAATTGAGAGGATTAAAAGGGGAGTTAAGGAAAAACCACGAGGAAGCTGAAAAACGCTTAGGTGACAGGATTAAACAACATAAAGTTGAAATTGGACAGGAGATATTAAGGACCAAAGCAGAATTGATTGTTTTGGGGTATTAGATAAAAACGAACAGAAACGATATGGAGAGAAATATGGACGAACAATTAAGAGCATTCAAAGAAGCGGTTCAGGATAACATAGATAAGAATACAGAAACATTGCCAGCCATCATGGAGAGTAATACTTTGCTACTCAAGGAGGAACTAGAAAGCGTTCGAAAGGTTTTAGAAGAACGGAATGAAATCATGAATGCAGAAGTTAGGGTACAGAAAGAGGGGATTAAAGATATGGAACATAAAGTAGACAAGGCACATAAAGAACTTGATAGTTGGAAGGAAGAATTGTCAAAAAGGGTAAATGGTATAACAGGACAGATGAAGGAACTTACCGTAGAACATGAATGAAGGGTCGAAGGCGTTCATGATTAAATGCAAGGGATAAAGCAAGACTTGAACCCAGAAATTAAAGCGCAGGTAGTCATTGATGTTTCGTCTATAGAGGATAAGATTAAAATCGCAAATGGGGCACAGTTAGAGAGAATCAACAAGTTGGAAGGGAGGCTTCTCGATATAAATACCCATAGCTAGAACTAGGAACAAAGTCCAACGGGAATGACTGCTACGCTATACACCTATAATTCGACACCGCCAATTGCTATAATTAAGAGCCAAGATCATAGGCCAAAACCTTTCTCGGGAGTGGGAGTTATTACCCCGATAGAATTACTACGCGACCTCAGAGAATTTATGGACGAGCAAATAATTCCTGAAGAACGTGAGCTAAGGGTTATAGAACGTGCTCTCGAGGGCCAAGAACTAAATATGATGAGGGCGTTCAGACACTGATTCAAGGGGTACGGCGATTCTTAATGGGCATTTTAAATAGATACTGGAGTGCAGACGATCAACAAAGTATCAGGGTGGGGCTATACTCGCGAAGATATGCACCAACAAGGCCAACGCAGTACGCAGGTTATTTTACTTCGCTGGTAGCCAAATTGCAATTCTTGGAACCACCTATGCAGGAAGAGGACCTCGTACAGGCGATAATTCATCAATATCCCATTGAAGTTCAAAGAGTATTAATTGCATCGGGGGTTAATACACTCGAAGTATGCGATGAGATACTGAGGAAACTGGATCACACCAGCGCAATGACGGAACCTAGAGTCACAAGATCGGAATAGAGGGATGTAAATATGATCGTTATGGACCGTACAGACCATACCGAACCTCAACAAAGACGATATGACAGAGACAGAAGAGGCCAGATATACGGTGTGAACAGGTCTAGAAATCAGAGGAGACCGTATGGCCGTAGGCCGTATTACCAAATCAGGAGGGAACAATTTGACCCAAATGGGTCCAGGAGAGCAGACTACGATGGAAGGGAATCATGGTCAATGGGAAGTAGACCGTATGAGATTTACCAAGACCACCGAAGGGACGACAGGCAAGACAACCGACAAATATTAGAAGATCGGCATCAAGAGACTCAAAGACATTTTGACCAACTTCGAGAGAGAGAGAGAGAGAAATTTGCAGTCAAAACCAAGTGATGATCAGAGGCAAAGCACCAGTGGTCTCAACCTAGAAAAAAAACGCAAATCTCGGACAGGAATTAACGAGCAATGAAATTCTTAATCCAATCACAATCCAGATACATGCTTTTCACCAGATGACAGACGAAGAAGATATTTGCGAAGAAGAAGTAGAAGAAGAAAACAGAAATGCAATGTGTACAGAACTACTGCTGATTAACGTAACGGTAGGTGGACTGAAGATTGAAACCCTGCTAGATACTGGAGCAAGTATCAGTGTCAAATCAGAAGAATGTATGGAAAGGATAAAGAATATAGTAAACGTGGTGGAGATGCCCGTATCGAGTCTCAAGATACAAGGTATCATACCGAATAGGGGTGTTTAGTGTAGAAAACAAGTCCTATTTGCATTTAATATTGCAGACAAAAAATTGAACACGTCTTTATGGTACTCGAGGACATAAAGTTCAGGATGATACTAGGAGCTGAGTTCATTGCTGAGTACAGAATAATGATAGATTTGAATGGTAGAGTGGTACAATTTAAAGGAGAATAGTTACAAAGTAGCCGACATTGCAACAGAGAGAGTAATTAGCAAATTCAACGCAGCAAGCCTAAGGCGCTATTGCAGAAGGTTCTGATAAGCATGCCATATTGTGAGCATGATGGTTAACTGCCAAATGATAATAATAATAATAATCGAATCTCCTATCGATCATTGTTATTCACTGGTCGGGAGAAATGTCACCGATATGATATGCGTCAAGACATCAGAACGCACCCCCAATTCAACGTTAGTATGATGACGTAGAAGAGCAGAGAAAATGTCACGACTGTGAAGTCTCATGCTTAAGATATATGATTACGCTAAATAAGGTCATAGTGAAATTTTTGATTATAGAATAAAAGGCATGAATCGAGAGAAGAATGTATGGAAGATATTGGGAGAAAGATGAAATGTAATACGTCAACATGTCAAGACAATATTATTTAAGATGACTATGTTGTGTGACTACAACGCTATAGAACGCTCTGTCATCGCGAAAGCGAGGCCTGACGGCAAGTTCATTAAAGAGAGGAGACCACTTCTTACTGTACATCGGCGGGGAACAGTAACTTTTCGGATAGACAGTTGAATAACGCCGCTTATCTTGTGCGCGAGACGGTCGAGTTAAGTGCCTTAGTGGTGAAATTAGACAGGCATTTCAATACTGGAACGAGTGCGGAGATATGAAACACAATGATTGTGTATTACGAGAGAATTGCACAGTGCGGGATCAGTAAGAAACGTAAGTCGTAATGACAGCGAGACTTTCATTTCAACTGTACACGTAAATGCTGACTAGATTGAATCACACTGGTTCATATTATAACATTTTAATGAATGAACTTGACAAGGCAAAGCTACGGCTAGCGCGGACAGACAGATGCAAGGCCATGCAGAGCGGGCGCGATTGTCTTTTTCTATAGGAAACAGTTGCTCGTGACGCGTCAGTCCAAGCGAACTCTGACACTAGGTCAAGGCCAAATATCATGTGTTCCAGCAAGACGCGAGTTCTTACGAGCTGTTTCACGCATTATTTCTTTACGAAAATCGGCTGTTGTTGGCAAACCATTGGAAATATTAAAGTGCGGTTTTCACGAATGGTTTATTAACACCACGAACTACAAAACTGAACGGACAGAAAAATGTGTTAAATTTGGTCATTATGGACATTAGCAATGTCAACTACTCACGTTTCACGATGAACACTGATAATTGCGGGATGAGTTGCTAAAGACAGGAGGCATGGGGAGTTATGGTAACACCTGACGTTATGGAGATGAGGATGGAGGCCTACAACGGGGCTTGGCGATGGGTAGAAACCAAAATGAAATTGGAGAAGAGGATTGGAACAATCCATTTTCGCAGGTATCCTCAGGACGAAGGCAAAGGTACAGGCAACATCATATCACGTAGAACGTACAATCCTTTAGTAGAGTAGATTTTATTAGTCGGAGACTGATATGAAATTCTATTGCGATAGCGTTTAAAAACCCATATCAAAGGTGATTGTAGGGATGTTAGATTATTTTAAGTGGTTTATTGCAACGGAGTAATTAAATCTTTGATCGTGGATGTTAAAACTTGCATTACTAATTAGAGAAGATAATTCATATAAAGGCAGGAGAGTTATGGAAATGTGGAGGTGACATTACAAACACATAATTTTGAACAACACTCGAGTAAACTTCACACGCTGATAGGAACAGTTTGTTAGGGAGGAATTTCACTAGAAGTGAAGGCTACATGGATACGATAAGACAGCACACCAGAATAGTATTTTTGAGCATACAATTGAAGGTAATTACGGTATTTAAACTCACACAGCAGGATGTGTAATGAGTAGTCCAAGGGTGAAAAGATTAATGTAATATGTAATCAATGTAATTGAGTCATAAATTGTGTATAAATGAACTTCATTTTAGGAGATCGTTCAAAAAGTGATATAGGTGATGAGAAATGAAATATAATGAGAATATTGAAAGATAATTGTGATTAAGAGTATTGTGAAATATTGAATCTATGTAGGGGATAGTTTGGGAACATTCGGTGTTGTAAAGAATTATGAAAATGAGTAGACTATATAAAATTAAGGCTAGGATGGCTAATGAGCAACAACCATTATGACTTTCCATGTAGTTGGTGATTCGGATTCATGGCACCCAAGATCCAAATTAAGCGTAACTTGATTGAATTTCATCATATCAATTTATAAATAACAATTATATCAGGCAAGATATATAACATATTGTGAGGTGGAATAGTAATTGTGTTTTTTTAATTAATGAGGTAATGAAACAATTTGACCTAATGGAAAGAAGCTTGAACCATTGCGGTACCAAGGGATTATAACATGTTCTTAAAAGTGATTGGTAATTAAAATTTCATTGTGAATAAATCAAGAATGACATTAATGATGAATGAAATGTAAATAGTGTACATGATTTAGAAAGTAAGCAGGGACATCCATGATATGGTATAAAAATGACTATCTAGAAGTAGATCTAATGGAACAGCTTTGTGAGCCTTTTTTTTTAATTGTTGAATATTTCTTTCCATTGAACCATGTCAAACATAAACTCTATATTAAAAGATGAGTTGAAATACCAGTGTGCATCAAATTTAACTTAACAAAGTGACATTAGGATGGATCTCCGTCAGATTATGTATGTCATAGGATAGGTCAAGAGGAGATTTTGCCCCTATCAAAATAAGTTTCCAGTTAATATGTTTTTTCCTTTGCACAGCAAGAATTAAGTTATACAATCACCGAGTACAGGGGTATGAGTGATATTATTTTTATTATTTGTAACCAGTGCATCCTCCAATAAATGCAGAATATTATATATTAATTTAATCTTTTATGGACTGCGCAGCGTTACATGAATGATCGAGAATAACTTCAGGATTTTTTTGCTATGGATCCCAGTTCCTAAATCACGCCCTGGGACCATTTAGATATCGTCCTCCCGGATCATTATTTTCTTCGAACCTAATTTTTTTTTCATAATTCATGATTTCATTACGTGTTGTAACGAACTCTAGCTGCAGATTGCGGTGATGAGCCGGGCCACTCAATCCTAGGATGAAGTATCGGGCGCAGCAACTTTCCACATTCATTACACTGAGGAAGTGTTTTAGATGCATCTTTACAAACACTCGAGAATGTTTCCATACAAGACTACTACCATGTATCATTGACTTACTTGACGTATGCCCTTTTAAGCTCCTCCAAGGAGCAAAGGGCTTCCACAAGAGCTTTCCAGTGAACCCTGTTGACAGCAGTCTTCGAGATCCGGCCGGTTTGCTCTTGTTTCAGTTTCAGTAATAAGTAATCATGTATCATTAATAATTTAAATAATTCTTCACTTTGCGATTTCTCTGCAACATCCTTGACAGTTGCTGGTTTCACCAGAGGTTTGATGTACTTCGGCAGTTAGTATGTGTTCGGTGAGTTGTGGACTAGCAAGTAAAATGTTGTTGTTGATTATTTATGGGTTTTGAAACATCGTGGTCATATAGCCCCATGTGTGTAGAAGTTATCTGATAACCTATGTCACCGCGATGTCTGCGTTGGTGGGTGTAGGCCTATTTGTAATCGAGGTAGGATTTGGGTAGGAAGCGGCTGAGCCCATATGTTTTGTACCATCCCGGCTTTAGCCTATGGTAGAAGTTTGATACCATGGAAAACCATTCCAGAATGGCTGAGGAACGAATCGAACCCGTCTCCTTTCAGTTTTGTTTCACGAAGCTGAGTGTAGGCTACTCCATTTCAGCCCTCAGACCAGAATTACATTTCTTGGCAAAGCCAGGAATCGAACCTGGGCCTCCGCGGTAACAACCAAGAATGCTAGCCACTACGCAACGAGGCGTACATCAACATGGTTATAATCATTACATGTTGTCATAGCGCGATGTTAGCAGGCCTGAGTATGTGTATGTGGGTAACACATTAAAATGATACCATTAATTAAGCTGGAACAGGTTACGTTATCATCATTCCTTATGTTTGTATTGAGGTGCTTCCATCAGTCAGCAAATGAAACATTCCTTTGGAAGCTAGCCATTCGTATAAGAGCAAACTTTTTTACATTAACATTTGTGTATTTGTACCTCTGGAATCTCGTTACAACAGGAGTCCTATTTCAAAGAGGAATTTGAATATCCAACTCTTTGTGTGGAGATGATAAGTCGTGATTTTAGTCTGGTTATTCATATGCCCGTTGGGAATTCGCTGTTTCAAAGTTAAATAGACCATTGTCATTCATGAAAGACTTAATACCACTTCCTTTCTTGGATAAATTTTCTTTTATGAAGTTCCTCTTGTGTGCTTGGTAGTGATTGATCAGTAGGGATCGTTACGACGAATTTGTTGGCTAACCCTTGCTCACGTGCCTGCTGCTTGGAGCAGTTAATCTGTATTATTATAGGCTCTAAGTACGGAGCCAAGCTTAAGATCTTTGCCGTTCTCCATGTAAGACACATGCTTTCATAATCAGATTACCCTCTTCACTGAGCCGGGTTTCCAAAATGAACGCACTGGCGAGATTAATATTCTCACAGGAACTATATACTCTCCAGTTGCGTGCGCAGACTTTCGACTCAAGACATGATTTTGTTTGACAAGAGGTTACATAAAATAACGAGGGAAGTTCCGAAAATAAATGTCGTCATTTATTTCCCTGTGACCCTTTATTGGCAAACTGACGTACACCATGGTATCATGAACCATACAACTTGCACTGTTTTTCAATATAGTCGCCACCGACTTTGAGACATTTGTCGTAGCGTTCAATCTGTTTGAAGAAACCATTCTGGTAAAACACGGTGCCCTGCAATGCAAGGAATTGTCGCACAGCCTGCTCCAGGGCCAGGTTTCTTATTACCTACCTTAGGGACACTTTTCGGTGATTCAACATATCATGGAGCATGTGATGGACCCGGGCATGACCAATAGCCAGTGCGGACGCCAAGTTTGTCACCGTTATGCGCCTGTATACTAACACAATGTCCTGTACTTCTACAATGTTGTTTTCATTCGTAGATGCGGAGGGACGCCCTCCTCGATCGTCATCCTCCACACTCTGCCGTCCTTCACTGAACATGCATCACCAACGACCAACAAAATTATATCGGGCACGCCGGTCTGCTGCGCCTCTCTCTTCGTTGGCACTCTGCGCATGGGTCTTGACTCCTTCGCTAACGCTCCTTCCGTCGTTGAACCAGCTACAGGTGTGATAGTTTCTGTCACCTGGTTAACTATCTGCTTGTGCAATAAAATTGCGAATCTTACTTTCGGAACTTTTCTCGTGTTATTATGCAATAATAAATCTGAGTGTCCTGCACATGAGGAACATGGACAATCCAAACGCATGCCATATCTATGACAAGGTATCACTAATTAGGCACTCTGATGTATGGATTGAAGTATTCCTGTGAATGATTTGGAACTTAAAACGTTCGGTATAAACTATGATATGCTGATTATTATTTCATGAAATTGAGGATGTGCGAATATGAAATGGGACATTAATCTTGTATGTGAATGCTCCTTGATACGGTTGGTTCCATTGCGGGCTGTTGATGACGCAGCAGGAAGGGAAGAGGAAGTGCTGCCCACTACCCCCACCCCTAACACATAGCCTACTATGTGAACTGAAGAAGCCTGCGAGGACGGCAGAAAATCGCACGTTATTGCATTGCCTCTATTAACCATCCAGTGGACACACTCGAAAATGTAACGCCAGCAGATGCGTGAATTATAATCGTAGACCAATTTTAAAGGGTAATTTATTCGCTTTTTATTATTTTAAGATTTAGATTTTTGATTTTATAAGAAGGATGGGGTGTGACAAATATACTAATCATAGACAAATTCATGAAATACAATTTTAATTTTAATGGGTAATTCATTCGTCTTTTTTTTTTTTTTTTTTACATTCGAATTGAGCCACTATGGGCTGCGGAGTAACAATCAAAATCAATGTTTCGTTCTAGATCGTCTGCCAGCTTTGATGTCCTGCCAGTATCTCTTGAGCTCATCACTCAGCGCCTTCTTCCGATCTTCTGAAAGAGGTCCCCTCCGTCTTTCGGGTTCTGCCCCTACATTAAATCCCTGGTAATTTTTGATTAGGTGTCTGAATTCACACCTGTTCATAATTTTGAAGTCCGGAATACCAATTTCTAGAAGGTCTTTGTTATATTCTTCAAACCATGCCAATTTTTTCTTCTTTGGTTTCACGAAATTCCAAATTTTCTTTGTTAGACGATCGTTGGACATTCTGAAAATGTGTCCATAGAACAACAACCTTTTCCTTTTTATTGTTGACGTGACTGGTTCTATCTTTCTATATAACTCTTCGTTCGACTTCAAACGTATGTGCCCGTCAACCCATCTGTTGCCTAAAATATTTCTCAATACCCTGCGTTCTCTTTTGACCAACTGGTCGACCAGTCCCCGCCTGTTCATAGTCAAAGTCTCCGAAGCATATAATGCTTCAGGTTTGACAACCGTGCTGTAGTGTCTTAATTTGGCTCCAATGCTCAGCGACTTCTTATTATAGAGATTTTTCGTCAGGTGATAGGCTCGGTCTAATTTCCAGATTCTAAGATTAATTGCTTCCTGTTCCAGGCCATTTTGTTGGATTACCTCACCCAAGTATTTAAATTTCTTTAGACGTTTAATCTTTCCTTGGTTTGTTTTCCTCCATTCTGGTCCATCACTGATGTTTGTCATGTACTTTGTTTTCTCAAAGGAAATCTGTAAACCTACTTTCTCAGCCATCTCTGACAACCGATTAATCTTTACAATGGCTGATTTAATATTGTTGGCAAAAATAGCTAGGTCATCTGCAAAAGCCAAACAATCAACATGTACCCCTTTCAGTTTGGGCCCTAGCCTGAATCGTTCTTCATTCCCTTCTTCCCGACTCAGTGTCTTCCTCCATTCACGAATGACCTTTTCTAATACACAGTTGAAAAGGATTGGAGATAATCCATCACCTTGTCTGACACCAGTTTTGATTACAAAGGTATCTGAGATCTCGCCAATGAATTTTACTTTTGACACTGTGTCGGTCAAAGTCTGTTTAATCAGATTTCGAGACGTGTAATCCACTCCAAATTCTTCCAGAATATTCAGTAGCGACTCGCGGTCAATTGAGTCATACGCTTTCTTAAAATCAATGAATACGACCACATAGTCATACCTGCCTATCGTCTTATACCTAATGATGTTTTTCAGGTTAAAAATTTGTTCCGGACAAGAACGTCCCTTTCTGAAACCGGCCTGGTACTCACCAATCTGATTATCAAGATGTTCTTCAATTCTGTTCAGGAGTGCTTTGGATAGGATCTTGTAGGGAACAGATACAATTGATATACCCCTGTAATTATTAACGTCCTTCTTATCCCCCTTTTTGTGGAGAGGGTGAATTAAAGCAGACTGCCACTCTGTGGGTATCCTACCAGTTCTCCATATCTCCGCAAAGAGCTCAGCTAATATATTCAGAGTATCTTCATTTGCCAGTTTTAGAAGCTCTGCCACAATGGAATCCTCTCCCGCTGCTTTATTATTCTTTAGACCATCGATAATCATTTTAATTTCTGTCTTAGAAGGTGGATGCGAGTTGGCCATTACTTGAGTAGGACGGCCTATGAGTAGCCTATGTTTTGGTTCATCACAATTGAGTAATTTCTTAAAGTACTCAGCCAATATACGACAGTTCTCCTTGTTGTTCAGACCTAACTTTCCATTTTCATCTCTGAAGCACAAGCTCGGTGCTTGATACCCTTTCAGATTAGACTTGAAAGTTTGATAGAAGTCCCTGACATTATTCTTTCTGAAATCCAGATCAATCTGTTCCATCTGTTGTTTTTCATGTGATCGCCTTGCAATTCGGAAAACCCGGGCTGCATCTCTCCGACTGTCACAAAACGAGTTATAATCTTCTTGTCTCTTCGTTGAGTTCCATTTCTTCCAGGCATCTGTTCTTTGTACACATGCACTATCACAGGTCTCGTTCCACCATCTGTGTTTACGCTTCTGTGCTGTCAAGATTGAAACATTGGCTGCTTGTTGGATTGTGGGGGCAATGTCAGACCAATTCTTAGATTTAAATGTCAATTGCTGGTGGTATTGCTCCAATACTTCTAGATCAACCTTAAGTTTTGTCACATCATATCTGTGAAGTTTATTTCCAGCTTTCGGAGCCTCTCTAAAAGGAATGAAATTCATTTTAATCTTGGAGAGATAATGATCTGAATCAAATTTGGCCCCTCTCTGTACTTTAACATTCATAATCTCCTTCATTGCTGTCCTGGATATTGCCACGTGATCAATTTGTTTCTCTCCGTTCAAATTGCCAGGTGAACGCCATGTCTTCTGTTTACTTGGTTTGTGTTTATAGAAAGTTGACATTATCTGAAGATCAAACGTTCTACATAGTTCGACAAACCTTGTTCCATTTTTGTTGGTCATTCTGTGAGCAGGATATTTTCCTACAGTCGATCTATATCTTGCTTCTATTCCCAGTTGAGCGTTGAAGTCGCCCAATAAAACCTCGATGTTCTTTATAGGTATTTTCTCCATCTCCTCCTCTATAAGGTCCCAGAATTGTTCCACTTTCTCGGGATTACGCCTGTTGTCTTCATTAATTGGCGCATGTGCATTGATCAGGGTATAGCCTTTGTTACCACAGCGTAGAGTTAGGAGTGATAGTCTTTCTGATGGGCTATAGAAGTCCACAACTGCACTGATTACCTTCTTATTTACAGCAAAAGCTGTTCCAAACATTGGCATATTCTTGCCTATCTTCACTGCTCTCTGTCCTTTATAGACCCTATAGCCCTCAATGTCCATGACATCTTCGTCCCGATACCGTGTTTCCTGCAAGGCCAGGATTGAGATGTTATGTTCGTCCATCATATTTGTCAGTTCCTTGTGTTTACCAACTTTGAGTAATGAGTTGACATTTAACGTTCCAAAATAATATTTCTGTTTCGTCTTCAATTTAGTAGTCTTTAAGCATCTACTTGCAAGCTCCCCAGAATCCAAAGGCTTGCGTGCACTCCTACGAGCGGTGGATTCCCTCAAACAGTTACCACCTGGGGTAGTGTCTTCGTTTTGACGACTTTCCATGATGCTTGATTGTTAAGAAATATGTGGGTTGGATTGCTCCTTCCCGTTAGTAGAACCAAGGCTGTAAGCCCCGGAGCTTGAAGATAGTTCCTCCGCTTTATCCGCCATTGGGACGCGAGGTCCTCTTCCGCCTTCTAAACCGTTGTCTATCTTCACCTGTAACCCCGGCAGGGACCCATACAAGGTACTACCAGCCGGGCCAGCTGGAACAAGGTTTTTTATAGAGGTGTTACTCCTCTATCACTCACCCTTAGTCCTGGCTTGTGACAGGCAGATTTTTCATTTTATAAGAAGGATGAGGTGTAACAAATATACTAATCATAGACAAATTCATGAAATACAATTTCTTTTTGATACCTTATTACCATATTTATTTCTAATGTTCAAATGAAATATTTTCCGTATATTGAGATAAAGCGTGAAAAATTTGCGGACAGATGGGTATTTTTCTACAATGAAGTGTTCATAATAGGCTATGTTCAGTTTATAAATGATATAGAATTTCTACAAGCAAACCAACGCAGTTAAATCGTAGCTCCGTAAATAGGTACATGAAGTAGAGTTGTAATCCAAGTTAACTCTTTGTTATGCCACTGACACGCTAGTGGTCACTGATGTAATATTTTACGGTGATTGTAGTGGGGAGATCTAGGTAAGGTTCTGAGCAATATGTACCAAATCTAGTGCACTATGTTCACAGATATAATATAAATGAGCCTGGATTACAAAAGTAATCCACGCGACCAATGTAGGGTTAAACAGGAGGCGTCATATTGAACAGTATTTCATCACATGAAATAGAGGATTATAAGATCACTATTACCCGTGTGCGTGTGAGCGTGTGTGTATGTCCCAAATAAGTATTTACAGTATTGATTAAACCGATATCAATGAAACATGCTACAGACTAACTACAGCCCCGTCCCACCACGACAGTTCCATTCAAATTTCAATAAGTGTCACCAATGTACCATTTTAGCTACGTGGAATATTTCATCGATAATCAATATCTCCCAAACTATTTGACATCACCTTGAAATGCAGTAGCAAACATTTTGGCCACCTTCCCAGAGGTCTGGGTTTGATTGCCGGCACTGGCAAAAATCTAATTGAGGTCTGAAGGCTGGAACGGGGTACACTCTGGCTCTTCAATCCAAACAGAGGAGAGAAGTGTTCGATTCCCATCTCAACCATTCTAGATATGGTTTTCCGTGGTTTCTAGGAAACGGTCGGGATGGTACGTAACTTGAGTCCACAGACGCATTCCAGTAAATCAAAATCGCAATTGGAAATACTCACATTAATACAGTCATCTCAATAACACAAGTTATAAGAAAAAAATCACACACGACCAAGTACACTGGGCTACATGAACACGATGCCACTAGGCACATGGACTATTTTTTATTAAAGCTCAGTATAATGCCGCCTAATGGAACTCACGTTATATGAAACAAGAAGTTCGTGAAGAACTATACAGCCTACTTTTCATGCCAATGATTATTCTACAGTATATGAACCTATCAAGAATAATGACGAAATTAAGTTGGTAATATCGAAATATCTAATTAGTTCAAAATATACCTGGTATAATGTAGCCTCATAGAGCATTACAGTTGGCAGCCCTGGTGACTGAATATATCTCATAAGGTACAGAATACAAAATTTGGTTGAAGTCCAATGGACGTTACATGCAGTTAGACACTGGATCTATCAGCACGCGTAAAAGCATGTTGCCAACAATACCATGCGTGTGCTGGTCATAAATAATCTGAAATATTATGATATCTTGTTGTGCCAATTTTGGATGAAATCCATTTGTTGAAAGGAAGGAAGGAAGGAAGGAAGATTGTAGTTTTACGTGACCGTGAATCTTGTGATTATGAGCCACGGGACCTCCTTTTTACGTGGAATCCGAACCACAGGACATGGCATTTCACTTCGAAAATCTCACATGCATTGACCGGGAATCGAACCCGGACCGCCTTGGTGAGAGGCATACAGCTAGACCGCTGAGCCACCACGCCCCACAATCCATTTGTTAGTATAGAAGTTACATGTATTTTAAAATTGGACATATCAGCAGGCATAGAATCATGTTGGAAGCACTGCCTTATATTCATCATCATCATCTTGTACAGTTTCCAGCCCCAGGCTGGGTCTGTTTGGAACATAAGCCTCGCCACTTAGTTCTTTCTTCCCACCACCTCTCCGCTGTCACTCTGGTCCAGTCCTCGCCTCTCTTCTTGACACATTCCTCCACTCCTTTCAGCCATCTATCTCTTGGTCTTCCCCTTGGTCGTTTCTTCTGCATCTGCATCTCATGTATCCTCTTGGGAATCTTCTTCTCATCCATTCTCTTTAAGTGTCCATACCACCTCAGTCTTGATGTCTCAATCCTACCTTGCAAGGGCTCCTCTTTCACCATTTCCCTGACCTTTTCATTCCTCACCCTGTCTCTTCTTGTTACTCCGATCCTACTTCGCAGGAACTTCATTTCACCTGCCTGTATTCTGCTTATGTCTCTTTTCTTCATTGTCCACGTTTCTGAAGCATAGGTCAGTATCGGGATATAGTAGCTTCTGTATAACACTTCCTTGCTTTTTTGTGGGACATCTTTATTCCACACTAAGCTCCTAATGCTTCTCAGAAATGCTTCTGCCTGTCTGCCACGTTCCGTAATCTCTTTGTCATTTCTCCCATTTTCCTCCACTAGACTTCCCAAGTACTTGAGACTTTCCACCTTCTTCAGCTGTCCACCTCCAAGTGTTATCCCACTCATTGGTCTGTCCTTTTTCCTGGTCGTTAACAGGATCTCACATTTACTGATGTTGAACTTCCATCCGTACTCTCCCACTGTTTCTTCCCAAGCCTTCAGTTGCTCCTGAATTTCCTCCTCCTTGTTTCCCCAGACCATGAGATCATCTGCAAACACCATTGCTTTCATCTTATCTTCTCCTATCTTTCCTGCTACCCGTGTCATTACCTCGTCCATAACCACAATAAAGAGAAGGGGTGACAGCGCACTACCCTGTTTCAGGCCACTCATTTGTCTGAACCAGTCTGTTCTTTCCCCTCCAACTTTCACACAACTCACACTTCCACAATACATCTCCTTCACTCTGCCTACAGTCTCTTTTTCCACTCCCATGTTTTCCATTGCTTTCCAAACCTTCTCCCTACACACACTATCATAGGCCTTTTCGATGTCCAGGAAGGCCATCAGCAGATCCTCTCCAAATTCGTAGTGGTGTTCCTGGAGCTGTCTCACTGAAAATATGAGATCCACTGTTGATCTCCCAGGTCTGAATCCATACTGCTCCTCTCTCAATTTTCTCTCCACTTTGGCTCGTATTCTACTTTCTAATATCTTTTCATATATCTTGGCACAGTGAGGTATGAGTGTAACTCCCCTGTAATTTCTGCACTCCTTTCTGCTTCCTTTCTTAAATATTGGGACAATTAATCCTTTCTTCCAATCTTCTGGGGTCTTTTTCTCCTTCCATATCACCCTCATCACACGGTACAGCCACTGTTTCCCAACCTCCCCTGCTGCCTTCACCATTTCAACACTCACTTCATCCACACCTGGTGCCCTTCCTCCTTTCATCTTGTCTATAGACATTTCCAGTTCTCTCCAAGTCAGGTCCTTTTCCATTCCTGTGTTGTCTTCTCCATCTTCCAATACATTGTCTTCCTCCCTATGACCATTTGGATTCAGCAAATCCTCAAAGTACTCTTTCCACACTGTCTTGAGTGCCTCTTTGTTGTGTACCTCATTTCCGTTTTTGTCCATCATTACCACATCCTCTCGCAGACCTCTTCTCTTACTTTTGACCATCCCATAAAGTACTTTCTTATTTCCTCTGCTGTCTTCCTCCATCATCTCTGTCCACTTTACCATCCACTTCTTCCTCTCCTCTGCGACAATCTTGTTTGCTTCTTTCTTCTTTATCTTATAATCTTCCCTTGCCAGATCAGTTCTTTCCTGGAACCACACTCTGAAAGCCTTGTTCTTCCTTCCCACAGCTTCTTTTACTCTCTCATTCCACCATGGTGTCTCTTTACACCGCTTTCTGTTGCTTGTTCTTCCACATACTGCCACTGCAGCTTCCACTATTGTGTTTTTGAATTGCTTCCATTCCTCTTCCCCTGTTTTAGGATTGTCTGTTGGCATCCTTTCCCTTATTATCTTCTGGAATTCTTCCTTGACTTCCTTTTCCTTGAGTTTCCATACTTTGATTCTCCTTTCCTGGTACTCTGTCCTCTTGCTATCCTTAACAACTCCCAGGTTCATTACAAGTATTCTGTGGTCGCTATCTAAGGCCTCTGATGGTATTACCTTTATATCTCTGACACTTCTCTTCATTTCCCAGTCGTACAGCATGTAATCTACCAAAGATTTCTTTGTTAAATCACTGCTGTACCAAGTTACCTTGTGGCTTTCTTTCTTCCGGAACCAGGAGTTGCCTACCACTAAACCGTTTCTCTTGCAAAAATCCAGCAACTTTCTCCCTTCTTCATTCCTGCTACCCCATCCTTCTGCTCCCAATACATTTTCATATCCTTGCCTTTCACTTCCTACATGTGCATTCAAATCTCCCATGACAATGATGCTCTGCCCATTCAACTGCTGTTGTAGCTCCTCCTCAAAGTCTTCCTTCTCTTGAGCTGTAAATCCAACTTGAGGGGCATATACCTGGGCTATCTCCAGGCTTCTTCCCTTTACAGTTACTCGGATCTTCATGATCCTGTCACTTATTCCCTTTACCTCTTCCTTCATTCCATCTCTCACAACTACTCCTACTCCACTGCTCCTTCCTTCACTGTTCCCACTCCAGTACAACCGGTACCCTTTCCTCAGTTCTCTGCGACCTTCTCCTTTCCATCTTGTTTCTGCCAAGCCCAGTACATCCAGTTTTCTTCTCTCCATCACATCTACAATCTCCTCCACTTTTCCTGTCAGTGTCTGTATGTTTAATGTTCCAACTCGTAGTCCATTAGCATATCCGGGTCGTCGTCGTTTGCATCCGTCCTTTCCGAGGCCTGTTCCTGGTTTGAAAGCAAATATGATATCCACTACTGGCTTGCTAGGCCTATCGTAGCTTCACCAGAGCCCCGTCAGCCGTCACTTTTCAGGGTTCCTATAGGGCCTTCACAGCTACCGTAGCGGTCCCGGGGCACACGAAGTCCCCACTGTACTTCACCCCTACAGGCAATCCCCTACTTCATGCCGTTGCCCGTCTCCCACCACGTGGAGGAGGGGTTGGACTTGTATTAATTATATTAATTACTCCAAATTAATCTAGAATGTCAGGTGCTATACGTGTGCGAAGTATAGAGCTGTTGGCTTGCATACTTTCTGATATATTGATATTAGGGTAAAAAAATATAGACAGCATTTATTAACAGTTGGCAGCCCTGATTGCTCTTAACAATACTTATAGTCATATCTGTTATGGTACACATAGCACATACGAAATTTGGTTGAAATCCAACTGATAGTATAGAAGTTAGATGTATTTCAAATTGGTATTATCAGCAGGCTTATAATCATGTTGGTAGAACTGACGTATATAAGTTACTCCAAATTAATCTAAAATGTCAGAATATACGTGTGCATAGTTTAAAGCTGTTGGCTTGCATACTTTCTGATACATTGGTATTTTGATTTAAAAAAATATAGAGAGCAATTATTATCAGTTGGCAGCCCTGGTGGCTCTTAAGAATACGCTCAGTCATATCTGCTTATGTACAGATATTACATACAATATTTGGTTGAAATCCAATTGATAGTGTAGAAGTTATATGCATTTAAACATTGGACCTATCAGAAGGCTTAAAATTATTTTGGCAACACTGTCATGGTTGGCCTCCTGGAAATTAAACTGAAATAATATTATCTACATGTGTGTCAATTTTGGAATAGCTCCCATGCATACCTTGCAAGATATCCAACATTGAGCTCAAATTTCTAGTGCGTTTTTTCAGCAGTTGGTAGCACTGACATCATTTTCAAATATGGACGTGAGATATTCCGGTGCACATCTTTACTCATACTAAATTGGGTTTTGATTGCTGCAGCCGTTTAGGAGTTGATAGGGGGACACACACACACAGCCAGACAGACAGACAGGACAGACAGACAGACAGACAGACACACATTTTCCCGGATCGATCTCATAAGTCTACTTTTCCCTCATTTTTGCAAAATATGAAAAGTAGGCTAAAAATTCAAGATGGGGGTTATGCGAAATGTTGAAAATCTGTTATAGTTTCTTGTGTCTTAAAGAAGTGATCGAGTCAAACGTAGTTTATTGACCCACTACTGTAATATTTATCTACCGATACACAAATATATGCCTTACATGTAATAAATTTTAGATGGCGTACATGGCAATACCTGAGATGTGTATTCTCCTACTACATGTACTTCTATCTTTAATCATAATAATAACAAGAAGTTCCGTGAAGAACTATACAGCCTACTTTTCATGCCAATGATTATTCTACAGTATATGAACCTATCTAGAATAATGACGAAATTAAGTTGGTAATATCGAAATATCTAATTAGTTCAAAATATACCTGATATAATGTAGCCTAATAGAGCACTAGAGTTGGCAGCCCTGGTGACTGAATATATTCTTAGTTCCACCTCTTAAGGTACAGAATACAAAATTTCGTTGAAGTCCAGGGGACGTTACATGCAGTTAGACACTGGATCTATCAGCACGCGTAAAAGCATGTTGCCAACAATACTATGCGTGTGCTGGTCAGAAATAATCTGAATTATTATGATATCTTGTCGTGCCAATTTTGGATGAAATCCATTTGTTAGTATAGAAGTTACATGTATTTTAAAATTCGACATATCAGCAGGCATAGAATCATGTTGGCAGCACTGCCTTGTATTAATTACTCCAAACTAATCTAGAATGTCAGGTGCTATACGTGTGCAAAGTATAGAGCTGTTGGCTTGCATACTTTCTGATATATTGATATTAGGGTAAAAAGAATATAGACAGCATTTATTAACAGTTGGCAGCCCTGATTGCTCTTAACAATACTTATAGTCATATCTGTTATGGTACACATAGCACATACGAAATTTAGTTGAAATCCAACTGATAGTATAGAAGTTACATGTATTTAAAAATTGGTACTATCAGCAGGCTTATAATCATGTTGGTAGAACGGACGTATATAAGTTACCCCAAATTAATCTAAAATGTCAGAATATACCTGTGCATAGTTTAAAGCTGTTGGCTTGCATACTTTCTGATACATTGGTATTTGGATAAAAAATATAGAGAGCAATTTTTAACAGTTGGCAGCCCTGGTAGCTCTTAAGAATACGCTCAGTCATATCTGTTTATGTACAGATATTACATACAATATTTGGTTGAAATCCAATTGATAGTGTAGAAGTTATATGCATTTAAACATTGGACCTATCAGAAGGCTTAAAATTATTTTGGCAACACTGTCATGGTTGGCCTCCTGGAAATTAAACTGAAATAATATTATCTACATGTGTGCCAATTTTGGAATAGCTCCCATGCATACCTTGCAAGATATCCAACATTGAACTCAAATTTCTAGTGCGTTTTTTCAGCAGTTGGTAGCACTGACATCATTTTCAAATATGGACGTGAGCTATTCCGGTGCACATCTTTACTCATACTAAATTGGGTTTTGATTGCTGCAGCCGTTTAGGAGTTGATAGGGGGGGGACACACCCACAGCCAGACAGACAGACAGACAGACACACATTTTCCCGGATCGATCTCATAAGTCTACTTTTTCCTCATTTTTGCAAAGTGTGAAAAGTCGGCTAATAATAATAATAATAATAATAATAATGGCTTTACGTCCCATTAAATTACTGCGGCTTTTAGAGACGCCGGGGTGCCGGAAAGTTTCCCTGAAGGGGATCCTTATTGTGCCAGTAAATCTACTGCCACGGCTCCATCGCAAATGCACACCCAAAATGCCAACTGACTGCGCCAGGATTTGATCCTGCAAAATTGGAAACAGCGAGAACGTTACCGCCGAGCGAGGCAGCCTGTCACTTCTAACTGGAGTTTTACATACTAGAAGAACGAATGGGAAAAATAGGAATGAGGTAAAAAGGCTGTAATAAGTAATCTAAAGCCTTTTTATCCCCAAGGAATTAATATTGAGTGACTTGGAAGGGTGTACAGTCATGAAAGGCGGATAGGAACGGAAAAATGAGAGATGCTGCCCAAAAGGTTATAAAACAAGATGTTCCGGAAAGAATGAAAAGACTACTTGCTTTGAAGTTCGTAACTTCATATGAAATCTACTGTCCGGTCCTATATTGAGAATTCAGATTTATTCTAAATAAGGCGGTTCATCTTCGGCATCATGTAGCAAAATAACTTAGGTAATGTTGTTTCCTTCAAATTCATATTGGTACATGAATGATTTATTTTTCCTCGTCTCCTAAAAAACTTACTATTTTGCCAATTTTAGTAGGTTGCTTCATTAGATGATAAATATTCAAATTTAATATTTTATTATTCCCAGATTGAAGCAAATCTGTTTAAATTAAATAAAAAGTAGATGTGTACATTGTTTAAAATCACGAAAATTTGGGTTATCTTTACCGATCATGTCTACCAGAATTATGAAATATATTTTAAATTGGGCTCTAAATCTTTCAGTAATGGAAGGTACTGTGTTTATCTGTTGTTTACTGCATTCATGATTATCCCTATGAACCGCTGGTTATGGGACACTGAGACTTAAGTTTTGTGCGAAGTTTCAATAGGAATTTTTGATTCTCATTATAAACGCAATCCTGACATTAGAGGATAATTTAATGATGCTGTTCTCAATATTCGGTCATTCTTGAATGTCTAAGATGTCTAACCTCTAAAGAATAATTAACCTTAGGTTAAACATATCTGTTGAAAGAACATAATAATGGGACTGTGTTGGGATTTGGACCCTCATTTACTGCATTCTGGGTGGATATGTTATCCGTATGCAGCAACATGACTAGCACCCGTCCAAAGTTCATTTCTGAGTGCTGTATGAAAAGGACTCTGGTGAACGACCCTGCTTGTCCATATCCACAAAACAACGAGCATTTTGGTCGGTTTCTCAGTTTGCGGTAAAATATGCTCCTTTCGTGTCCATTTTCAAGCATGAATGCTGAAACATTTTCTGTGTTTTCTATATAAATTATCTATAACTTCAAATATTCGTTTTAATGTAATGTTGTTAGTTTCGCAACTAAAATTATTTAATGAGGTAATTGGAAATCAGTTCTAAATTATACTAAGTTACAGCTCAAAAAGTATCCATATCAAATGGAAACAAATTCTTAAATTGCACTATGTCAAGAAACATGAGCTACGTTAATTTGCTTGCAGTAAGGAGCATTTTGAAAATCTGAGTAACTAACAAACTAAAAAATGTTTAAGAGATAATTGATAGATATATATAAGTGTAAATCAGTGTTCTACTATGAGGATGCCGAATGAAAAATTATAAAAACTTTCATTAATAATAACAAACATTTAAAAACTTAGCCCCAGTGGACCTTAAATAACAAAGGAGGGAGTTTCAAATACCGTAACACATGTGATACCCTCATCTAACACGTTCACAGAGCTGGTAATTTAACGACAGGACTAATCTACTTCCCGTTAGCCGACGTTGCAACTCTTATCAACTTCACTTATCTAGAATGCCGTCTGAAATGCCACGTTGAAGCAATCTTACCAGCTAGTGTCTTCACGCGAACAATATCGGGAAAGATACTGGAATCTACGAAGTTAGAAGTTCCTCTCTATTAGCTATAGCGGTAAATTCTCGTAATGTATTCTAGTGACATTTACTGTCGTTCATTAGCCCTACAAATACGTTTACTTGCGCATCTACTGAGCAAAGGCAATTTGTACTGAATAACGCTGTTATCATAGGTGCTGCACAATTTTGGCACGTCTTTTTCCTTATCAAAGAATATGTGCAAAACAATCAGAACTTCTCATTACGGCAGTAATTTATATCTACTATCCAGTCCCTGAAAAATATTCATCATTTTCTTTTTCAATATTTGCAGCATTTTGGCAATATCTAATCGGTTTTTTGTGTTAACCTCAGCCATAATAGAACCGTTCATTACTTACCTGTCTCTTCCCAATTATATCGTATTTACTATGGTCATCTATTGTTTTGTTGCGTTATTCATATTTAAATGTTATTGACCTCCAACATGTCTTAATACATTGCGCTGCGTTTATCAGTCTGTACTGTATATCAGACCTCCCCCATGGTCTGGTACCTTGACGCGGTAAGGAGGCTTGTGTGTCCCAGTGATCCTGAGAGCAACGCCGGCGGGAGTTTCGGCTCGTGGCAGGGCCACCCATGCCGGTAAGGTCAAGGGTGAGTGACAAGATTAAATAACAGACTGCACCATGATGGTGGGCAGCAGCGTCATCAGTAGGTTATTTCCAGGCGGAGCTGTAATTCAGCGGTACGGTTGGAGAACTGTGGGGGATCGTTTTCAGCCCTTAAGGTGGCAGCCCTACCAGAAAACTAGGGAGTTGTGGGCTAATAACTCGCACTCTCGGAAATTGTTCATTATTAAAGAAACTGAAGAGAATGAAGACCAAGCTGATCTCATGCTGACAACATTCGTCATGAAAAGCAAGACACGAATAGGTTTCTGGAATGTGAGGACTCTGGGCGAGAGTAGGCTGAGGCATGTGACCAGTGAAATGATCTCGTATAAACTTGATATACTTGCGCTCAGTGAGATAAAATGGCCAGAGTGTGGTGAGATAAAAACGTATGAAGGACTTAACCTCATATACTCTGGGAAGAGAATGGAGAATGCTGAATGCAGAGATGGAGTTGGTATTTTGCTTACTCAACATGTAAAGAAAAGCCTTATAAGTTGGCAACCATTTCCGATTGAATATTATCATCACGGCTTAAAACTCGCATTCGCAATGTTATGATTATACAATGCTATGCACCCACGGAACCATCGGAAGAAGAACTTACGGAAGCATTGAACTCCCTTCTACATGAGACTGTAAAGGAAAGCAGTAACAGAGATGT
This sequence comes from Meconema thalassinum, assembly GCA_946902985.2. NCBI lineage: Eukaryota > Metazoa > Arthropoda > Insecta > Orthoptera > Tettigoniidae > Meconema > Meconema thalassinum. The sequence continues at coordinate 262,970,693 of OX336389.2, read as the reverse complement.
GATTACAATAATGGGAGACCTTAATGCTAAGGTAGGAGAGAACAACGAGGGACTAGAGCATGTGGTGGGTGTACATGGCCTTGGGGATAGGAATGGAAATGGAAAATATTTCACAAACTTCTGTGCTAGCCATGACCTTGTAATTGGAAGTACTTTGTTTCCTAATAAGAGCTGACATAAGAACACGTGGGTTTCTCCCTAACATGACACTGAAAACCAAATTGACCACACCGCAGTGAGTAGGAGATTCAGAAGATCACTCACAGATGTTCGGAATAAGAGAGGAGCTGATGCTAGCAGAGATCACCACCTTATGCTGGCTGAGTTCAAGATGACGATCACTGTGGCAAAAAAGAGGTTTCAAAAACAAAGTAAGAGATTTGGTGTGAGGAAGTTGAAGGAGGAGAAGGTCAGAGAAGAATTTAAATTGGAACTAAGAAATCGTTTTCAGGTACTTCAATCTGATACAGCAGAAACTGACATTGAATCTTTCTCAAGGAATGTAAAGAACATCATCCTTGATACAAATAGTCTTGGGAAAGAGCAATCCTCTCAAGAAGGATTGAATGTCAGAACAAACTTGGGAGACAATAAGGCATAGGAAAATTATTAGGGAGAGGTTGAATGTGTGTAAGACTCGACAGCAGAAAGCTTAAGTGCAAGCAGAATTCGCGGTCATTGACAAAGAAAGGAGCGTGAAGAGAGATAAGAGTAATTGGATCGATGAGATGGCAAAGAAGACAGAAGATGCTGCATCAAAGGCCGACAGCAAAGAAATGCTCCGTATCACTAAAGTTCTGTACAAGAAGAGCGTCTGAAAGAGCCGATTCATAAATGTCAAGCAGGGAAATTTACTCACAACCCAATAAGAACAACAAGAACAGTGGAGGGAATACTTCACCGCCGTTTTTAATGTTGATCGAGGGATTGATAAACAACACAAAGAGAAGAATGATGAACCTGAATACTCTGATACAAATATGCTTTTGCACAGTGCAACTTGTGCTGAAATCAAAGAAGCCTTGTTACAGCTGATGAATGGGAAAACCCTCGGTGTCGACAGATGCCCTGAAGATAGATATAGACACCACAGCTAATATCCTGAAGCCATTGATGGAAAAGATCTGGTTGGAAGAGAAATTTCCTGCGGAATGGAAGAAAGGTGTAATTGTTAAAATCCCAAAGAAGGGTGACTTGACGAATCAAAACAACTGGAGAGGTATTATCTTACTATCCGTACCAATCGAGGTATTTCTCAGGATAAACGTGAATCGTGTAAAGAAGTCTATCGAGTCGACGTTGATGGAAGAACAAGCTGGATTTAGGGAACACCGCAGTTGTGTGGACTTAATTAACACTTTCCGGATTATTGTGGAGCAGAGTAACGAGTGGCAAGCAGCTCTGTACATCACTTTTAGAGATTTCCATGAGGCCTTTGATTCCATTAACAGGAAGTTCATGTGGGAGACCTTAAAGGAATACGGTATACCAATTGAAATAGCATCATACGAGAGATGTATTCTGGTTATGAATGAGGGTCAGCTAACCCAGCCATTGGCCATCCAGACTGGGATACAACAAGGATGTATTCTTTCTACCAACCTGTTCCTGGTTGTTTTCGATAATACTCTTAGGAAGGTGGGCAGAGGAAGGAAGAGAGGGAAACACTTCGAGACAAGTTGGAGGGTCTTGGTTTTTGCTGATGACATATGTATGCTAGCACATCGCTTCAGAGCCATAGAGGGAAAACTGGCAAACTTAGAACTTGAAGCTGCAAAGGTTGGACTTAAGATAAATTCAAAGAAGACAAGAGATCTGAGAGTGAACTAGAGAGTACAGTTTGGCCTCACTGTGGGAGGAGTAGATGAAGAACAGGTGGATACATTTGCTTCTTTACGAAGTTTGGTAACGGGAAGTAAAGGGGCTGAGGAGGATGTCAAGAGCAGAATACGAAAAGCAAATGGAGCTTTTGTACCGCTCTATCCAGTCTGGAGAAACCGTAACATATCCAGGAAGACTAAAATCAGACTTTTAAATACCAATGTGAAAGCTGCCCTATTTTATGCATGTGAAACATGGCATGTTACCAATCCTATTAGCCACCAACTTTAAATAATCATCAATCGTTGTCTAAGCCGAATTCTGGGTATAGGATGGCCAGATATAATCCCAAACGAAGAGCTGTGGCAAAGTGATAACCAACAACCCACAGAAGTCCAAATTAAATTGAAGAAATGAGGCTGGATTGGGCATACTCTGCGGAAGCAAAATGATACAGTAGACAGGACAGCTCTGGACTTGCAACCTCAAGGGGCTCGGAGACGAAGAAGATCAACGGATAGCTGGAAACGCACCATTTCGGGGAGGCCAGGAAATCTGGAAATTCCTGAAGGGAAGTGAAGAACTTGGCAGCAAACAGAGCCCGATGGAAATCATTTTTGGATGCCCTATGTTCCACACGGTGCGAAGGGAAATCAGTCAAGGAAGACTGTGTATCAGACCGTAGATACCCGAAGTGACTGACGGTAGGCGAGATTTTTCATTCACGGCTGATTGACGTATTCACGACAAAAGGTGGAAAGATTATTTAGAAATCAAATGTTAATGTCTCTAATGTCAAGTCAGTATTTGGTGTTGTGGGTAATTGATTCGCTTGTTGTTGAAAGGGGACTTCTGACAATTTCTAGATTTTACAGGAGAAGGAAAGAACTGCGTAGGTGATGGAAAATGTCGAGCTATGTTTTACGATCCTGCCAGTGCATGATGCATTAGTATTAATGCACACTTCAGTGCACGAAAACACAATACCCAATTCATTGATCATGCAAAAATGACAGATGTTAGTATTTCTGAAGTCCCCTTGATTTATCAAATGGAGTGCAATTTGGGACTTTCAATTCCACATAATACCCACAAACAATTACAAAACGAATTGTTATTGCTTTTAAAATGTACAAATACAGTTCTAAGTATGAACACTGAACCAATACTTAACGTAATAGTAATATGGAAATGAAATACAATATCAATGCAAGAATTATTGAAACACAAGATACCCGAATTTGCTGTTGTCATGCTTGTATTTGATACAGTGGAGAAATTGGAAGCCTTCATTCTGTTAAATCTTGATGTTGAGATGCACGTGTGCGTTGGAATAACCAGTCGGGCTACTCGCAGAAGATTCACTGCTTAAATCAGATAATTTCTAATACAGAAGGGCGGTACCGGCACGAAACCGTTTTGTCAAGAAGGGAGACCGCGCGCATGTCTGACGCGTGCACGACGGACTTTGACAAAGGGGAAGATAGGCAACCCGCATCTCTTAAACTTGTAGCGAAAGAAAACAGCCAAGTTGACACGAGGAGGGGTGAAAGAAGCCAGCTCATACCACGTGTTAGCCGACCACCAATTAGCGAGAGGGATTTATCGTCATTTATGAAGTTTTTCATTGCTAATTAGCAACAATTCTAGAAGAAATTTCAATTTACAGGAAAATGCAATATTGCATTTTGGAATTTTCAAGCATTAATGTTTTTGAGACAGAAGACTCAGCAGAGCAAAAATTCGATATTTCGAGTCTACCGCCAAGTTCACGCGCTGTTTTTTGAAGGGGACGCCAAATTTGAGAGAGAGAGGGGAGACCGTGCAAATGAGTCGGGGTTCTTACTGTATCTTGTGACTGTTGATCAGGATGGACGTGTTACTCGATGTCCGATGGAAGAGCGGCCACGATATATATCGGCTATCGGGAAGTGAAGCGATAATCTGGGCGAAGTGTAGGCTTGTGACCGCATTCATGTGCTATAAGTAATTGGTGATATTTCATAGTATTGAATAGTAGAATGTTTCTACAAGTGATAGTCAATCGATAAGTAATTATTTGAACAGTGCAGTGAGCAGTTGGAAGTGATTAACGTTTGATGTGAGGAACATTGACTGTTAAATTCCATATTATTGTGAGGAATTTTCCCAAATATTAATATAATTATTGCAAGACATGCTTCGACAAACATTATATATATCTGAGTTATTCAAAGTTACGTTTCTGCGTTGAACATTATTAAAGAAAATCTACGAGCAATTTTTCGCAAAATTCATATATTCCAAAATTATCATCATTAATATTATACTGAAATTGGAAGAGACATTTCTGAACATTACTTAAGTTGAGGAGATGGCGTAGTAGTATATTGTGGAAACACAGCCCGCAAGACAATGAAGATATCTGGAATAATTTAACAAGAACGAGAGGAGATGATTATTTACGATGATATATTCAAAATTTGTCAATTTGAGGATCAGAATGATGACAACCGAAACAACTGGAAAAATTGAATTCTATTTATTGAGAAACATCAAGAAAAGAATGAGATGCCGGGAGTTGAAGCACAAGAGTGAAGACCAGAATTTGGAGTCTAGCTGGGAGGAGGACCTATGACGAGCAGATGGCGTTCAGGGAGATGAACTGACTTGGAGCAGTCAGCTATTTCAACACAAAGTTGTCAGGCGTTTTCCCAGATACGAGAAAGGGGAACCGATTTGGAGCAGGAAGGCCAATACTATTCTGGTATCACCATCCAGCAGAGTTCATAATGGACCTCATCTAGACAACTTTAAATCACCACCAGGTAGAAAAGAAACCAACAAGTAGTTTTTCTTGTAGATAGAAGGCATTTTAAAATTCATTTGAAGTAACATATTCAACGACTGGTGGCAATAATTCCTTTATCTGCATTTTTTTGAAATTTTAATGTTTAATTTGATTTGAAGTTAGGATGATTTAGAATTTCATTTTTGTTAGATTTTAAGTTTCGATTTCGACGTTGAAATTTAGGATATTTTAAATTTAAGGTCGCTGGCCATATAATTGGATTTTTGACTTTTCTATTTTTATTAGTTTTGAAGATTTTTGTGACGTTAGATTTTAAATTAGGATTCGTTACGATAGATGCTCTTTCGTAGATCAATTTCGTTTTTGAGTATCGAACGTTGATATGACTTTAAGTAGGTGGAAAGATCTTTGGATCTTCTTTTTGGATTGATATGAAAACTCATTGCAAAGAATTTTGACTAATAACAGACATTGTAGAAAATCTTATCATCTTAGTTTGAAAGATTTCTACAATTACTCAAGCTAATATGTGAATTCAAGAAGGAAATATTATTGAAACGTGCTATATGAACGATCAGAATTGTGGTATGCAATGTTTGCGTTTTGAAAACAGAAGTTACACAGAGTTATTATTATTAAGATTTTATTGTGTTACATTGTTGTGAAGATTTACGATATCAGTAACTGATCAAAGATAAATAGTAGAGATCTTCGAGAGCATGTTTATGCATTGAAAGCTAAGGTTTTACGTGAGGTATTTTACATTGTTTGAAGAGCAGGAACACGCATGAATTTACTATGTGTTAGTTGAGCTGTATTCCAGTTCATTGGGTCAGACGTTTGCATTATAAAGCGAATGTGGTAATGTGCGTGCTGACATTGTTCCACGAATGCACAATAAGACATAGTTGTTGATATTCTGCGAGAAAATGGAAATGTATCTGAAATGCATGGGAAAAAATGTTTGGAAGAGTTATTTGCGTGTGGTAAAGTCAGCTAGGCTCATGTGTTCGATATCAGCTGATGCAGATGTGTATTGTTAGGCGGAGGCGATGAACAGTTCATCAATTCTGAGATCAAGGTTGCTGATAGATCACTTGGATTGACAGTAGTGAAGTATGTTGTAACAATGTTAATTATTTGAATCTGAGTGGGATAAGTATCTATATATTTAAAACTCTAAGCTGATTTGTGTTACCGCGAGATTGAGGGAACGGCTGAACCGATTCACTTCGTAGAGCTCTGTGACGAAAGCTCTTGGTCTGTAGAATTGCAGAGTGTCTTTAAAATAAACAAATATGTTACAGAATACTTTTAAATTAATAAAAGACAATGCAGAATGCTTGCCATTCACGCATGCGCACAATCACCTTGGCTCATGACAGACATGGCGGATCTCCAGCACGCTTTAATGCGATAAGTTATTTATAAGAACTATAGAGAACCGGGATATTGTTTATGATGTTTCCACGATATAAACTGGAATAGAATTATACAATTTCGGAAATATTAATAACTAAAACTGGCAGTTGAGTGTTTGTGTGCTGTTTAGATAGCTTAATATTGCATTGACGTATGATTGTAGGGATGGCCGAGGGGCTAGCGTTACAGTCAGAGAATTTGCATTATGCATCGTCGAGAGAGTTCGAATCCCACCTCGGATATCTTTTTTATTTCCGTTTCCTTTTTTCTTACAATTGGTATTACATTGTCGAAACATATTTTACTTTTATCATTCCCGTAAAGAAACGAATTCTCCGTGATTTACGTTGCCACCTATGTCCATATTTTTTTTTTTTTTTTTTAGTCGTTTACCCTCCAGGTTGGTGGAACCCACGGACTCAGCGAGAGAACTCACCACTACCGCCTCTACGGGCAGTGTCCTAGAGCGGGGAACATCGAATCGGAAGGGATACAACTGGTGAGGTGGGATTGGCACCTCGCCCAGGCGGCCTCACTTGCAAAGCGAACAGGGGCCTCATGAGGGAAGGTAAGGGACGGTTAGGATGGAGAGGCAAGGAGGCGGCCGTGGCCTTGAAGAAGGTACCATCCCGGCATTTGCCCGAAGACGAAGTGGGAAACCACGGAAAATCACTTCGAGGATGGCTGAGGGGTAATCGAAACCCCTCTACTCATTTGGGCCACCCGAGGCTGAGTAGACCCCGTTCCAGTCCTCATACCACTTTTCAAATTTCGTGGCAGATCCGGGAATCGAACCCAGGACCTCCGGGACGGCAGCTAACCATGCTGACCGCTACGCTACGGAGGCGACGCTATGTCTATATCTATATATTTAAAACGCTAAGCTGATTTTTGTTACCGCGAGATTGAGAGAATGGCTGAACCGATTCACTTCGTAGAGCACTCTGACGAAAGCTCTTGGCCTGCAGGTTTGCAGAGTGTCTTTAAAATAAACAAATATGTTACAGATTATTCTTAAATTAATAAAAAAACAATGCAGAATTCTTGCCATTCACGCATGCGCACAATCGCCTTGGCTCAAGACAGACATGGCGGATGTCCGGCGCGTTTTAATGTGATAGTTATTTATAAGAATATTATAAAGGAGGGAAAGATTCATTAATTATGCAAGATGTATAACTCTTTTCCTTTTGCTTCCATTTCGACTATTTATAATTTCATACCTTATTTTATCTCTTGGTTAAAACTCCGTCGCTTAAGCGGCAGCACGCCGGCCTCTCACCGCTGTGTCCGTGGTTCAAATCCCGGTCACTCCATGTGAGATTTGTGCCAGCAGTGTGTTGTAATGTCGAGAGGGCAATCTTTGACGCCCTTTAAGTTGCATTAGTGCCAAAAAATAATCGTACGAAGAATGTAACTTGTATAGGAATCTTCTTCAGTAAATATTCTGTCCATTGTCCGTCATGTTTTGACGGGTTTCAACTAGTTATTATTATTATTATTTTTATTTATGAAGGGAGCACCAACGATGACAATGACATGATCTAGGCTTAATTGAACTGATCAGTAGTCCTTATTTGAGATAAAACTTCACTGAAATAAACGCAAGTAAGTGGCGGATTGCTAGTTAATTTGAATTCATCGAGTGATGAACATGAACGTGTATATTTTGTAAATATTTTGTATTAGACTAATTATTTGAATTATAGATAAACTGGGATTTTGAATAGGATTAAGGAGCTTATTCTATATAATGAAATTTAGTTATTGTGGTAGCGATGATGATCGCTAATTTCTTAATTTCACTTTAGGTAACTTTTTACTTTACTCCTTAAACTAGGGAACAGCAAGTATTATGCCAGGAGCATCATTTATTTTATTCATTTAATTTTTATTTAGCTATAACCATTTAGGAGGTTCTTATTTTTCATTCTTGGACCAGGATATTTTATTTCGAAGCTCTGTATATCCTATATGTTTATTTTGAATAAACTCATCAGACACCTTTTACGTGTATCTGACGTTTTAGAGTACATTTGAGTTGTCATTTTCAGATAATTAGGTAGAAATATTGAAAAGTTTCTCTCTCTCCAATAGTAGCTAGATACCCAACAACCCAGTTGTATAGTCCTATAGCACAATAGTTGTTATTTGTACCCCTCCTCTTTTATTTGTCAGTAGTTTCTTCGCAGTTTTCCTAGCCGGAAACTACAAGTTGCTGCAATCCATCACCATCTTGTGATTCTGGCAGATACTTCTCAGGATAAACGGGTAAAACAGGAAGCAATAATTCCAATAACAGCAATTCAATGTAATGAAAAAATGAAAAAACAACATTGATATTATGAACAAAGAGTATACACGTAGATTTCACAAGCTGGGCACAGCCGTGGTGTGGACTGCAGAAGTTTTAGTTCAACACTAAATGGAGGCCCTACCTATCATCTGTAGTATGACTTCAAAAAACAATATTTCGTAAGACCTGCGAAAGTCCCCTTTTAACATCAAGTGATCCAAGTATCGCTTGTGAAATGGAAGAGAGACTGGTATGCCATCCCTCAAATGCTATCCTTATGCTCATAGACTGGAGGATATCAAAGGGAAGTATGCCTTAAGTTACAAATGTGAATGCAGAATGTCGACCGAGCAGAGAACTGTATTGGTCGGGACTCATCGGGTGAAGTGGCAACACAGCCCTACTAAACCTGGTCCCCACGCGACCGGGTCTCCACCAGTCCTGAACCGCCCGAGTCGTATCGACACTACTTGTCTTGTGACCTAACTCAAGCAATGTTTCGCTCTGCGACCAGTAATGTTGTGTTGTGGGACTGCGGTTACATTACCGTACCGTGAAAAGCAACAGCAGAGATTTGCTAGCCCTCCGTTGGTCGCGTGGATTACTATTGTAATCCAGGTTCATTTGTTTTAGGTCTGCGAACATACTTGTAATACACTAGATTTTGGTTCATACTTCTCAGTACCTTTTCGAGCAGGTCTCTTCATTACAATCATCGTGATAGTTTATTCAATGGCAACTAGCGTGCAAGTTGCATACCAAAAGAGTTAACTTGGATAACTGCACTCCACGTGACTGTTTACGGAACTACGCTTGAACTGCATTGGCTTGCTTGCATAGGTATATAATTGTATAGAATAATGAAACTGAATATATTATGAACACTTAATTATGGAAAAATACTCATCTGTTCGCAAATACGTATTTTACGTCTTTACTCAATACGGAAGATATTACCAAGCTTCTTTCAAAAGTTCAAATTAAATACGAATTTCATGCTGTGTAAAAATGTTTAGTATTTCACGTATTGGTCTATGATTAGTATATTTTTCACACTTGTCATTTGTAGCTCCTACGTCGGTCAACACGATTATACCCAATGAATGTGCCGGGTACAAGATATATAATTATACAAATATACATTCCCGGAAACAATTACATGTGTTAGCTCCTTGTCACTATTAAATGGGACGATTTAGGATTGCGCGTTTCGATCCTCAAGTGGCCATCATCAGATTCTCATCACTGTGTTAGGGTTTAAATTTTCACTTATGTAAACGCACTGCTTTGTACAATAGTAAGTCGTTTGGTGATTAAAATATGATTCGCAATTTGAATCTCATTGCACATTAGATTTCTTTGTCTTCAAGGTTTTGTATATTACGTGAGTCATTGTGTATTTGCACGTGTAAAAAACTTAGAATAACACACTGTAATAATAATACATAAATTTACAAATTCAGCGTGCACAATATATACATCTAATTGCAATGTTTACTTAACTTGGTGAAGACCAAGTTAAGTAAACATTTTAGATTTTTCTAGTGCATGATAAATTTGTTAATTTATTTATATTTATGGATTCAGAGTGACCTATTCATTTTCTTTCATTTAATAGTTTTTCTGCCTGTGTTTTGGGCCGTATAGTAAACTCCAATACTATTTCATTGGAAATATTCATTGTAATAAATATACGTTGCTCACGTGCAATGTTCATCCAGCTGGTAGCACACTTTCCCCTTCACACGCGCAGTCGCGTTCTCTTCAATTCGTCTCTGCGGAGAATCCTGCCTGTCAAGAATGAGCAAAACGGGATAGGTTGCATGATAGTGGGCTGAACGGGCGTCAACATCGCATGTGAGCTGCAAGGACTCAATCCAACAATAGATATGAATCTGGAAAGTAACAGCACAGGAATACCTACATTATTATTATTATTGATATTATAATTACTATTATTATAATCACATGTTAGCAGGCAAAATTCATAGAGAGGTGAACTGATTTGGCTACTGAGTCGAAGATAACCCTTAAGAATGAATTAGTTAATTTCAACGAGCTCGCCTCACATGATAGAAGCTTGTATTTCAATATGACCGTTTTAAGTGACCATAAGCCACAGAACCTTCTTTTACGTGGAATCCGAACCACCGGACGAGACTGTTTACCTAAATATTCATACATACTTTGCCCTTTTACAACGCAATGGATGAGGGCGTGATTTGAAGTGAGTGCGCTGTGACGTCATCAAGGCTCTGGTAAGCTGCTGACTCGCCATGGTTTGAAAGAGGCGCGTGTCCTGAGCACAGCCAGGAAATGTTGGAACGCAATGTGCTTGTTTGCATTTGGATAAGGAAGAGGAAGGCACCAGCACTTCAGAATTATATTTGGAATAATTCTTCCGTTTATTCATGATGTTTCTATTGACATTAATAACCTTCCAGAGTATTCTACGGTGAGGACCAATAGAGGAGGAGATATCGCATTACGTAATGCAACTACATCCACCGATATGTGACCTTGCGGCTGTATATAATCTGGCTCTTTGGAGGCCAGGTTACCTGTCTGTTTCAACCGTCTGCACGGAGAAGCTGTTCGATTGTTTTCACTCGTAACTATGCTGCTATATTGCGCAACTACTCCGCGAGGCTATGCATTCTCAGTAACGTATCCAGGTCACTCTGACATAATGTCCGAGGACATAGTCTTATTTTCTCACCAGTGAGTAAAAAGTCAAGTGTCATCGTGTTCCACGAAACTTATTATTATTATCATAGTGATTGTGAAAGTTCATCGTTTTGAGAATACATCAGGAATTACAGGTATGTGAATGTGGACTTGTTTCACGCAAGCGACTGACAATTTTACTGTGTGTAATCTTATACCAAGTGCGCACCATTTATGAACTGGAATTGTGTCCAAGTCAAACTAGCCTCATAACTGAGTACAGAGTGATAGTGAGCTACCCTGATAGCCTATGTTATATCTTGGAACTTTCATGTCAGAATTAGATCAGGCTTAGTTGAGACATTCTAGCCAGAAGTTATTAATATTATTATCATTTTGCCCTGTAAAATCAATCCGAATATATTAGTGACAGGATAAGTGGACATTCTAAAAACTGTGGGCTACATTATCAGAATGCTATGTGTGCATTTGTGGAACAGTTTAAAACGACCCCATAAGATGGTGACGTCACTAACCCACTGTTCGAACATGACAAGCTGCTAGGGCGGCGCTATGCGGGGGGAACGATACCAGGATTGCCCGCTGGGGAACCAGAGCTATGCCGTCAGGGGAATATTTCTGTGGACGAGGACGAAGAATGAGGCGAATGCTGGAATATGTCCATTTCCTAGCGTGCAGCCTTCACGGGTCCGTGGTGCCAGGGTTCGATCCGCACCGAGGGATGACCAACTGCCACCGAACATCTAAGGTAGAAGCCTTCCGACTAATATAAACATTATGCTTGAGCCATGAATTTCCATAATTTCCACTAAACCGATTCACTTTCCTAATACTGTAGTTAATAATCTTCGTTATTATTATAGTTGGATTCATAATGCTGAGCGTATATTTCTTTTAGTCACTTAGACTTGTAGGTGATGTGGATCCTCAATATTTTTCACTCTTTATTATAATAAATAATAATGGGATGTCCTACCCCATTTATATACATGCAGCAGAATTATGACACAATGGATGCATTTGCATTATATCTCTGAATACCAGAAAATATTTTCTAAAGATTATAATAATAATCAAAATCTCTATAAATTCATATTAAAAGGATACTGAATTTTGATAAATAACAATGAAAGTAATATTTCATGAGGATAATAATAATAAATTATTATGATGAATATGTTGAACTATGGTTATAAACAATTGGTTGATTGTATAAAAACCTGGGATCTTAAATTTCCAATATTATTGGATATTTTTGAAATGAAGATTAATAAATTTAATTGTGTGCCAATGCACCTTTCTAAGGTTAGTTCAGTTGGAGGTGTTGATCCTCGTATGAGTGGATGTCTGCGGGAAAGATATCCTGTCCCATAGTAATGACAGTGCTTCAAATGTTTATCCAATTCCTAAGAATTCCCATGAAATACACCAATATAAGATCAATGTTTTGTTAAAATGTAATGACGTCACGTCTAATCTCATGCCGATTTTTATGACGGCAAGTATTTAATTCATGTTCAGTGTTGCATATCCTCTCATTAAATAATACTATCATGAAAATTATAAGGAGATATCCAAGGCTACCTTTGATAATGCCGATAATTATTATTATTATTGTATCTATTATTACCTTGAGATAAATAACTGCTGTGATAAAGTTAATTGTCAATATAATGCAATTTTACAGGCCGCGCTAATAAGTGTCATTCTGAATTATGTGTTTTCGTTATAAAAGTGAAACGCGGATGTGAAACAACCTCAAGATATTGTACATAATCCTTGTTATTATGTGAAATAATATAGGACTATAATATAAACTGAAACCAAATAGGGTAAATTTAAATATTTCTTTTCGTGTCGTGAGTGATTATGCAATCTCGCATGTATAGATTAAAAGAGCAATATGTGGGTTCTTTAAACATAGTCAAACCTACGGACATTCAAGAAGAGACTATGATTTATTTTAAGAGATGCATAATAAAAATAGGAAGTGATCATTATTTTTTCTTGCTATTGCCAGCAGGTAATATTTGGTGAATAAATACTTGGTGAATTGGTTTTAACTTAACATGTGTTTTCACTTTCTGTTATATGTTGTGATGTCTTTCCTTATCCTTTACGAGGAGCATGGGTGCAGTGTGCAGTAATTATATAGCTCAGCCCAGGACGCCCTGAGATAGATCTCGTGCTGACACTGTGCTCATGCTGCCTCGCATGTGGTCACCTGTCCATCCCAGGTGGACAGATGGGCACATAAGGATGAGAAAGATATGTAGGCCAATTGTGGGGATCGATAGTAATAATATAGCTCAATTGCTTGAGTATCGTTATTTTGGATTTTGATCCATTGTTGCTTTAGTTTTTGTTTGTTTTCGCGACAAAGAACAGAAGTGAGGAACATTTTTTTGTTGGTTAAGTAATGTTAATTTCTTATTATGCATATCAATTCACGTTTTCTTCGGAAGGAAATTCATGGCTCAAAAATTTTACATACAGTACATCTACCATAGCTCTATGTCCCTTAAGTGTCTGGTGTTCTTTCGTCTCACTGATTGCCATTTGTTGTGTTGTGATAAATCATGTCTGATCAGGAGATGAAGACATTGTTGATGTCTTTGAATGAGAAGATGACAAGGAACTCTTTAATTTTAGATGCTTTACAAAATATCATGAAAGAAACTTCTTATGATATTTCGGCAGCAGGAGGTCAAATGAGAACAAATACAGAAACATTAGAATATAAGATTCAAGTTGCTTTAGGAACCATTCAAACCACTTCAGATATCCTTGAAGATAAAATGGGAACCACAATACGGGTTGGGCAGAATTACTTGAAAATAAAATTTCAGAAAATTCTGGGTCCCTTGAAACACAAATTCAAAATAGTTCCAAAGAACTTGAAAATAAAGTTTCTGAAAATTCTGAATCCCTTGAGGATAAAATTCAAAGTCAAATTCAAAATAGTTCCAAAGAGCTTACCAAAGACCTTGAAAATAAAATTGAAAGTATTTCTAATTGACTTGAAAAGAAAATTTTGGAAAATTCAGAATCCCTAGAGAAACAGATTAAATTGGTCTAATTTATATTCTCAGATAGGTGATAACTCTGCTGCACTTAATTTAATAGTAAATAGGATTAAGAATAATTACTTGGTTCATGAAAGGCAAATTAACTTGATTGAAGGAAAATTTCAGGAAAATTCGAGTACTTTAGAAGCACGAATTGGTTCAGTGGAAATTCAGGTCCTCGAAAAAGCTCAAAGTTAGAGGAGAGTTTGGCGAAAGCTCACGAAGAAATAGAATAATTAGAAGATGCAGTACTTAAGAAGGCCCAAAAATACGTTCTTAAATTAAAAGATGATGCTCTTCGTATGGAGGCTAGATTAGAAGACACGATAGGTGAGGTTACGGAATCTCTTGTGAAATAACTAAAGTCTCAACTTACTGTAGAATTTAAAAGTACTGTTTTTGAAAATATGCAGAAACAAATAGTTGTATGCGTTGATTAGGAAGTTGACGATGATTTGAAGGACTTTCATTAAGCTATTAGAACGTGCGATTGTCGTCTTGGGTAAGAAATAGGTGTGGTTCAAAAGGATTTAGGAAGAAAATGATAAAATGGTCACTAAGGATTTGAACTAAAGAGTATCAGATTCGGAAAAATCTTTAACCGTATAGAAACGTACAACCAGGATTTTCATGACGATTTTCAAAAAATAAAAAGGAGAATCGAAACAGAAACCGTTACCACCGCGGAATTGTTAGAAAAAACCACCGACGTAGTTACCATCTCGGAATTGCAGGCTGCCCAAGAACGAATGAGGTGTGAACTTGTGGAACAGATGAAGGCTGGAGTCTCTGAGACAAAGCAGGAACAAAGAACCGAAATTTTAGAAAAAAAATAAAGGCGGAAGTTTCAAAAATTCAACCGAAAAATTGGAAATCCGAAATTTTAGAAGAGTTAAAAGCAGAAGTTTCAATAATTCAACCGGAACAATTGAAATCCGAAATTTTGGAACAATTAAAGGCAGACGTTTCCAAAATACAAACGGAACGATTGGCGTCCGATATCATGGAACAGAGGAAAATAGGAATTTCGAAAGTACAATCTGATGAGGTACAGGCAGCTGTTTCAGCTTTGGAAAATAAAATTAGGTCCTTAGAAACAGAATATAAATCAGGAACAGAATCCAAGGATTCGAATATGGCAAATGAAAAAATGCCTTATTTTCACTTCCATCAAACACCTGTTCGTGATGTTAATCCTCTTACATCAAATTCGGTAATGGCGGTCATCAAGAGTAAGGATGAAAAACCAGCCAAATTCAGTGGAGTAGGTACCATCAGTTTCACCAGCCATAGAAGTGAAAGTCGTAGACAAACTGCTTGAGGGACCCGCACGTATACGCGCCTGATTTTGAGGACCTTTCAAAGAACCTTTTAAAGAAATTTTGGTCCCCAGAAATGCAACAGGACATCCGTTCTGAGGCGTACACAAATAAATTTTCGAACTCACAGCCTACTCAATATTCTAGCTAGTTCGCTAGTCAGTTAGCTAAACTCAAATTTCTACAACCACCCATGCCAGAATACGAGTTGATAAAGGAATTAACGTGCCAGTTCCCGCTGGAGGTCCAAAGAAATGTAATAGCTGCTGGAGCAGAATGATTGGAGGATTTAGATGAAGTTCTCCAGAGGTTGGATCATGTTAGCATTAAACAGTTTCGAGAGAGGAATGTCCGATCGGATCCTCGAACCATTAATTTGGTGACAACAGATCGACATAAACAAACACAAACCAACAACACCGTAAGGGATTATCAAACACGTGACCGTCGTGACGTCAAACCACGCCAAGAATCATATGATGGACGATATCAACGACAATATTTCCAATATGAAAGAAGAGGGAGAGATCGCCGTGGGAGACAATACAATTCAAGAAGGAATAATCAGGATTAGAGAAACGAAGATGACAGGAATAATCGAGGATTCCAAAATCAAGAGTATCGAGACTGCAGGGATCGCGACAAACGCAGATATTTAGAGGAGAGGCATCTTGAAAGCAAGAAATATCTAGAGGAGCTCAACAAGCAAAATAAGACGGAAAAGCCCAAACCTGGAACTTCTCGTGAGGAAGAAGAGACAGATCATAATTTTGATACAATAGCAAAATAAAACCAATTTATTACAGACTAACATAGGAGTCCAGATGAGGTTTCACCCGTGTTTCATGACGAGGATTTGGAGGATAAATCACGCCATGTAAAGAAGAGAAGACATCGAGGGAAAGATGAAAAATAAAAATTCGAGGAATTTTTATTTTTGAAGAGGAAGGTGGCGTATGTGCCCTTTTACAACGGAATGGATGAGGGCGTGATTTAAAGTGAGCACGCTGTGACGTCATCAAGGCTGTGGTATGCTGTTGACTCGCCATGGTTTGAAAGAGGAGCGGGTCCTGAGCCCAGCCAGGAAATGTCGGAACGCAATGTGCTTGTTTGCATTTGGATAAAGAAGAGGAAGGCACCAGCACTTCAGAATTATATTTGGAATAATTCTTCCGTTTATTCATGATGTATCTATTGAAATTAATAACCTTCCAGAGTATTCTACGGTGAGGACCAATAGAGGAGGGGATATCGCATTACGTAATGCAACTACAGCCACCGATATGTGCCATTGTGGCTGTATATAATCTGGCTCTTTGGAGGCCAGGTTACCTGTCTGCTTTCATCCGACTGTAGGGAGAAGCTGTTCGATTGTTTTCACTTGTCGCTACGCTGTTATAATGCGCACATACTCTGCGAGGCTAGGCGTTCTCAGTAACGTTTCCATGTCACTCTGACACAATGTCCGCACCAGTGAGTGAAAAGTCAAGTGTCAGCGTGTTCCACGAAACTTATTATTATTATTATTATTATTATTATTATTATTATTATTATTATTATTATAGTGACTCTGAAAGTTCATCGTTTTGAGAACACGTCAGGAATTACAGGTATGTTAATGTGGAATTGTTTCATGCAAGTGACTGACAATTTTACTGTGTGTAAACTTATACCAAGTGCGCACCATTTATGAACTGGAATTGTGCCCTAGTCAAACTAGCCTCACAACTGAATACGGAGTGATAGTGAGCTACCCTGATAGCCTATGTTATATCTTGGAACTTTCATGTCAGGATTAGATCACACTTAGTTGAGACATTCTAGCCAGAAGTTATTAATAATATTATCATTTTGCCCTGTAAAATCAACCCGAATATATTAGTGACAGTCAGGATAAGTGGACATTCTAAAAACTGTAGGCTACATTATCAGATCGCCGTTTGTGCATTTGTGAAACAGTTTAAAACGACCCCATAAGATGGTGACGTCACTGCCCCACTGTTAGAACATGACTAGCGGCTAGAGCGGCGCTATGTGAGGGGAACGATACCAGGATTGTCGGATGGGGAACCAGAGCAATGCCGTCAGGGGCATATTTCTGTGGACGAGGACGAAGAATGAGGCGAATGCTGGAATATGTCCATTTCCTAGCGTGCAGTCTTCACGGGTCCGTGGTGCCAGGGTCCGATCCGCACCGATGGATGACCAACTGCCACAAAACATCTGAGGTAGAAGCCTTCCGACTAATGTAAACATTATGCTTCAGCCACGAATTTTCATAAATTCCGATAAATCGATTCACTTTCCTAATAGTTAATAATCTTCGTTATTATTATAGTTGGCTTCATAATGCTAGGCGTAAATTTCTTTTAGTTGCTTAGACTTGTAGGTGAGGTGGATACTCAATATTTTTCACTCTTTATTATAATAAATAAAATGGGATGTCCTACCCCATTTATATAAATGCAGCGGTTTTATGACACAATAGATGCATTTGCATTATGTTTCTGAATACCAGAAAATATATTCTAATGATTATAACAATAATCAAAATCTCTATAAATTCATATTGAATGGATACTGAATTTTGATAAATAACAAGTAAAGTAATATTTCATGAGGATAATAATAATAAAAAATTATGATGATGAATATGTTGAACTATGGTTATAATCAATTGATTGATTGTATAAAAATCTGGGATCTTAAGATTTCCAATATTATTTGATATTTTTGAAATGAAGCTCATTAATGTTAATTGTGTGTCAATGTACTTTTCTAAGGTTAGATCAGATGGAGGTGTTGATCCTCGTATGAGTGGATGTCTGCGGGAGTGATATCCTGTCACATAGTAATGACAGTGCTTCAAATGTTTATCCAATTCCTAAGAATTCCCATGAAATACACCAATATAAGATCAATGTTTTGTTAAAATATAATGACGTCATGTCTAACCTCATGCCGATTTTTATGACGGCTAGTGTTTAATTCATGTTCAGTGTTGCATATCCTCTCATTAAATAATATTATCATGAAACTTATAAGGAGATATCCAAGGCTACCTTTGATAAAGCCGATAATTATGATTATTGTTACTATTTTTAGCCTACTTTTCACATTTTGCAAAAATGAGGAAAAAGTAGACTTATGAGATCGGGCAAATGTGTGTGTGTCTGTCTGTCTGTCCCTTTGTCTGTCTGTCTGTCTGTCTGTCTGTCCTTCTGTCTGTCTGGCTGTGTGTGTGTCCCCCCCTATCAACTCCTAAACGGCTGCAGCAATCGAAACAAAATTTGGTAGGAGTAAAGATCTGTACCTGAATATCTCACGGCCATATTTGAAAATGATGTCAGTGCTACCAACTGCTGAAAAATCACAATTGAAATTTGAGCTCCATGTTGGATATCTTGGAAGGTACGAATGGGAGCTATTTCAAAAATGGCACAAGTATAGATAATAATATTCCAGTTTAATTTCCAGGTGGCCATACATGGCAGTGTTGCCAAAATGATTGTAAGCCTGCTGATAGGTCCAATCTTTAAATGCATATAACTTCTACACTATCAATTGGAATTTAACCAAATTTCGTATGTGCTATGTGTACATAAACAGATATGACTGAGCGTATTCTTAGGAGCCACCAGGGCTGCCAACTGTTAATAAATGCTCTCAATTTTTTTTTAAATCCAAATACCCATATATCAAAAAGTATGCAAGCCGACAGCTTTAAACTATGCACACGTATAGAACCTGACATTCTATATTAATTTGGAGTAACTTATATACGTCAGTGCTACCAACATGATTCTAAGCTTGCTGAGAGGTCCAACTTTAAATACATGTAACTTCTATACTATCATTTAGATTTCAACCAAATTTGGTGTGTGCTATGTGTACCATAACAGATATGACTATGCGGGTTCTTAAGAGTAACCAGGGCTGCCAACTGTTACTAAATTCTGTCTCTATTTTTGTAACTCTAATATCAATATATCAGAAAGTATGCAAGCCAATAGCTCTAAACTTGGCACATGTATAGTACCTGGCATTCTAGATTAATTTGGAGTAGCTAATATAGGTCTACGCCAGTGCTGCCAACATGATTCTAAGCCTGCTGATAGGTCCAATTTTAAAATGCATGTAACTTCTCTACTAACTAATGGATTTCATTCAAATTTGACACAACAATAGATCATATTATTTCAGATTATTTCTGACCAACACATTTATGTCATTGTTGCCAACATGATTTTACGCTTGCTGTTAGATCCAATGTTTAACTGCATGTAACGTCCATGCTATCCATTGGACTTCAACCAAATTTTGTATTCTGTACCTTAAGAGATGGAACAAAGAAAATATTCAGTCACCAGGGCTGCCAACTGTAGTTCTCTATTAGGCTACAGTATGCCAGGTATACAGTATTTCGAACTAATTAGAAATGTCGATATTACCAACTTAATTTCGTCATTATTCTAGATAGATCAATATAGATTAATCATTGCCATGAATTTTACATTTTAAGAAAAGTAGGCTCTTTAGTTCGTCACGGAACTTCTTGTTATTGTTGTTGAAAGGGCCGGAACTGAGAGGTCATCTTCCGCTCAACCGGCGGAGTAGACGAGCCTGTTAAGTCATATTCCAGGACTACAGTGAGGAGGTGTCTTTATTTTTAGCCTACTTTTCACATTTTGCAAAAATGAGGAAAAAGTAGTCTTATGAGATCGGGCAAATGTGTGTCTGTCTGTCTGGCTGGCTGTGTGTGTGTGTGTCCCCCCCCCCTATCAACTCCTAAACGGCTGGAGCAATCGAAACAAAATTTGGTAGGAGTGAAGATCTATACCTAAATATCTCACGGCCATATTTGAAATTGATGTCAGTGCTACCAACTGCTGAAAAATCGCAATTGAAATTTGAACTCCATGTTGGATATCTTGGAAGGTATGAATGAGAGTTATTTCAAAATTGACACACGTATAGATTATAATATTGCATTTTTATTTCCAGGAGGGCATACATGGCAGTGTTGCCAAAATGATTTTAAGCCTGCTGATAGGTCCAATTTTTAAAGGCATATAACTTCTATACTATCAATTGGAATTCAACCACATTTCGTATGTTGTATGTGTACATAACCAGATATGACTGAGCGTATTCTGAAGAGCAACCAGGGCCGCCAACTGTTAAAAAATGCTCTTAATTTATTTTATCCAAATACCAATATATCAGGAATTATGCAAGCCGACAGCTTTAAACTATGCACACGTATAGTACCTGACATTCTACATTAATTTGGTGTAACTAATATACGTCAGTGCTGCCAACATGATTATAAGCCTGCTGATAGGTCCAATTTTAAAATGCATGACACTTATATACTAACAAATGGATTTCATTCAAAATTTGTACAACAATATATCATATTATTTCAGATTATTTCTGACCAATACATGCATGACATTGTTGCCAACATGATTTTACGCGCGCTGTTAGATCCAATGTTTAACTGCATTTAACGTCCATGCTACCCATTGGACTCCAACCAAATTTTGTATTCTGTACCTTAAGAGATGGAACTAAGAATATATCCAGTCACTAGGGCTGCCAACTGTAGTGCTCTATTAGGCTACATTATGCCAGGTATACAGTATTTCGAACTAATTAGAAATTTCGATATTACTAACTTAATTTCGTCATTATTCTAGATAGATCCATATAGATTAATCTTTGGCTAGAATCTTAAATTTTAAGAAAAGTAGGCTCTTTAGTTCGTCACGGAAGTACATGCTTACCTTGAGATAAATAACTGCTGTTATAAAGTTAATTGTCAATATAATGCAATTTGACAGGCCTCGCTAATAAGTGTCATTCTCAATTATGTGTTTTCGTAATAAAAGTGAAACGCGGATGTGAGACAACCTCATGTTATTGTATATAATCCATGTAAATATGTGAAATAATATAGGACTATAATATAAACTGAAACCAAATAGGGTAATTTAAATATTTCTCTTCGTGTCGTGAGTGATTATGCAATCTCGCATATGTGTTTTTTTAAACATAGTCAAACCAACGGACATTTAAGAAGAGACTATTACTTATTTTCAGAGATGCATAATAAAAATAGGAAGTGATCTTTATTTTTTCTTGCTATTGCCAGCAGTTAATATTTGGTGAATAAATACTTGGTGAATTGGTTTTATCTTAACATGTGTTTTCACTTTCTGTTATGTGTTCTAAAGTCTTTCCTTATCCTTTACGGGGAGCATGGGTGCAATGTGCAGTAATTATATAGCCCAGCCTAGGACGCCCTGGGATAGATCTCTTGCTGACACTGTGTTCATGCTGCCTCGCATGTGGTCACCTGTCCATCCCAGGTGGACAGACGGGCACAATGCATTATCAGAATTCAAACTTGGTCCAACTTGGTGAGCAACAAGTGCTTGAACATTGTGCCAACACTCCTTGTTATCGCAAAGACTTCCATTTATTGTGTAGTAAATTTTATTTACACAGATTGATGAGATATCTCTAGGGTATACCAAATGCCACCTGATTGTTATTTTCCCTGAGAGATGTACAGGGTGTAACCCATACATACAGCTCAGTAAGTTGAGATGCGTACAGAAATAGGAGCTAAGGGAAAGAAGACCTGTAGTCTAAACCTATGATGTGCAAGAAATTACCGGCTCTAGGTGTGAATCAAGACGAAATACTCCACAGGTGAAAGTTGCAGATTCAGTCGCTTGAATCTTTCGCCTTTAGATTCGATCATCCCGATGCGCACCTAAAGCAGAGAAGTTGTCAAAACATCAAATTTTATACTGCATACCTGGTTTTCCAATGCTCTTAATATTGTAGGCAGCTCACCATACTGCATTACATCCTGTGCAGTAGGTGATAGCAGATACATGGGAGAAGCTAGGCGAGGGAGGATTAACGTCTCGTGTAGCTACAACAACACTGATGGGATTACAAGCCCATTGAGTGTGTAGTGATGTGCTTGCCTCCTCACTGCTCCAGTCTATACTTTACTGTTTATCCCTATGATCATCGACTGCAATACCAATAAAGGCTCTTCGCATCGCATAGTATCTTCCATATTTCAATCCTCTGTGTGTAGGGATATGCAATGCGTGACAAAGATAGTACGCTGATATTGTACGGAAGTTACTATTAGCTGGGATATCCATGAACGTGTCAACTATTTTTCCAACCATTCCTCTCATCAAATCAACGATTTTATCCGGTCTAATTACCACCTAAATTTGTTTCCAGGTTGGCTTTTAGTTAGACAATAAGTTTATTTTGTTTTTATAATTTAAGTTCCTTGACAGAGGATTGCATATTTAATCCTTTATTACTAGCTCAGCGCAAATCAAACACATGCAGTATACACCACTGATAGATAAGATAGAAGATCAGCACACAATTAATTCCGTCACATAGACTCATAAAAAATATTTGGGCGGGGTATTAAAGCTGTGCGGAATAATACTTAAGTACTTCAGAAATATGCATTTGAATTTGAATTGTGATAAGCCATTACATGTATTATATCTCACGTTCCCTCGTGGTAATGTGAGTATAGTACTAAGCAAGCCGACACAAACTGCTGACTCTGCTTCGTAACTGTTTTAATCTGTGATTACTATGTCATTTGCTCCTCTTTCCCAGAAATAATTTTGTAGCCGTATAGCAGGGTGAAAATAATCGGGAATTGCCCTAAAGATGAGTTCCTTAATGCCATCTTTTACTAACTTATTTAAAACTCGTTAAATATGACGGGCAAAGGGAAAGTATTTACTGAATATACGACATTCTCTGTAGGAATACTTTTTGGCACTATAGCAACACAAAGGGCGTCGAAATATCACACACTCGACGTCATGACTGAAAATGTTCTGAGGTAAATAGAGACCTACATCCTCGAGAATTTTCCCTTGAGCATCATTGATTGGTATACATCATGCCAAGAGGTTTTGTAATTGCCTCCTCTTAAAAGAAAATGGAATTGTTTTATCACATGGTGTATAATCAAATTCAGGCATTAGAGCTTTCTGTCTAAATATGTCTATACGTTTTTATTTCCAAATCCACGCAATTTTCGTGGAGTCATATTTCCTACAATTAATTTGGTTCCGTTTAGGAGCTCTTGGCAAACGTTCAGATTTATAAAGGAGCATAAATTTGACTCCAATGCTTAGAGTAAGAATATGTGGAAACAAACCATAAAAAATGACAAGGAATTCAAGAATTCTGTAGGAATTTGAAGTAGCTGGCTCTCATCTTCAGTATTTAATCTGTAAACGTTAGTGTGTGTTTTTGAACTACCAGGTATAAGTTCAATGACTTTCAAATACATTTTAGTGCAGTGTTCATTTATTGGCGTTAGAATGCAAACTTTCAAAAAATTGATTATATCTTTCTCACAAGTGAATGTTTCACCGCAAATATCAGTCATAATGTCATCATGCGCTAAACTTCTTGGCTGTTATCTCGATGACATCTTATTCGTCATCAACCACATAGAGGTAGTCGCCGTTACCAATCTGTAGTAATAAAAATAAGAAAATTAAATTCCTTCTGCTTTTGACGGTATGTATTTATGTAAGCGGCATCGTTTGAAGGAGAGCCAGAGAGGAGAGTATTTAATTCAAATGTGAATAATTGTTTGTCAAGAAGCGTGTGGCACAACAGACAAAACCTGCCTGGAGTCTCCTCCAAGAAAATAATTTTCCCACCATTACCCATTGGTGTATTCCTTGGAATACACGTTCAGTTAGAGTTAGCTCTTGCTGCTCTTTGCTTTTTTTTTCATGAATTTCATTTATTTAATTTCCCTTCTTACAGACACCAACAGTGATTCCTTTGTATTCCTTCTTTCCTACGAGCAGGAATTTATGGTGTTTTGGAGTTTGTTTCAGTTGCTTATTCTGTGAAAACTTCACTGGCTCACCACGCGGCAACACGCCGAAGTTCTTCGGATTCATTCAGTCAAGAAGATTTACATACCACTCCAACAGGCATCGCCGCTGTCTTCAACTATCATCTCCTTGAAGACACTACTCCATGAAGAAAATTACATTTTGTAATGGGTGTTTGTTTTTTAATGTTTCCCATTCTGCTATAAGCTCTATAGTTTCCTTCTCCCCTCCTCCTCGCCTAACTAGCTCTATCGTGTGCTTCTCTGCTCACTCTCACTTCTAGTTCAGCGAGTGTACAGTTCGGCGCTCTCTCTTAGAGGCCAGTCTCCTGTCTCCATGAGACAATTTTAAAATAGACGACATGCCTGTTTTTTTAAAATAACGGCTACAAGGAACCTTCCACTTCAATCATCATGGCAAGTTAAGTAAACCGCATACTTTGAATTTTAAACCATTTTAGAGGGTTTTAATCAACATGTTGAATGCTTTTCCTAAACGTTATAGGCAGTGCTAGAATTTCACAAAATTGTGAAACTTCTGCCCCTCGTGGGAATCGCTTTTCTTAGCTAGCAAAGCTCTTTACCAGTCATGAAATCTAATATTTTCCACACCAAGAAAGGGAATACTTTCCCGCAACGAGGGATTTACGTCAATTAACCGCTGTCGATAAACTTAACTTTTTCCACCGTGGGATTTCTAACGCCCTATTCAACTGTCACTACAGTTCTGGAATTTTCCATTCAAAATATACTTCAAACCGCAAAGAACTATACTCAATACCGTCAAATTGCTGGAACCTCAAGTTAACTGGAACTATTAACTGCAACCCACAAACTTTCCTACGCAATAAACTTATTCCAGTCAAATTCAACTAAGTGTTCTCCATAAACTGCAATAACTTCTCACTTGTTCCACGATCTTTCAGTTCTGCAATAGTGAAATCTTCCAATCTATCAACACACTTTAGTGCAAAACAGTGTCCGTTCAACTATCTACCTCGCCGCGTACGATTGAGAGCAGTAAAATTGGCCAGAATTTTGAATCCTTATCTCCTTTTCTTCAAATACCTTTTACTAAAAAATTTAGGTTAATCTAAATATCTAGTTACTACTCTACAAGGCCTCGCCTAAAATTTAGGCGCCCTTCCATTTTTCTCCATGTACCACATATTCATTCTGCAAAAATATTAGTAGTTATAGAAACTACTTATTAATCTTTCTTTTCTTATCCTGCTGGCTCAGGAATTGTTAAACTTTTGTACCTGATTTTTTTTGCTCCAGGCTTCGTTAATACGACCTGACCCTTTTGAATGTAAAATTTATTAACCTCTGTTTAAATAATAGCGGTAACCTCCGCTTGTAATTCTCCTTTTTCCTCCTGCTACGATCAGGAATTTAATTTATTTGTTTATAGCCTTTTCGCTTGCCATAAGGTCTAATAGTGCTTGTATCCTACCTAACTAATTTATCAAAGTTATAATTACTTTACAATTGTCATTACAAACTTTAAATTTCTTAATTGTAAGCACACTTTTTAAAATCCTTGTGAGATTTTAGTGCTTGTAACAGGTTCGAAACTTCTGCATTATTCAATATTGTTTGCGAACTGTAAACCTCTTATTATTAGGTCTAAGTCCTTGAAATCTTATAAACAACTAAATTGTTACTCTTAACTCAAAATAAGATACTAAATCTAACAAATTGTTAAAAGTTTCAAATTCTATCTTGTTAAATAAATTATTTATTATTCTGGTTCTATCTCTCTTGCTAGAACCACGGTTAGGCAGGACCTTCTCTTCCCTGATTCTTCTCTCAAAATTATTTCCTGTTTCAAAATAAAAAAGGCAAACACTGAATCAATAAATACTTTACCACTTGTAGCGTCTAAAAGGAAACTTCCAACAACAACATTTGCAAGGATTCTCTTAGCTGTCACAGCTAATTCTAGTAAATCATTAAGGCAAGTACAGCTCGCTCCGCAAGCTTCCTATTAGTAGAGACTTCTTCCCTAAGTTGTGTTTTACTCTTCAAAATTCTAGTTTTGTTTAAGTTAGGTCTGAGAGTTTCCTCCGTTCTATGCTTTTAGTCGGCACCCTGCTGGGTAAAAGCTTAGCCTGCTTTAAGTGCAACAATTGGTATTCTTAAAAGATTCTCAGTAATAACAGTAAAAATATTACTTAAGGCACTAGAGTTGCTTTATCTCTTCCCACTCTGGGGGCATTCGGCTGTTCTGCCAGAGATCCAACAGTGTCCAGTAATAAAAATATCACGGCAAATTCAAATCCTTACAGCATTTCATAAAGCTTAGTAAAATCTAACCCTTTTGAAGGGAAACCATATAAATCCACTTCCTTTCGTATATCCTTGCTTTCTAGCGAACTACCTATCCCCATTGTACCCAAATCCCAGCTCGGGAGGGAAAGAACACATAGCGATATCTTGCAGGTAACCGTAGCTCCCGCCGCTCTCCCCGTTGACGGTGATCGAGCTTTCTCTTATTTTAGTTGCTTCACGGGCTCTGCCCAGCATAACTTGTCGTTAGATCACTATTTTCGTGCCCTTTTTTTATTGGATTCTCTTCCTCTTTGCCAAAAATTGTTCCTACTCCTAAACCTACTTCATTTTTCCTCATCATCTTCCCTCAGGTAGTGTTGACACTCAGTATTAACCTACCACCCATATTATCTATTCGAAGACGATCTACACACGATAATGAATATTTTCCATTGGGAGCTTTATCCAATATTATGAGCCGTGCGTATTGAATTTCTTCAGCTGCTTTGGAATTTGATCTTGATCGAGACACTGAACTCTAATTTAAATTTATAGGGGTTATAATGTACTGTATACTGTTCGTCCGGTTCATGCTACTGTTGTAACATTAAGCCCCAAACTGCAGCATCGATAAATAAATGATTTAATGTGACCCCGGGACCATCAATAAAAATGTGGTAATGACAATTGTGTGTTTGTTTTTGGAGCATGCTACAGATTTCATTAATACTTGAAAGTCGTTTCTAGTTTGCTAAGGGCATCATGTCGCCTAATTCAAAAGTAAAGACTGGCATATTAGTAGTTTGCTCGTTTAATTGTATGTCAGTAAAAACAAGCAAGTTAAATGTTGGAAGTGAAAAGAACATGCAATTGAAGAGTGTTATTAATAACTCTGAGAGGCAGGTGATAGTCTGCATTTTCGTCTGCTATCTTTAAAAAATCCTCACAGAGAGAGTTTTTGTACATGTCCCATAAGTGACTGGCATTGCAAAGCTGATAGGCATTCATAGGCCAATCACTCTCTCAATTTAGAGGGTAATTGAAAATCCGATGCTTCCGTTGCCATTCTGATTCATCGATAAGCAATCCAAGCATAATTGCCACATCCTTATATGTTGAGTAGGTAATACCTTGGTATGTTCGGAGGTCCTCAAAGCTTGTGGCACCCACTACACATGAAGCAAAATTATGCGCAGATGGTGTCTTTCTGATTCAGACGGAGAAACATTTTACATCCGATCTATTTCCTTTTCAAATCAAAGTCGTTTCTTTCAAATACATTTGCTTTTATCTCAAATATAATGAACGGGAGTTTCAGGATAAATGCATGCACTACTCGCTGCAGGATTATGGTTTAGCTGATACCATGCAGTGTGTTGTGTACTTTTTCGGCGCCCGTAATAATGCTTATGAAGCATTATCGGAATGAAAGAATATATCTCGGCAGTCTGGTAAATGAACTGGTAACCGGGCAACAATGTGGGGCTGTAAGTGCATGATGTAACCAAACATTCCGTATGCAGCCTCACATGAAGCAACATATCGTCCCTTAACGTGCAATACCTCGTATCCCACACAGATATTCTTTTGTAATATTTTCCTTATGACTGGTCACGCCTCCCAGCCGTATTAGGGTGTGCCGTACAACAGAACAATTCACGTTAGGTTCATTTTCCTGTGGACAGGCATAAAGAAAACATGAGCACTACATTTATTGTATTGTGGAAACGTGTATTTCGTGTAGTTTTACACTCCTACCGCACAGTACATTTAAAGTTAAATTTTCCCTTCCCATATAATAATATTCCAGTAAATCTCACTGGTACAACGACCTTCGCTATGTCTCTCAAGGGCTAAAACGAATGTGTGCACGCGCGTGGGCCAGGAATGCTACATTTTCTTTAATATTTTGAGATATATATGGCTACATACCTTTTTCTTTCGAAGACTTTCTGCAAATCCACTGGAAAAGAGCTTTCGTCATTGTGCTATTCGCAGTTAATCAGTACATCCAATTTCTCAACCTTGCGGTGACAAAAATCACCTTAGTGCTTTAAATATAGTATATAGCTATCATTTTATAAAAGTGTGCAGTTCGCAGTCAGCACTTAGTGTGGGTGGGGTTGAAATATGTAACGTGTTTTTCGAGGGGTTTTTATGCAACTGGCATAAGTCAGTAGGAAGCCATTCTATATTTATTTACGCGGCAAATTGTTCAGCCAAGAGAATTTTTCATGTTAATTTATTATTATTATTAATTTATTATAATTATTATTAAGATATTTTCGGAGCATTTTATAAAAATTATAAGCATACAGATAGGTTTTCTATGTCTTAGAAAACGCTATCAAGCAAATTATTACGAACGACAATATCATAGAAAGTTATGTGATTACGGAATTTAACGGAGTTTCGTCAGTTAGGGTATATCGAGAGACGTGACTCACTGGGAATTCAAGTACACGCTTAATCTTGTCGGGAAGTATTACGCAAGCGGGGTTGCAGCGTCAAGAAAAGGCGGATAGTTGGAACGGAACCCTCCCACCGAGTGTAATGAGCCAGAGGAGGGGAGTATAGCGCGTGGGGTGCAGCCAATCAGTGGAGACCACGTAAGCTAGAAGTCGGATGAAGAGTGGGGAGCCGACGTGTGGATATATCGTTCAGCGCGCCGTGGAACGAGGACAATCTGTGTAGAACTTGCCGAGTATGGTTATACGCGGGAGTCGCTCCGATGTTCCGTGGAACGAAGACTATCTGTGTAGAACTTAACGAGTACGGTTGCACGCGGGAGTCGCTCCGATGCTCCGTGGATTGGAGGACTAACTTTTGTAAAACTTAACCAGTGTGGTTGTACGAGTGTTTGGGTCCGATGTACGGACCATAGAATTATCTAATCTACCAGAATATCATCATATATCGACGGAGATGGAGACGTCCAGGAGACTGTGGGAAGCTCACAGCATCATCCAGTACGAGGGAAAGGTTTCGGCCATTTCCAGTGGTAAGCGCGAATGACGCAGAAATACGCAATCTCTCGTTTTTCTTTGTTTTATATTTCATATTTCAGTAACTTCATAGCTTGGGAATAAGAGTAAAATCAATGATTTATCAGACTCCGTTTTCACGTAATTTTCTATCGGTAATATTAAAATCACAACGCTCCAATTTAAATTTTATACTTATTATTATTATTATTAATTTTGCTATACTTGTTTTATATAATAAATTCAATTCTTTTACAATGCAATCTTTGCTTTCAGTAGGTAGCATTAGATATAGACCAATTCTTGCTCCTGATGCAATTGTTTGTTGGGTTAATGATCAAATCATACCACGATCTGAGTGAATAGAGTCTTGAAGGTGTTCTGCCAGAGCTAGACGTTGTTAAATACAAATTTAGATTTCAACATCGCGTTGAGGTCTTGGCGCCCATTAAAACAACATAGCTTAGGCAAAGGTAAACAGTTACATTTATCTCCCAACAGTTAGGGGCAGTCAAACCGTTACAATTGTCGCTACCAACATGGGGCACTAAGTAACGCTACAGAGCCAGTGTTCGTCATATCTATTCGTCTTCGATTCCAAACTTTTTATCCTTACGAAAATAGATAAAAATTCTCACACATACTCCCCCCTTCCCCTTCCTCACCGTTAAGTTTGTGGTATGATATAACTAAAGGAACTTACTTTTTTATCTAATGGGATTCTCTTCTTGAAGGAATTCTGGCGAAAACACTAATTTGCGTAATCTCAGTCTAATCATTTGTTGATCTTTCGTGGTGTTGGAAGCACAAATTAACATTTCTGACAATGTATTAGAAGGGTACTCTTAAACAAGCTCCACGGGCTGGTTGGCGTGGTCTAGTAGGGTGCAAATTTCCCAACATTTCGCCTAATATTGCGTCTTTTGCGGGCCCTTCCACTAAAATGAAATGAATTAGGCCCATGTTATTCTTGTAAAATGTTATCAACTGAAACCTAAGATAACATTGTGAAAAGTCCATGGTTAGAGAAATGATTACAGTTAAATTATTCAAGAGGCTATCAGACGAATAACTAATGAAGTCATACTTGACCATTTATTGTAACAACCGATCTCAACTTCATTGTGCCCCTCAGATAATTTATCATTGGCAATGAAACCATTATCGACTGGACATATATAGCCCATTTGTTGAGTTCATATAGAAATTCTGAATGAACTTATCATAGGCTTAAGATGATGCTAAACCCAAACTTTAGGTTTGTTGTTACATGGCATTACTGTGATAGTTCTTTTTTGAAACAGACTATATAATTTAAATAAATTTTGTTACCCCAGGAATGGAATGCGGTTATTAAATGGCTAAGCACTGGGAAAATGGTGTAGGCTATATCGGGTCGAACACAACCGAATATAAGCCGCAAGTCGAACGACTAGGGCACGTTGTCGATAGTCAACTAGACGTATCGGGCGTGCCCGATTGCTCTTGCATTCATTCCTTCGCTCATTCATTTACTCTTTTGCAATAAGGGGTGTGTCCCCTGTGGCAAATGGGGTGTACATAGCAAATAAACTATTAAACATAAGAATTCAATGACAATTAAATTGGAGTATTTACACACAACATCAGTCTTTTCTTAAACAGGGGGCGTCGTGGCACAGCGGTGAAGCTGCCTGCTCTCACCATGGTAGGTCGGATAGATACCCAGTCAATATAAGTGAGATTTTCGAAGTGAAATGCCATGGCCTGTGGTTAGGATTCCACGTAAGAAGGAGGTCCCGGGACTCATAATCGCGAGATTAACGGTCACGTAAAACTACAAGATACCTTTCTTCCTTAAACACACTTATATATGTGGGGAATGGCACGGTTAACGAAAGAATATTCACCATAATTTGTACGCTGTGGTCGGCCCTTTTCATTGAAAGAATGATCACTCCTAGTCATGTAAGTGGGCTTTCCCATATGTTTGCTAAGCTCACCCCATGCTGGTTGATTTGTATACCTGTATTACATAGCGCAGAGTCAAGATTTCATCCTCCTAGCTTCAAGTGATTCCCACCCAAGTTTCGAAAAACTTCCCTTCCTACATGACTACTCCCTTTCTTAACAAACCTTAAGTGAACGCCCAAATATTTGCATGCATCTTCTTCTACAGGTACGAACTAGATTGAACTGTTATTCGGTTAAGGCATAGGTGGGCAATTGGACACCTCGCTCCTAGAGATATTAGCATGAGCAGTGAGCAGTTGACTTCTAATAGTTTGTGTTGTGGCATGGAATTATCTCAATTTTCATTTGTCCTCCCGAGACTGAAATCGGCTCGTTCAAACCCTCATAGCACCATTACTTTCCCCGAACATGAGAATAACCTCAAGCACTTTGGGCGGAAATCTACTCTACTAACAAACTTGACCACGATGGATGAGGTACCAATATTGTGGAGACGAAGACGAATAGGTTTACATAATGCTAACTTCATCCCGTGGGGAAAAGTTTAAATAAAATGAATTGATGGAAACCTTAGGTTTGGAGTGAGCCACGGTAACTCAAAGGGTAAGACGTTCGTATCCCAGCAGGATAATCTGACTATTCAGCTGAAGTTGTCGCAAGGAGTTCAAAAATCTCCCCCGCCATCCATGAGGCTGGAAGTCTCAAGAATTAATAGAAATAAGAAATGGGAGCTATTCCTCCATCGTTGGATTCTCTCTAATGGTAGAGGCCACATGTACTTAAGATCACCCTCCACATCTCCAATTGGTAGCTGGGCCAGGAGGGTTAGGTATTTACTTGTTTACTTTACTTTGGAATCCCTGTTCAATGTTACTAACACTACTACACACGCATTCATATTCCTGATATATTGTTCAGCTTTGCATTACAATGTTGTTGAATTTCATCTCTGCGATGTCTCAACTATCATATTAATGGTTACTAAAGATGGGTCATGCAAAGATATTCGTTGGAGGGAAATTAAATGTCGTTGAAGATATATTAAAGTAGCATCATCTATAGGCTTTAATTAGCATTACCACTATTTCTACTTCGCTATTTCACAATTTTTATTTTGATAATTCTTATTAACAAGATCACTTAACGTTATAATTACTGTATATACGTAGGCCTAATAAACCATCCTCAAGGCTTTGCCTTCTGTGGTGTAGCTCACATGTATTCTTCCCTTACTCGGCTGAATTTGATATTCATCACATAGATTTAAGAATGTACATTTTAAACCAATACATTTAATTAGATAATAATAAGAAATCATTTATATGAATTCAAACGAATGCCATTAGCAGGATATTTTTAATCGAACGCCCGTGGGCTCCCATCAAGTTCAATTTTAAATAGACCCAACTTTGGTTACCAGATTCTACTGTCATTAACACCTAGCGGCGAACGTTGGAATTTGGTAGAGCGTTTCTTACCAGCCAAATATAACCTACAAATTTTGGTACACACTACCAATAGTAGTGGTAGGTTCTTTTACATGCCATAAATCTATGATATGGGCCCGCTGGCTTTACATCTCCTCTGAAGGAAGGCATACTGAAGGATTTCAATGCTGTTTAAAATCCGAAAGCTATAGACTTAAGTTATTATATGATGAAGAATGTACATATTTAATATAATGGGTCTTCCAGTGATCAAGAAAAACAAATAGCCTATACTGTATACTGTTTTTGTGATAAGGAAAATGTCTATAAATCATACGCTATGTGCCAGAACAATGTACGAGTATGTACTAATGCTGAAAACTCTATGTATTTATTTTCTTGCATTGCTGAATAAAATATTGCTTGTTCTTATAATAATAATAATAATAATAATAATAATTATTATTATTATTATTATTATTATTATTATTATTATTATTATTATTATAATCTAAACATGTTGTACCGAAATTTTCCTTTGTTGTGCTTC
The DNA here is from genome assembly GCA_946902985.2 of Meconema thalassinum. NCBI lineage: Eukaryota > Metazoa > Arthropoda > Insecta > Orthoptera > Tettigoniidae > Meconema > Meconema thalassinum. Next base: position 262,937,177 of record OX336389.2, on the reverse strand, counting down.
ATTTAGGGACTTTCAACATTTTTGGTTTTCTGCCCCGTGTACCTGAGTTTGCATGATGAAGGTATGTTAGACAACTGGTGGTTTTGAAGTGACTTTACTAGTGATTTTCATTGTTATTAGAATGTAGAAATGGAAGACATGTGCCAAACCGACATAATCGGGTGTGAATAAGTAAAATTCAACACTCAGGATGGCCAATGTCAGCGCTGGGATTCAAACCATTGAAACTGCAGCTCCACGTTACTGTACATTCGTGGAACTTAACATACGGCACTCAGCAACACTGTTTTGAGTGTCCTTTAATATGCAACTTCCTAGGTCATAAAAGTCACTTAGGGCACAGTACGCCATATATTTTAGCCATTTCTTTGTATTGCGTGATAAATCCATATCTTACCGCAAATGTTTTCCAATATACTAGTGGCCGTTACATTTAGAGTAAAAGGTTCTTCACAAATTGCTGTAGCTACGGCTACTCATATTTCTTACGTACATATTCGATTGTACGCTTTATGTTAGCCCGAGTGTGGGTGAGACAAGTGGAGAGGAAGGGGCTAAACACAATAAAAGAAAAACGTGGATTTCATTTTAAACCAAATCAATGAATGGAATGATAACAAAGCGGCGAACTGCCACAACAAAATTCAATCCGAACTCTGGCGGCTAACGCGGGTAGAGGCTGCAGATGCAAGCGGTGATTGTTCCTGCTTGTTCAAAAATGGTTTTATTTATGGCTTGTTGCGTAATCTGCAGCTTTGGAATAGCATGTGGTAAACTAACACGCTTAATCCATCATCACATTCAAAACAAAAATGGCAGACTGCTATTTACCAGTTTTGCATTATTTCTTGTGCTGATGGCATGGATAGGCAATAAATATTTATATCATACTGTCGAGGAAACGATTTGAGATCAATTGGATAGTTATTGGAGACTTAAGGGGCCGAACAGCTAGGTCATCAGCCCCTGCGGTTCAAGATTCATATACCATTTTGCAGTGAGACAAATGTGAGAAGAAAGCACGTCCAAATTGTGTCCCAGCTTTCTTCCATTTAGGCTTTTAGAAGGCAGCAATAATGCCATTAAACTAAGCTGGATCCGCTTTGTTGGGTAGTGGCTAGCATTCTTAGCTGTCACCACAGAGGCTCAGGTTCATTCCCAACTCCACCAAGAAAGTTAATTCTTGTCTGAGGGCTGGAACGGGGTACACTCAGCCTCGTGAGGCAAAACGGAGAAGAGGCGTGGTTTTGCACTTCTTCTCCAGGCTAATACCGGGATGGTTCCTAACTTAAGGCCACAGCCGCCTCCTTCCCAATCCTCATCTGAATTACAAACATACCCAATAATACAGCAGTCACAGGTTATCAGACAAATTCTACACACACACACACCAAAATACTCGGAGCTACATGACCATGATTTCTCAAAGTCCCTAAAGAATCAACCTAAGATGGATATGTGCCAGGCTTCCACAAAGGGCTCTCGACTCTCGGCGAGTACATTGTTTACTGGCCACTTGTGCCATGAGAGTTGCAAATGGGGGAGGGGTTCGCGAATCACGCCCGTGGTAGACAATGGCTCTAAACTATAAAATGTAGCCTAATGGTAATAATAATAACATTATAATAGGCTAGTAATAATTAAAATTATAATAATAGTAGGCTATTATTAATTGTAATAATAACGTCCATTTTAAATAATGTAACCTTACCGATACCAGAGCATTGAAAGTCTACCGACAAGGGTCACAAACCTATAAGCTCCTTCAAATGCCAACTAACTGCACCGGGACTCAATCCTACAAATTTTTACAACACAGTCAAGGACCTTACCACTGCTCCACACTCTTAATGGTCTTAATGAAATAGACTTCTGCACAAACGGATGAATACACAAGTAATTGTATATTTTATTATAATTTGCACAATTTGTGCGTATTTTTAATTAATTAATGAAAATAAAAGTAAAGATAATAACAATTAGAAATAAAAATAAAAATTCAAAAGCTAAAAAATAAAAGAAAATAAAAAATATATTTAAAAATTATAATAAAAAACTAAAATTTAAGATAGTATAATAAAGTAAAAATTAAAAATTAAAAGAATTAAAAATTAAACATTAAAAATTAATATTAAAAAATTTAAAATCTAAAATTAAAAGTCTAAAATTAAAATTAAACGAAAAATTTAAAATATTTAAATTTCAAGCCTAGGCCTACATTGTGAATATGTACCAATTATCTGACAGCCTTGACGATGACTTCTGGGAACTTGCATCGTAGCTTAGGGGACAGTGTGTTATTTGTGCTGCCAGGAGACCTCTGATCTCACTCACCAGTATCCAACGTGCCGGCATTTAGTTAACCATGCCCGTAGATTGGGAACTGTGCGTCCCTCCGCACTCCCTCAGCTAACGTACGTCAGATGTCAGATCAGTCAGTCGCGCATGTTTGATGTGTTAGCTGTGTTTGGACTAGATTGTGATTTCTGTCGACGTTGAATATTGAAGGAGGCAGTAATATTGTTTGGGTGGTTTTCTTGGTTTGGCCGTAACCACAAATGCACATTGATACAGTGAGGAACTCGGACAACTTCCAGGATATTTCAAACACTTGCAAACCCCATACACCCTGTGGAAACTGTTTGGTAGGGGTCCTCTTGTCCTTCAAAGAAACAATTTTCTTAAACTCTCAAGAGAGGTTTGAACAAGAAAAATGACAATATGTCCAGGAAAACCTGGCGTCATAGAGCTCTTTCCTACTTGAACCCAATAAGTATCTTAAGGGTGAGCTGAATGTTAGTAACGGGCAATACTCACAACCTACAGCTATACTCATATTTTCACCATACTACACGAAACAATAAACAATTCTACCAGAAGCTTATCAGAAATTATATGAGATCTGCCCAAATCGTATGCTCCTTAACGAAATAAATAGAAACTCATTATGGTCGTATGTTACATGGCTGATTCCTTTGGTACCGACAGTGCATGGCAGGCTTGCTCAAACCGGGCACTACGGCAAGGGGGCGCCAGCTCAGTGCACGGGCGGCGGGCGGGCAAAGTACGGTGGCTGCGTTCAGTCTTGGCAGCATAAACCAACCGATTGCGTCACTGCAGTGACGGCTGGTTCTACGAATATGAAGTCTGCTGAGAAGTGACCAAGTCCTACTGCAAATAGCTTGCAAGAAAAATCCCAAATGGGAAGGGCAGTGGCTTTTTGTGCCAATTGGAGAACGTGATAAATGTTTAGGATGTGGACATTCTGTGATAGCTAAAATATATAAAGTTGAACGGCAGCTATAATGTGCATGTTTGGTTCTACATATTTATGCGAACAATTATTCTCGGCTTTAAAGCTTTGCAAATCGAGACATCGATCACAAATTACAGATAGTCATCTGAGGGCTGTTCTTCGACCACACACCAGTAGTAGTATTTGTCCAGACATTCCCTCGCTTACAGCAAAACATGGGACATATGCATTATAATGCATACACATGAATGCCTGCAATTTTGCAACTTAATGTACTTACATTTTCAATAATAAAACAGTATTAGATTGAGCCTGCCACCCCTGAATCTCTATGGCATCCCAGTAGGTAATGTAGGCCAAAGCTGGCGCAGGGGCTAATGCGCAATATGGCCGCCGCGCGTAACTGCATTTTAAATAGCGGGCTTTTTAAATCATTCTTTATTTGTTATTAACTATACATTATTTATTATTTATTTATTATTTATCTTTATATTTAATTTATGATTTATAGAATTTTAAATGATTAATTTTTATCTTTTTTAATATTTTTTATTTTTATATTTATTTTTTATTTTTTATTTTTATTCATTACTTCTTATTTCGTTAAAGCACTAAACTGCAAGGTCATTAACCCAAGAATTTTTAACCCACATTTACAAAAACCTGATTTAAGTTTTAATTAATGCATGCGAGTTTTTTATTTTCGCATTTTAGATTAATTTTGAAGCTATAGAATTTAGATTTTTATTTTCATATTTTTTATTTTTAGATATTAATTTTTAGGTTTTAAATTTTAGATTTTAGGTTTTATATTTGTAAATTTTTGATTTTTAGATTTTTTAAAATTTAGTTTTTAGATTTTAAATTTTAGATTTTAGATTTTAGATTTTATTTTATATTTTACATATTAAATTTTGCGAAAATGACTAAACTATAAGGTCACTCACCTAAGATTTTATTTTTAAAGTTGGTTATTTTAACTTATAATTTTTTATATTATTTAATATTTAATTAATTATTTTTAGAACAGGGCTAATGCATAAAATGGTCAGTGCACGCAACCACTTACATCAATGACATGCTAACCTAACGTTACATAACCTACCATAACCTAACATAACTTCACCTAATTTAACCTAACCTCACCTTACCAAACATGTCCTCACCTAACCTAACCTAAGCTAACTTCACCTAACCTAACTTCATATAACCTAACATAACCTAACATAACCTAACATAACCTAACATAACTTCTCCTAACTTCACCTAACTAAACCTAACTTAACCTAACCTAACCTCAGTTCAACTAACCAAACATGTACTCACATAACCTAACTTAAGCTAACCTTTAAAGCTAAATCAGAGGCTAATGCACATACATGTACACAAAGTATATAAGGGCACACGCAACTATCTTTATACCAGTCTTATAGAGCGTAAGTTAAAGCTACCACTGTGGCTATTGTGCAAGGTGTTCCCTACGCACAACCAGCTTAGGAATACAAAGTCAGTTAAGTTTTAAAAACTAAAAGCTTTTGTTCATTTTTTTTTACATTCCCTAGGTTTAAAACCAGCACTAGGGCATAACCCTATAGGCAAAGTTAACACACACACAGGCTTATAGAGAAATTATTTTTCCGCTAAAGGTTTCTCAATTATAAGTATAAGGCCAGAACTTACATGCGGTAGGTGACAACTTCCCTCACGCTGTTTATCCTACCACAGCATTTTACAAGCCTGGATACCTTATCCCAAAGCATATAGATAATAAATAGGTTATAATATACTTTGGCTACCTAGTTTCGGCTACGTAAGAACAATTTCTTAAGATTGTTAGACATTAACAATTGGATTAGGAGTGGGAGGTGGGTAGCAATTAAAATGTTCAAGCAGTGTCCATACAATAGTTTTTTTTATTAATTTAAATACATTTACAATATTTACACATAATATATTTTTTCTTATTTTTTGTTATAAATTGTACAGTTTTTTTGTTTCCTATTATTTTTATTCTTGAGTATGAATACCATTTTTTTCTTTTCTTGTTGCTTGATTGGTGTTGTTTTTATTTTTGTAGTGCTATTGTTTTATTTCTTAAACTGTTTTGGTTTATGAATTTCCTAGATACAGGTAGAGTTATGTATTTCCTGCTTAATTTTAGGATCATGATATCCATAACTTAACCACTTAAGTATGGTCAACGTTCGAGTAATGACCATAGGCATGTAGCTATACCATTAGAATCAATTACTTTTTTTTAATCATCACAAGGACTCAACGCACTTTGTTTAGTTTTCTAGATGATATGTTATGTTGTTTAGAAGCGATAATGTTCATTGGTGTTCTTGTTACCTCGTTTTTCATGATACAATCCTTATAATCTTGAAAACTTATAAAAATTTTGACAACTCCTCTGCTAATACCTTTAATCTTTTCTATTTCCATGCCATTTATGTCTACAGTAAAGGAAACATTTTAGCTCTAAGTCCATGGACTAATATTATTAAAAATCATCGTGTGTTAAAGATTCAACAGAGGCCTTGGCTAAAAGCATACGTTGATTTTAATAACAACCTTAGAAAACAAGCCAAAAATTATTTTTAGAATAATCTGTACAAATTATTTAACAATGCAATTTTTGGAAAATCAATGGAAGATATTCGTAAAAGAATAGAATAACGTCCTGTAACTGACAGCAGAAAGGCTGAAAAGCTAATAGCTAAACCAACATTTATTGACAGAACAATTTATGGTCCTAACCTAGCTACTTTCCACATGGCTATACGTAGCATTGTATTCAATAAGCCTATATACAGTATATTGGTATGTGTATACTGGATATTTCAAAAACTCTCATGTATTCTCACCACTATGATGTCCTGCTACCCAATTATGGGATCGAAAATCATAAACTCATGTATATGGATACGGACTCGTTTATTTATTTGGTTAACACCCAAGATGTTTATCAAGACAATTTGAATTTCCTAGAACACCTGGACACATCTGATTATCCTACTAATCATATATGTTACTCTACATCAAACAAGAAAACTATGGGAAAATTTAAAGACGAGGCTTGTGGACATATTATTAAGGCATTTGTTGGACTTAGAGCTAAAATGTTTGCATTAGACATAGATGAAATAGAAATTAAAAATGAAAGGAACTAGCAGATGCGTTGTCAAGATTATAAGGATTGTATCATGAAGAGCTAGGTAAAGAGAATATCAATGAACATTATCGCATCTAAACAACATAACATAATATCATCTATAAAACTAATGAAAATTGCTTTGCGTCCTCGTGATGATAAACGAGTAATTGCTTCTGATGGTATAGGTACACTTGCCTATGGTCATTGCTCAACCATTGACCATACTTAAATGGATAAGATTTCAATAACTAAATCTCAAAATTAAATAGGAAAAAAGAGAGGTGTAAATGCTTTTACTTTCTAAAACTTAACTAAGCTTGTAATTCTGAGCTGGTTGTGCGTAGCGGTTATTTTGTACAGTAGTCTTGGCCCAAGCTTTACCTTACTCTCTATAAGACCAGCATAAGGATAGTTGCGTGAGCTGTATGTACTTTAGGTGCATGCATTAGCCCTTGGCTCATTTTTAAAGGTTAGGTTAGGTTAGGGTAGGTTAGGTGAACTGAGGTTAGGAGAGGTTAAGTTAGGTTAAGTTAGATTAGGTTTGGTTAGGTTAGGTTAGAATAGCACGCTATTTGTGTAAGGTGTTGCGCGCAGTGACCATATTGCGCATTAGCCCTGTGCTAAAAATTATATATACTGAAAATAAATAAACAAATATATAAAAACTACATAATTTAATTATAAAATACATAAATACACTGAAGACAATGTAAATTGCAACACCATGAAGGCATTGGTCGTTTGTGTTGATTTTCAAGATATGGAACGATGCCATGTATGTATGTATGTAAACGATTAAAGTTTCAGACCCATTGGATTGTTGCTACATGTCTCCCCACGTGATTGGTCGCGGAGGAATCAACTCCAGTATATGGACTCTGGTGTAGCGTAGTTGACTTGCAGTCTGTGCAGTGAAGTATTCCCCGTCAAACATGCCTCGACGACAGAGAAGAGCACGCTATCAACAACTGTCGCCTTTTGAGAGGGCTCGGATAATTGGGCTTTGTGAGGCTGGATTATCGCTAAGGACTGTCGCTGCACGTGTTGGCCGACAGGCATCTACGGTACAACGTGTATGGCAGCAGTGGTCAAATGAAGGTGCCCACACTCGTAGACCTGGCACAGGCCCAGCGCGACAGACATCTGTGAGAGAGGATCGCCGCATCATTCGAATGGCCCGGATGGAACCCCATGCAACAGCAGCGCACATTCGAGCAGCTGTGGCACCCCACGTTACACAACAAACAGTTCGTAATCGCCTGCGTGCAGCTGGCTTACGATCCCGTGTCCCCGCAGAATGTGTTCCATTGACATCACAACAGCGGCGTGTAAGGCTGGCCTGGTGTCGAGAACGATCGACGTGGGTCGACGAATGGCATAGGGTCGTCTTTAGTGATGAATCGCGCTTCTGTCTTACCCGCAGTGATCGCCGGAATCGTGTGCGCCGACGTACCGGGGAGAGGGGCCGCCCAGACCTTATTGTCGAGAGGCAAACAGGACCAACACCAAGCATTATGGTCTGGGGAGCTATTGGCTTTAATGTGAAATCACAATTAGTGCTTGTTGAGGGCACTATGACTGCTCGACAATACGTTGATAGGGTACTCAATCCAGTGGTTGTCCCTATGATGACGAAAGTTGCTAATGGGATGTTTCAGCAAGACAATGCCCGGGTTCACACTGCACGCTTCTCCAGAGAAGCTCTCCCCGACATCACAACCTTAGAATGGCCTGCCAGATCCCTGGACCTCAGTCCTATTGAGCATGTGTGGGATATGATGGGTCGACAACTGGCCAACCGTCCTCAGCCACCCACAACTCTGGAACAACTGATCCATGCAGTGCAGCAAGCATGGGCCACAATTCCTCAGGAAGCGATCCAGGGCCTTATTGACTCCATGCCTCGAAGAATTCATCAATGTATTGCAGCTCGTGGTGGGCACATCCTGTATCGATTATTGTCCAAACGTGCGGTCAGAGGGACCTGAAAGTGTAATCATCGAATCACAACCGAACACTCGTCCTGCAAGTCCAATTGCAGCAATGTTGTACCACTCCTTCTGGGTGTTGCAATTTCCATTTTCTTCAGTGTATGTATAAGTTGAAAAAAAAAATATTTAAAAGTAAAATCACAGGTCTGTGACCTTGTAGTTTGGTATTTTAGCTAAATATAAAATCTAAAATTTAAAATTTTAAATCTAAATTTTGAAACCTAAAATCTGAAATTTAAAATAGAAAATAGAAATCTAAAATCTAAATCATAAATCTAAAAACTAAAATTTTTAATTTCAAATGTCAAATTTTAAATCTAAAAATAAATGAAATCTAAAATCTCAAATCTAAGATCTAAAATCTAAAATTTTTAATCAAAAATGCATAATCTAAAATCAAAAATTAAAATTTTGAATCAAGCATTTAAAATCGAAACTGTAAAATTTAAAAGTAAGAAACATACATCTAAAATCTAAAATCTAAAATCTGAAACCTAAAAACGAAAATTAAAAAATAAAAATCTAAAATTTAAAATCTAAAAATTAAAATATCATAAAAATAGAAAATCTTGCATGCATTCATTTAAATCCCGAATTAGGTTTCTATAATTATGGGTTTGAGAATCCTTGGGTTAACGTCCTTGTAGTTTAGTGCTTTAACACAATAAAAATGAAATAAAAATTATATAAATAATAAATAAATATTAAAATAAAAGAAATTAAATAAATATATAAATAGAAATCATAATAGTAATAATAATAATAGTAATAATAATAAATTAATTAAAGAATAAATAATAATTAAATAAATAATAAATAAATGATAAATAATTATTCGTCAATAACCAATAAATCATTATTTTAGACGCCCACTTTTGAGTTCGGTTGCGCGTGGCGATCATTTGACCCACTAGCCCCTGGTCCAGCTATGAAATACGATAAGCATAGCGTTGGAGTCGCCTCCGTAGCGTAGCGGTCAGCATGGTTAGCTGCCGCCCCGGAGGTCCTGGGTTCGATTCCCGGCTCTGCCACGAAATTTGAAAAGTGGTATGAGGACTGGAACGGGGTCTACTCAGCCTCGGGTGTTCCCAATGAGTAGAGGGGGTTCGATTCCCACCTCAGCCATCCTCGAAGTGATTTTCCGTGGTTTCCCGCTTCGTCTTCGGGCAAATGCCGGGATGATACCTTCTTCAAGGCCACGACCGCCTCCTTCCCTCTTCCTTGCCTATCCATCCTTACCATCCATTACCTTCCCTCATGAGGCCCCTGTTCTCTTTGCAGGTGAGGCCGCCTGGGCGAAGTGCCAATCACACCTCACCAGGTGTATCCACTCCGATTAGATGTTCCCAGCTCTAGGACACTGCCCGTAGAGGCGGTAGTGGAGAGTTCCCTCGCTGAGTCCGTGGGTTCCACCAACCTGGAGGGTAAACGACTAAGAAGAAGAAGAAGAATATAGCGTTGGACTCACTTGGCAGACATCTTGCCCATTAGACCCTGGCCCAACTTCGTCCTGTATACCCTACTATCATTATAAAAAAGAATCACATGTAACCAGGGCTGGCATGCGAAACGAAATGTATTATCAATTTAATTTAGCGTCGCGAAATGAAATTCTTCAATAGAATAACATTTCGCTCCTGGCGCGAAATGATATTCGTTGCAGTCTTTTCATTTCGCTCCTGGCGCGAAATTATATTCATTACGAACTTTTAATTTAGCTCCCGGCGCGAAATGAAATTCGTTACAAACTTTTAATTTCGCTCCTGGCGCGAAATTAAATTCGTTACTAACTTTTAATTTCGCTCCTGGCGCGAAATTAAATTCGTTACAAACTTTTAATTTCGCTCCTGGCGCGAAATTAAATTCATTACGGACTTTTAATTTAGCTCCCGGCGCTAAATGAAATTCGTTACAGACTTTTAATTTCGCTCCTGGCGCGAAATTAAATTCATTACAGACTTTTAATTTCGCTCCTGACGCGAAATAAAATTCGTTCCTGACTTTTAATTTCGCTCCTGGCACGAAATAAAATTCTTTACATACTTTTAATTTCGCTCCTGGCGCGAAATAAAATTTGTTAACGACCGTCAATTTCGTTCCCGGTATTTTATCCCCTTCCCCCCCCCGGTCTGAAATTAAAATGCATGAAACATTTCATTTTGAGTCTGAAATGAAATCTGTTTCTTTTCTTCCCCGAAAGCCTTATTTGCTCCCGCGTCCTACACCTAGCCACCATCTACATTCATCCCTGCCACCCCATCCCCAAAGACTTCATTACCCACGTGTCTGAAATCTTCCCCCATTTCATTCTAATGGCCGACCTCAACCTACATTCCCTTTCGGCCCTAGAACTTCATAACCTAGACATCTACCTACGTCACATCGACGCCACCCTCGTCCTTTTCCCAGAATCTACCCGTCCTTCCTCCAATACCACCCCGACGTAGTCATTGCTCATAACTCCCTCCTCCATCTGTTTGATGTGTCTGTCTTGCCCCTCAAAGGAGGTGATCATGCCCCCATTATACCTTATTTTATTTTGTTTTATTTTATTTTGTCGCCTCCGTAGCCTAGCGGTCAGCATGGTTAGCTGCCGCTCCGGAGGTCCTGGGTTCGATTCCCGGCTCTGCCACGAAATTTGAAAAGTGGTATGAGGACTGGAACGGGGTCTACTCAGCCTCGGGTGGTCCAAATGAGTAGAGGGGGTTCGATTCCCACCTCAGCCATCCTCGAAGTGGTTTTCCGTGGTTTCCCACTTCGTCTTCAGGCAAATGCCGGGATGGTACTGCCCCCGTAATTGAATTATATAGAGACCACGGTGGCTATTTTGGAAATTATAGCGAAAGTTATGGCTGTCATAGTTATGACGTGGGTAGTCATGACGTAAGCACGGATGACGCAGACGTGATGCCAGCAGGCTACTTGAGCTGAGATTCTCAGTGACGTCAGCATTTATTCGAGAAAGATCCGAGATCTACGACGCAGTCGCAAGAAACGTGGAATTCTGCTGAGGAAGAAATTATGCTATTGGAGGGGAGACTTAAACCAATGAACGATAGTCTAAAGGAAGACGGAGATTGCTGAAACTATGGTATTTTTATTACTTTTTGGAATGCAGAATTGTGGAAATCCATTTGCAGTAGAGGCATTGTTCTGGAATTTTGGTGAAATTTATTTTCAGTTTTTGAATTATGAAAATCCGTCATGTATTGACGAAGTTGGAACTTCTAGCGATGACGCAGTAACACGCGAGGGAAGGGATAGATACGCCCCTCATAAAGTTCATAAAAGGCCTTGCGCAGAAGAGAGGAGCCTCATTCGCTCATTCCTCATTCTCAGATTATAAATCAATCGTCAGATCTCAAATAGTCATTTCAGTGAAACGTCGAGTGAGTTTAGTAGTGAAAAAGTCGTCTTTGTAACGCGTGGCGAAGCCACTGCATTAAACGAGAGTCGAACTTATAAGCAGTGCAGGTTTACTGTGAAGTAAATCTAGGTGAAGTTGAAACGACACTTATAACGCTTCTACAAGATTAGCTGTGAACAGTTAGCGGTCGCCTATAAGCTAATTCTCTTGTGCATTGCTACAATAAGGACTGTAGAAAAGCTGAACAATTTCGAGGAAGTATTTTGGAAGTTATTGACAATATTAGACGACTGACAAAAGTGATTTTCTCGTCACAGGAGAAACACTTTGTATAGCCAGACTCTACGCTACGGCTGACAGGGCTAGTGAAATAGCGAGACTTCAGATTGCTTTTGTGACACAACACTGCAGTATAATGGAGCAATTTAATAAGGCAGTTTGTTCTTCTAATACTACAACCGAAGAGCATATGGAAGGCTAAAGGACTTAATGCAATTGGGACATATTTCAACGGAGTAAGATAGCAGCATGGAACTTCGCTAATTGCTATTCCATACAAGCGAACATGTGGTAAATAACCATCTACACCCATGTTTCGTGATTAAAGGCTGAATACTATCAAACAGCAATAGAAATGATTTCATACTTTCTGAATATGAATATTTCTTCGGAAATTTATACAAAAACTTCATGGCGATTTTCAACTGGAACTTCAGGGATTTTTCAAGAGAGGTCAGGGTTGTCCCGACTCACAAAGAAGATTATTGCCGGAAGGATGTCGTTCGTCTTCGTGAAGCAGTTCGATTCTCCGATGGTGCTGTTTCTGGTTTCGAGGATGGAGCTCAGCTTTAACTTGGTGAAATGGATCCATCAACAGTCTTCTTTGGGGAATTTTCCTCTGGAACGTCAATCGGCAGATAAGGTAGTCGTGAACGTTTATTGTATTTGAGTTTCTTAGCAATATTTGAGCAACCATTTTTCCCATATTTTGTCCTCATGTATTTTTTTTTGCCCGATATTCTTGTTTGAGATTCCTATTCTTAGTACACCTTGATGAGTTATGCCTTTTTCGTCGTTTTATTAAGACATTGTTATGTCATGGGCATAGTTAAATGATTTTGAATCAGTTGGGACTGATATTTAGATTTTTCAGTAATTTGCTTATTTTTGTAGTCACGATTTGACTGTAAGTTAATGTTTTTTATGGCAGATTTAAATTCAGACAGCGTGTCGCTTTATTAAAGTAATTCTACCCCAGTTTAATTACTTTGACCAATTTTCTGTCATCATCAAGAAGGAAGAACATTTAAATGATTTTAGAGCGTTAAAATCCAGTACGTTGTCGACGATCTTGGAAATACTAGTCGGTATTTGAATTGATTGCAACACAGACATTTATCGTCAGTCATGAACGACCATTGCATCTTAGGCAATTTTGTGAAAGATGAACATTAATTATGAATTATTGAATGCATTAAATTCGTGAAACTTGTGTTAGGTTTTTTCTCATATAGAGATTTATATAATGATGTTTGCATTCCCCAGTCTAATTGGATTCTATTCGACTATTTTGCAGTTAGTCGCACTTTGTTTGATGATAGTATTTTTATACTACAATTCTTTGAAGATGTTAATCTTAAATTTTGATAGACCAGACAGGCGTATATAAGCGTATTCACTATTAAATTTGTTTGTGATTGGCACATTTTTATTTCATTTCGATTCATGAATGAAATCCACGAAGTTTAAATGACAACAGTTTTGAAACAATTATTGATATAAGAATTTTTAAGTGGAACTATGAATGTATAATCGATAGTGCAGCGGACATGTTGAAAGTCGCTGATGTATAATGCCCTTAAATAAATGAAGGAGATTCCCACAGTAGTTAATAATGATAAAGAATTATTTGTGGAAGTTTTGTAAGTTCGGTGGAAGTTTAATGCCATATGGATTAATATATGATGAATTTTGGGCTATTTTGAATGCAGTTTGTGCATTATTTTGTAAGCGAAGTATTTTCCGCTAGAGTGTATTGTCATAGTTCGTTGAAAATTAATCAAGTGAATTTACTGTTATAATTAACAAGAGTTTGAAAGAATTTGAGATAAGATTTTGAATGAAGATTACCGTCACAAATAATTAAAATTATTACAACCTTTATTAAACCAGATTGTGACATTTACATGTATAACTAACCTTCATTGGTCGATTATATTAAACACGATTATGAATTTACCAACCGGATAAAACATGTGGTTCAATGTATTTCTTAAATTAATAATTTAAATAATTTAAATGTTGATATTGTAAATAATAAATGTAAATATCTTTGACAATAATGTGGAACGAAAGTAATGTTAAAGGCGTGTTTAAAGATTTTGTAATTATCTTCGACATTATTATAAACAATTTCTAATTGTTATAAATAATTTTTGTGATTTTGTTATAAACATTTAAGAGTGTGTTTTATACTCTAAACTATGCTGATTAAACATTTGGATGATAACTTAACAAGTTTAAGGATAGTTAAAATAATCCAGTGGGATGTGAGTCAAGCATTTGAAAGATTTGCGTCAATATGTTTGAGTTGTCTTGTAGACATTTAAAGCTTTAAAAGGAGCTGAATTCTTACACAGTGTGGGGAGACGAGGGAGCCCCATTTGACAGGTGTGAGCCAGGTTAAAGAGTAGACCAGCCGGCCAGACATCTGGTTATCAGCGGGTGAGGTCGTCCACACTCTGGCCTTGCGACTATAAATACAATTCTCATGTTTATTAAAAGGAAACCAAGTGCTCTATATATGTCTCGTCCTCACTTCCTCATCCAATCCAAATGTGTTATAAAATGTTACGGTATTTTGAGCTCATGGGAGCTAACATTTTGTTTGATAAATTTGCAAGTCCTTTAGGAGGACGTAGTCAGATTGACATAGGCTACTGATAGCCACGTTTATTTTGTTGAGTTGTGAAAATCATACTCTTTATTTGAAAATAAAGCTTTTGTACAGTTCAAAGTTCTTGCCTTCGGTCTGGTTCATTTTTAAATGTCATGGTGAAGGTTATTGTGAGAGCATACTTTAAGGATCCTGTTGTCAACCCAATCCCCGAGATATTTATAAGAGGTAAGTAAAGTAAGTATGAAACCCCGTCTATTTTGGTGTGTTCCACAATAATTTTTCTTGGTAACTTCTGTGTTCAAACCTCGGTAGTATCTGTCAGTGCCATTTTCATTGATGTAGCTGAGCTGGTGCGATTGATTGTTGGCAATCCGATTGAGGGGGCGGATATCTGACAGCCTACTATCCGGGTAAACGGGGACAAAAGGATTGGCACACCTATAACGTGGGGCTCGATTCAACATAACTGGATCACCAGGTTGAACGCCAGTAGGATTGGCAAACCTAAAACGTGAGGTTCGATTAGACTCAAATAAAGAGGTTGATTCTTTGTTAGATGTCTTAGCCAATTGTAGAATTTAAGAGTGTGATTATATAGGAATTAAATGTTGCATTGTAGTAGGAAAATTACACTCAGAAAAGATCAGATCTTATACAACTTGAGAAAGGTAAAATAGGCTGGAAACTTAGGAAAATCGCCTATGATCTGGAATCTTATTTTATTTGACCGGCTTATGACATTTCAGTCATATTAAAGATTAAATTAAATTATTTGGATTGTAAATGTAAAATTATTTGTGATAGGATATTTTAAAATGGGCCAGTGAAATTTGAACATGTGCTTGAGTTTGTTTCAACATGAAGTGTCTTCGAAAGTTAATTATAAGGTAGTTATAAGTTAGATTTAAGACAGAAAATTGATCAAATTCATATATGGTGAAAAGTGTTGCTCAAATGTTGTTATTTTGCTCTTTTGATGTATGTCCCTACAGCAGTCTAATTTTTGAATAATATTGTAATGGCAGATGAAAGTTTGAAGATGATGTTAGCGGAGATGTCTGCTAACATGAATAGTAATATGAAGCAGATGATGGAGGAGAATGCTAGTAATTTGTCTGCTAATTTGAAAGCAAGAATGGAGGAAAATGCTAGTAATATGTCTGCTAGCATGAATAGTAGCATGAAGGAAATGAAAGCAAGCATGAGTGAGAGTATGAAGGAGATGATGGATGAAAGTTTAAAGGGTCTTCAGACTAGTTCTGCTAACTTGGAGGATAATATGTCGCGTTTACAGATTAATACCCAAGGAATTGAGAATACTGTAACTGACATCCGCTCAGACATGTCCAATGTTAAAATAGATGTTGCTAATGTGCATAAAGATCTTACAATGTTGAATTTAGATGTTGCTAATGTCCGTAGTGATATTTCTTGTGCTAGGGCTGAGGTAGTTGTTGTCAAAAATGATGTTGCGACTGTCCAAGACAAGGTTGAGGAAGTCCAAAGAGGAATCCAAAATGTTAGAACTGATGTGTCCAATGTTCAGGTTGATATTAATAACATTCATTCGGATGTAAACGAGATGCAAAGTGACATATATAAAATTCAAGTAGAGGTCAACACAGTTTTCGTAGACGTTGCTAAAGTCCAAACTGATGTAAATAAAGTCAGGGAAGAGATAGAAAATTCGAAAACTCTTTGTACACGTAATATAAGTGCATTAACGACTAGGCTAGTTGATGAGTCAGTTAGAACGACAGCGTCTTTAGAAGGTTTAAAGTTTGATGTAGAGGTCATGAGAACCCAAGTATTAGACCATAATAAAGTATTGAAAGAGGATATTGAATTAGACATAGCAGAAATGTTAACGGAAAATGTAGCAATATGGAAAGACGAGTGGACTAGGTCAAGTGGGGAACATGTAACCCAAATTCAGGATCGTATTGAAAGGAAACTTGCCAGTACTCAGATTGATATTAACAATGAAGTAGTACAGATTAGGAAAGATTTAAGCGTCAGGATGGATTCGCTATCCGAAAGACAAGTTGAAGATAGAACACAACTAGGTCGGGATGTGCAAACATTAAAATCTGCATTAGAGGAACAGATTCATAAAGTTGTCTCTGATGTGAATGAAACGACGAGTAAACTACAGAATTTGAAGTTAGGAGAGGCTAATTTAATGGAGACCTACAAAGAAGAGTTAATCAAGAAAGTCTTAACGGAAATCACTGACAAGGATACAGTAGGCTTGGCTTGCGAAACCAGTAGGAATTATGCCAGAAGATATAACCTAGATCCAGAAGAGAGAGACGTGACTCCTGAAGAACGTATATCCAGATTCAGGGAGGAAGATGACGAGAGGAATATGGAACCTGAGTGGAACTATCGTGATAGTGGGAAAAACTACCCGGATTCATATCCGAGGAACGTAACGGTCATCAGGAATTTTGAAGATAAACCGCAAAAATTCAGTAACACGGATAGTTTGACACCTATCGAATATGTAAGGAACCTCAAAGATTATTTCATCGAAGCTCACATTCCCAGAGAGAGAGAGATGAAGATAGTGGAGAGATATTTGATTGAAGGACCCCCTCGAATGGTTTCTCGCATTTAGATACACATTCAGTAACTTTGACGAGTTTGCAGAGGCATTAATCAAACGATTTTGGTCCATAGAAGCGCAGAATTCGTTAAGAGCGGAGGTGTATTCAAGAAAATACTCCGGTACTCTTCCAACGCGGTACGCTGATTTCTTTACGAGTCAATTATCCCGCTTGAGATTCTTACAACCCCCATTGTCCACGGAGCAACTTATTGATGCGATTTCTCGTATGCTGCCAGTTGAGGTGAGAAGACTAATAATTTCGTCCAACATCAGGGATTTAACCAGCATGGATGAATTACTGAGGAGGTTAGACTACACAAGTCCAATGCCTAACGTGGTGCAGAAAGGTCAAAGGCATGACTTTAAAGAAGTAAATACTGTATATATGGACCAAGTCCAACAAACTGACAAGCCAGATGAGGAGAAAACAGACAATGTAGGTCCTCACAGGAATAATCAGTTTCGAAATAACAGATCGCAAGGTTACCGACCGTATCAACAGAGAAGAGGCTGGAACTATAACCGAGGAAATTACAATGGAAGAGGCAGATATTACAACAATAATGGTTATAACAGGAATTATAATAGGAATAACCAGAGCCAAAACAGAAATCAGAATCCTCAAGGTCAGGTTATGACACCCGATCAGTATCAGGAAAGAGAGAAGGAAAGCCAGCAATACCTGAAAGAATTACGGGAAAAAGAAGCCGTTAACCAAAAGAAAAGGCAGGATGTTGTAATCGATCCTGGGCCTTCTACGAGCCAGCAGAACTTAGAAAATAGAAATACTGGACAGAAGAGAAATTAGAGAGGAGAGAATACATTAACCACACAACCCAGATTTATGATTAAGGAACATAGAGGAAATATCATACTAGAGTAAGCCAGTAATAATTCAATTTCGTGTTCAAGAGAGTTGAAGTACTTGTAACACTGAGTTTAAAAACAATTTGCAACTGTTTTTAAAACGTGGTGAGAGGAGAATGCCCCCGTAATTGAATTATATAGAGACCACGGTGGCTATTTTGGAAATTATAGCGAAAGTTATGGCTGTCATAGTTATGACGTGGGTAGTCATGACGTAAGCACGGATGACGCAGACGTGATGCCAGCAGGCTACTTGAGCTGAGATTCTCAGTGACGTCAGCATTTATTCGAGAAAGATCCGAGATCTACGACGCAGTCGCAAGAAACGTGGAATTCTGCTGAGGAAGAAATTATGCTATTGGAGGGGAGACTTAAACCAATGAACGATAGTCTAAAGGAAGACGGAGATTGCTGAAACTATGGTATTTTTATTACTTTTTGGAATGCAGAATTGTGGAAATCCATTTGCAGTAGAGGCATTGTTCTGGAATTTTGGTGAAATTTATTTTCAGTTTTTGAATTATGAAAATCCGTCATGTATTGACGAAGTTGGAACTTCTAGCGATGACGCAGTAACACGCGAGGGAAGGGATAGATACGCCCCTCATGAAGTTCATAAAAGGCCTTGCGCAGAAGAGAGGAGCCTCATTCGCTCATTCCTCATTCTCAGATTATAAATCAATCGTCAGATCTCAAATAGTCATTTCAGTGAAACGTCGAGTGAGTTTAGTAGTGAAAAAGTCGTCTTTGTAACGCGTGGCGAAGCCACTGCATTAAACGAGAGTCGAACTTACAAGCAGTGCAGGTTTACTGTGAAGTAAATCTAGGTGAAGTTGAATCGACACTTATAACGCTTCTACAAGATTAGCTGTGAACAGTTAGCGGTCGCCTATAAGCTAATTCTCTTGTGCATTGCTACAGTAAGGACTGTAGAAAAGCTGAACAATTTCGAGGAAGTATTTTGGAAGTTATTGACAATATTAGACGACTGACAAAAGTGATTTTCTCGCCACAGGAGAAACACTTTGTATAGCCAGACTCTACGCTACGGCTGACAGGGCTAGTGAAATAGGGAGACTTCAGATTGCTTTTGTGACACAACACTGCAGTATAATGGAGCAATTTAATAAGGCAGTTTGTTCTTCTAATACTACAACCGAAGAGCATATGGAAGGCTAAAGGACTTAATGCAATTGGGACATATTTCAACGGAGTAAGATAGCAGCATGGAACTTCGCTAATTGCTATTCCATACAAGCGAACATGTGGTAAATAACCATCTACACCCATGTTTCGTGATTAAATGCTGAATACTATCAAACAGCAATAGAAATGATTTCATACTTTCTGAATATGAATATTTCTTCGGAAATTTATACAAAAACTTCATGGCGATTTTCAACTGGAACTTCAGGGATTTTTCAAGAGAGGTCAGGGTTGTCCCGACTCACAAAGAAGATTATTGCCGGAAGGATGTCGTTCGTCTTCGTGAAGCAGTTCGATTCTCCGATGGTGCTGTTTCTGGTTTCGAGGATGGAGCTCAGCTTTAACTTGGTGAAATGGATCCATCAACAGTCTTCTTTGGGGAATTTTCCTCTGGAACGTCAATCGGCAGATAAGGTAGTCGTGAACGTTTATTGTATTTGAGTTTCTTAGCAATATTTGAGCAACCATTTTTCCCATATTTTGTCCTCATGTATTTTTTTTTGCCCGATATTCTTGTTTGAGATTCCTATTCTCAGTACACCTTGATGAGTTATGCCTTTTTCGTCGTTTTATTAAGACATTGTTATGTCATGGGCATAGTTAAATGATTTTGAATCAGTTGAGACTGATATTTAGATTTTTCAGTAATTTGCTTATTTTTGTAGTCACGATTTGACTGTAAGTTAATGTTTTTTATGGCAGATTTAAATTCAGACAGCGTGTCGCTTTATTAAAGTAATTCTACCCCAGTTTAATTACTTTGACCAATTTTCTGTCATCATCAAGAAGGAAGAACATTTAAATGATTTTAGAGCGTTAAAATCCAGTACGTTGTCGACGATCTTGGAAATACTAGTCGGTATTTGAATTGATTGCAACACAGACATTTATCGTCAGTCATGAACGACCATTGCATCTTAGGCAATTTTGTGAAAGATGAACATTAATTATGAATTATTGAATGCATTAAATTCGTGAAACTTGTGTTAGGTTTTTTCTCATATAGAGATTTATATAATGATGTTTGCATTCCCCAGTCTAATTGGATTCTATTCGACTATTTTTCAGTTAGTCGCACTTTGTTTGATGATAGTATTTTTATACTACAATTCTTTGAAGATGTTAATCTTAAATTTTGATAGACCAGACAGGCGTATATAAGCGTATTCACTATTAAATTTGTTTGTGATTGGCACATTTTTATTTCATTTCGATTCATGAATGAAATCCACGAAGTTTAAATGACAACAGTTTTGAAACAATTATTGATATAAGAATTTTTAAGTGGAACTATGAATGTATAATCGATAGTGCAGCGGACATGTTGAAAGTCGCTGATGTATAATGCCCTTAAATAAATGAAGGAGATTCCCACAGTAGTTAATAATGATAAAGAATTATTTGTGGAAGTTTTGTAAGTTCGGTGGAAGTTTAATGCCATATAGATTAATATATGATGAATTTTGGGCTATTTTGAATGCAGTTTGTGCATTATTTTGTAAGCAAAGTATTTTCCGCTAGAGTGTATTGTCATAGTTCGTTGAAAATTAATCAAGTGAATTTACTGTTATAATTAACAAGAGTTTGAAAGAATTTGAGATAAGATTTTGAATGAAGATTACCGTCACAAATAATTAAAATTATTACAACCTTTATTAAACCAGATTGTGACATTTACATGTATAACTAACCTTCATTGGTCGATTATATTAAACACGATTATGAATTTACCAACCGGATAAAACATGTGGTTCAATGTATTTCTTAAATTAATAATTTAAATAATTTAAATGTTGATATTGTAAATAATAAATGTAAATATCTTTGACAATAATGTGGAACGAAAGTAATGTTAAAGGCGTGTTTAAAGATTTTGTAATTATCTTCGACATTATTATAAACAATTTCTAATTGTTATAAATAATTTTTGTGATTTTGTTATAAACATTTAAGAGTGTGTTTTATACTCTAAACTATGCTGATTAAACATTTGGATGATAACTTAACAAGTTTAAGGATAGTTAAAATAATCCAGTGGGATGTGAGTCAAGCATTTGAAAGATTTGCGTCAATATGTTTGAGTTGTCTTGTAGACATTTAAAGCTTTAAAAGGAGCTGAATTCTTACACAGTGTGGGGAGACGAGGGAGCCCCATTTGACAGGTGTGAGCCAGGTTAAAGAGTAGACCAGCCGGCCAGACATCTGGTTATCAGCGGGTGAGGTCGTCCACACTCTGGCCTTGCGACTATAAATACAATTCTCATGTTTATTAAAAGGAAACCAAGTGCTCTATATATGTCTCGTCCTCACTTCCTCATCCAATCCAAATGTGTTATAAAATGTTACGGTATTTTGAGCTCATGGGAGCTAACATTTTGTTTGATAAATTTGCAAGTCCTTTAGGAGGACGTAGTCAGATTGACATAGGCTACTGATAGCCACGTTTATTTTGTTGAGTTGTGAAAATCATACTCTTTATTTGAAAATAAAGCTTTTGTACAGTTCAAAGTTCTTGCCTTCGGTCTGGTTCATTTTTAAATGTCATGGTGAAGGTTATTGTGAGAGCATACTTTAAGGATCCTGTTGTCAACCCAATCCCCGAGATATTTATAAGAGGTAAGTAAAGTAAGTATGAAACCCCGTCTATTTTGGTGTGTTCCACAATAATTTTTCTTGGTAACTTCTGTGTTCAAACCTCGGTAGTATCTGTCAGTGCCATTTTCATTGATGTAGCTGAGCTGGTGCGATTGATTGTTGGCAATCCGATTGAGGGGGCGGATATCTGACAGCCTACTATCCGGGTAAACGGGGACAGTACCTACTGTAAGGCCACGGCCGCCTAGCCTCTCCATCCCAACCTTCCATCCCATCCCTCATGAGGCCCCTGTTCGCTTTGCAGGTGAGGCCGCCTGGGCGAAGTGCTGATCACACCTCCCCAGTTGTATCCATTCCGACCAGATGTTCCAAGCTCCAGGACACTGCCCATAGAGGCGGTAGTGGTGAGTTCCCTCGCTGAGTCCGTGGGAACCACCAACCTAGAGGGTAAATTGACTAAATAAAAAAAAATATTTTATTTTGCTTTATTTTGTTTTGTTAATTTCATTTTGTTTTACTTTATTTCGTTTTATTTTGTTTCAAATTGTCTTGTTTTTTTTTGGTTTTGTTTTATTTTGTTTTGTTTATTTTGTTTTATTTTGATTTCCCAGAAAACAAATACAAAACCAAAAACACAAAACACGAAGCAAAATGAAGAATTCAAACACATAAGTAAAAGCAGAATAAAAAAGAAACGCAAAGCAAAAAGCAACATTCAAAAACAGCAAAAGCAGAAAACAAACACAAAACCAAAACAAAAAACGAAGCAAAAAGCAAAAGCAGAACACAAGAAACAAAAGCAAAAGCAGAAGACAAGGAACATAAAGCAAAACGCAAAATTCAAAAAATCAAAAGCAGAAAACGAACATAAAACAAAAACGAATAAGACGAAGCAAAATTCAAAAACAAAAGCAAAAGCAGAAAACAAATAACATAAAGCAAAATTTTAAAAATCAAAAGCAGAAAACATACGCAAAAAACAAGAAAGAAAAGCAAAAAGTCAAATTCAAAAGCAAAAGCACAAAGCAAACACAAAACCAAAAACACAAACCAAAAGTAGAAAACAACAAACACAAAAGATACGTGAGGCAAAGTCCAGAGAAACGTTTCTCATGAAAATGATCCTTATTCACAAGTGGATTAAACGAGTTTTGTAACTTGACGACTCATTTGCATTTGACTGTTGGCACAGGCTATAGTAAAATGTGACTTTTCACTGCTGTCTCAGTCTTACACATGGCTGTGATTATATGGAAGCTACTGAGGTATGGGTGTGCTTAGTAATGACATTCAGGGCACAGTCAGTGCCTGTGAATGCTGTGAAGGGTTCTACTCATAGGGTTAGTACTGCTGTTCTGACTCAGTGAGGAAAGCAATAGCAAACTACCTCAGTCCTCATCGTGCCTAGTACGCCTCACTATAGTGCTGCCTTGGGTTTTTGTGCGTATCTACCCACATAACCTACCGCGGTAGTTTTTGAGGATCCAACCAGTCTTCGGGTTGAATACCTGACAGACAGATGTCAGGACTTTGAACATCGTACAGAACATTATTTAACTCTCGAAACAAATATACTGTTTTTTAATTTCAACAACGAAATTAAATGTTTCATGCATTTTAAATACAAGTCAGAGAGCAAAACTTAATAACGTTTGGGAATTTTATTTCGCCTCGGGAGTGAAATTAAAAGGCTGTAACGAATTTTATTTCGCGCCGGGAGCGAAATTATAAGTCTGGAACTAAATTATTTTCGTGCCGGGAGCGAAATTAAAAGTGTGGAACGAAATTAATTTCGCGCCGGGAGCGAAATTAAAAGTCTGGAACGAAATTAATTTCGCGCCGGGAGTGAAATTAAAAGTGTGGAACGAAATTAATTTCGCGCCGGGAGAGAAATTATAAGTCTGGAACTAAATTAATTTCGCGCCGGGAGCGAAATTATAAGTCTGGAACTAAATTAATTTCGCGCCGGGAGCGAAATTATAAGTCTGGAACTAAATTAATTTCGCGCCGGGAGCGAAATTAAAAGCCTGGAACGAAATTAATTTCGCTTAGAATTAAGTTTCGCTTTGATTTAATTACGCGCCGACAATCATTATAATTTCGCTCCCGAATATCGCGCTCACGGCGAAATTAAATTATTTTCGCCCCCACAGCCATGAATTTAATTTCGCATGCCAGCCCTGCATGTAACTAACAAATCTTGATTAGTTGCGCTAGTTTCATAACTACTGCTACTAAATGTGAATATATTGTAAAACCATCACCCTTATTTGTAGATGAAGATTTCATAGCGAAAGTGTGAATCTGATGATCGCTTGACGATCAAAACTGGTCATCCAAGTGTATTTATTAATCTCTATTCAGGATTAGGGAAAACCCTATTACAATTGGTGTCGGTGACTGAAAAACATTCAATTTCGGCAAAACTATAAACATTCTTCCAACACGATAATGCTTTGCTGTTGTCCTTACCAGCAGTGCAAGGCGTAAGGTGTGAAAACTGATGTGAGTGTAGCGAGAGTTTGCATCGTGCCACACAGGCCTCCCTCATCCCTCCACTTATAAACCATCGACTGTAGTTTTCTTGTTCGCAGAAACATATTTTACAAATTTGTGGCCTATTGTTTACACCCCCGCTACTACCCAATTCTATGAAACGACCCTGTATTTTTTTTTTATAAAAGTAAATGCAATATACCACTCCAGTGGCAATCACTTCACCTAATTTGGTTATGCGTCTGTCATCCTTTTCTTCCAAGTATTCGTACATTTGCAAAACTCTGGCTGTGATGTAACATGACGGTATCGATTATATTAAAAGCTGATTGGATCCCTGTTGTAGTCTTGTAAGGGAATTAACTGACTCTTGCCAACCCTAACTCATCCGCCTTCGTGTCTCCGAAGTAGATTCTAACCTTAACTGGTTTCGACGTATTCTCCACGTACACCTCATTCCTCATACTTGGCCAATTGTCCACAACCGTAATTCTCTCCCTGTCCCCGCATTCCCCAGCAAACCCCCTGCTCACAGGGTTCAGGCTCAATTGGTCGTCTGGACACAGAATTGTCAAACTTGTCTTCAACTTGTGTTAGTTTACTTGTTAACGAGTAACACGCTGAGACTTTGTTCCCAACTTCAATGTTAAAGGGCACAGAGATACACCAAGAAAATTGGCCTCGGGTAACAAACGAAGCAGGCTTTTTGTCGTCACTAAACTTTCTTTGAAAACTCCCTTCTTCGTAACACCCGTTGAGTCATTAAGCATTTCAAACATGAAGTTATACTGTGGGAGAAGTTCCTTTGCTCCAAATATTAAAACTGCGTAATGGTATTTGAAGGTTTATCATATGTACTTGAAATCACTTACAAGGGGAGGATACGATGCATGGGTCACCGATTCGAATGGTCTTTAGTATACGTGTAGGACATGACCAGGCGTATATCAGATGCAAGTAGTAGGGTGCGCTTCTCAGCCGTTTCCGAGGAATTAATTAATTGCAGTTACAGTGCGGTGTCCATGTGCGTTGTACGCTAGCAAGGACCCAACGAGCGCGTGGTGCAGCGGTAAGAGCCCTGCTTCATACGCGCAGGATCATTGGGTCGAATCCCACCGGTGAGCCTTTGCAGTGTGTCGTGTTTCTTTCATTTTTTTTTGTGGAACCATTGGCTATTTCCAGCCACTACCAATAGCTTGAGTCACTATTTGCGGGGTACGGGGTGGTCTGATGGTTGACAGACATGCAATGAACGGAACAGACTGGGCCTTTAATGTATACATATACTAGAATACACCTGACCGTGTATAATACCAATGTATTTGCAATGCCAATACTATACATTATGTAATGTCACAAACATTGTCCTGGATACGATGATTTCAGAATCCCTTTTCCGGCTCACGTAACACGTTATTACAATTCACTGCAAAATAAACAGTATTCACGACACCTACATTTGCACGAATTGCCAATGTTTACCAAAAAACACAACGCAAAGGCTCAGCAGTGGGATTCGATCCAGCGATCCCTCACTTACGAAGCAGGGCTCTAACCCCTGCACCACGCATTCATCGTATTCTAGCTAGCGTACGATTCGCATACAGTAGACGCCGCACAGCATTTATTGCATATAATTAATTTCTCGGAAACTGCTGAGAAGCGCACCTTACTACTTGCACCTGGTATACGCCTGGTCATGTCCTACACGTGTACTAAAGATCGTTCGAATCGGTGACCCATGCATCGTATCCTCCCCTTGTTAGAAGGATGTTATTTAATCCCGAACTCATTTTCAGGAGCATAATAATTTTTAGTTGATTTTTACATCAAGCAATGTACCTGTACTGGATAAAATACACATGTTGTAAAAAGCAAAATCTGTAACCATTTACACTAGCAGGTTGCGTTCAAATAATTATGTTGTGTTCTTTGGAAATATTACTGCGATAAATTATTAAAGTCGCCTCCGTAGCGTAGCGGTCAGAATGGTTAGCTGCCGCCCCGGAGGTCCTGGGCTCGATTCCCGGCTCTGCCACGAAATTTGAAAAGTGGTATGAGGACTGGAACGGGGTCTACTCAGCCTCGGGTGGTCCAAATGAGTAGAGGGGGTTCGATTCCCACCTCAGCCATCCTCGAAGTGGTTTTCCGTGGTTTCCCACATCGTCTCCGGGCAAATGCCGGGGTGGTACCTACTGTAAGGCCACGGCCGCCTCCTTCCCTCTTCCTCGCCTATCCATCCCAATCTTCCATCCCTTCCCCTCCCTCATGAGGCCCCTGTTCGCTTTGCAGGTGAGGCCGCCTGGGCGAAGTGCTGATCACTCCTCCCCAGTTGTATCCCTCCCGACCAGATGTTCCAGGCTCCAGGACACTGCCCATAGAGGCGGTAGTGGTGAGTTCCCTCGCTGAGTCCGTGGGTACCGCCAACCTAGAGGGTAAATTGACTAAATAAAAAATATATATTAAAATGTCATTTTAAATTCCTTAGTGTAAAATTGTTTTCCGAGAATTGCATGCAGTTGAAGTCAAATGATCTTGGTACTATGCTGCGTAAAATCTATTTTCCGTGGTCGAGTGGCTTTCTTCCACGTTCGATTAATGGGGACACCTAATTATTACATAGATTATATTTCCATTTCTCTAAATTAATTTACTCATCAAATAGGGCTGTTGTAATTGTTAATTCAAATTAGGGGCTTCAGATATCATGGTAATCAGCCCCATGTACTTGGGTGTATGTTGCATTCGTCTGATAACCTGTGATTCTGTGGAGACTGCAGTAGTGTGTGGAGCTGTAATTATTAGGAGCAATTACTTGAAACAAGGTACTATCCCGGCGTTTTCCTGGTAGGAGTGTGAAGAATCCCTGGGAAATGCTATACTCAGGATAGCCGTTGTGAAACCTCTGATCCCTGGACTTGGTGGAGCCCCCCGTGTCAGTCGTGGTGAGTGGTGTAACGTGAATGCCTATGCCACGGGTTTGACAAATAAGAGATCTAATTATTTCAGTTGCTTCTTATTTTAATGTTTTTTTTTATGAAATACCAGATTCTTACTGCTATGATTTCAATACGACCAAATTATTTGCAGTCCATTATAATTATTGTTTTGATAATTAATTATTTAATTAAAAATTAGATTTTTCCTGTAATCTCATCCACCCAAATAGTCATCACGTCTGGAAATGATTTGATTCAATCGCCCGTTTGTGCTATAAAAATCAATTCCGGGGAGAACTAATTTTCCGAACTATCGTACCAGCCTAACACAAGGCAACTAACCATCGAATATATACTAATTCCTGACCACACTTCCTCTTATACATAAGTGTGGAACAAGGACATAATGAAGAGACGAGGAACAAGAATGATTAGTAATTTTCCAGCTACAGTATAAGAACTCAATGAGTAGAAAGAGATTCGATATTAACATATTTTTGCAAAGTCCTTTGTTTTGGTCGGAACATCCTGTCAAGGACTTGGTGTGTATGTATCCCGTGGCTTAGCCGTGCGTGTTAAATCGCTCACCAAAACAGCGATGAGGAGTTGTAGTAAGTTCGGATATCGAATCCCGCCGCTAACAGCGACTATCCTAAGTGTGTTTTTCCCCGGATACTGTAATGTTTAATCACACATGTGACTTGGTGCAGTCACAATATTTCCACACTCCATCTAAGCATATGCCGGCATAGTGCCTTATTAAACGTCCCCAGGCACCTACCCCAATCCTTGTCCTTCACACCCGCTTCTACAGCCACCACAGAAACACAGATAATCAGACATATACATGGGGCTGATGAGCATGGTGTACCAAGCCCCTAAATCTAATTGACAAGAGCTTGCTTTGTAGAACTAGGTAAGAAACTAGATAAGAGACATGATGGCGTGACTAAAACGAGAATTAATGACGGCTATTTTTGGAATGTACTATTTTATAAAATGAACAACCACACCCAGTGTGTTGTTGTTATTATTGTTGATTAATTTAGGAGCTATGCGACATCGTGGTCATATAGCCCCGTGTTGGCCTACTTGGGTGTGAGGAATTTGTCTGACAACCTGCGTTATTGTGACGGCTGTAATCGTGTGTGTATTTATAATCCAGTTGAGAATTAGGAAGAAAACGGCCTTGGCCTTAAATAAGGATCCATCCCGGCATTTGCCTGGAGTAAAAGTGGGAAAACCAGGTAAACTAGCCTACTACCAAGGTGGCTGAGCTATGAATCGAACCCTCCTATTGTCAGTTTTCCTCACGAGTCTGAGTTGACCCCGTTCAAGCCTCCAGACCAGAATTAAAATTCCTTGGCAAAGCTTGAAATCGAACCCGGACCTCCAAGGCGACAGCCAAGAATGCTAGAAAAAGGAAGGAAGGAAGCTTGTAGTTTAACGTGACCGTTAATCTCGAGATCATGAGCCACGGGACCTCCTCTTTACGTGGAATCCGAACCACGGGACATGGCATTTCACTTCGAAAATCTCACATGCATTGACCGGGAATCGAACACGGACCGCCTTGGTGAGAGGCATACAGCCAGATCGCTGAGCCACCACGCCCCCAAGAATGCTAGACGCTACACCACCAGATGATCACGCGCAGAGAGAATTAGTGTTTATTTCATGCACCCCTTGAAGATTACAGGGTGAATTAAAAACAAGATGTTCAGCAAAGAACATATAGCCTACTTTCTCCTAAATGTATGGGTATCTTTATGACTCTTTGTCCTCATCCCTAAAACAATCACCCCAACCACAATGTATTGTTTGTTTTCTTTTATATTGATAATAAGCCAGTAAGTGTCAAGATCAATATTATATACTTTATGATGATTGAATAACAAAACTACTAACTTATTGTAATGCATTCACGTCCGTTAATCTCTATATTAAGCCAGCCTGCAAAATTAAGAATCTTCCGCCCCAATCATCTTCCGCCCCAATCACAGTAGGTGGTGCTGCGACCTATCAGTGAATTAATCTTTATCTTGTACGCCTATGCACTGCCATCGTAATGTACTACGATGGCAGTGTTCTATGGGTGTTGAATGAGTAGGCAGTTTAAAGTAGCCAAGAGGGAGGCGATCCAGCTGGCAGTGTTTAAAGGTATTCGGAGCGCGATCGTGGCTAATAGTTGAACTACCAGTATTACAAAATTGCCATACTTCAGGAGGCCAGCTCAGGCATTTACACAGCGTTATGTTTGGAACAATATTACCCACATAACCCACAAGAGGACAGCACCGTACAGAGGCATTAAGAAGGCTGTGGTTAATGACAACGTGTATCTAGTTCTTCTATTCTCCTTTTTCTAATGTCTTCTGTTTATGTGCGATGCTGGGACTGTGATTTTATTAATATACGAGTGTATACTTTATCCTCTCCTTTGAGCTAAATGACATTTTATTCAGTATCTGTGGGAAAAGCTCGTGCACATCATTTGTAAAAGAATTCAAGAAAAAAAAAACCTAACTGTAGCAGTATTCGATCCCCAGTCAACTGCGTGTCAGACTAACATGCTAGCCCAGAACTAACCGTTTCCATGACGTCAGGTGTTCTTAACTGACATATTAGATACAAACTGTTGGCAAATAATGACTTTAAATAAACGATTTCTTCACTGCAGTACATCTTCATTAAAGATCATTTCATACAAAGTTTATATTATTGTATCAGTACGGTATATCACATACAACATACTAAAACTACTGAAATATAAGACAGGCACATGAGGACAGCTGCCATCTTGTCGTGTGACACAAACGGCTCAGCTCTTTTAAGCGACTCATACTGTATAATATTATAATATTAAATTATAATAAATAACGGATCACGACCTTCAGGATAGCTTAAACCCCCCTAGGCTCGATAATCGGAATTGGTGGGTCTTAAGCTATTTATTAAAATGGTTGCATAATTCACACGGCCGCCATCCTGAAATGGCATGGCCGATGACCTTGAACTTTGGGTGAAAGACGCGTCCTATATAAAGGTATGTTGTCACCAAATTTGGTAGAGATCGGATGATTAGTTTAGCCGTAATTTGATTTTACGTTTTGAACATTTGAGTGGCCGCCATTCTGTTTTGGTAAAGATGGCGGCGATATAAAGTATGACACTGAGGTGTCCTTTACTAGTGCTACCTCTGTACCAAATTTCGTTCAATTCGGTTTCACCGTGTTCAAATTGATAGGGGGGACAGACATTCAGAGTACACACACTCACACACACACACACACAGACTCACACACACACATACACACACACACACACAGACTCACACACACACATACACACACACAGACAGACACACTTTTTTCGCCCTGTGTTGATCTCATAAGTCTACTTTCATTTTTTGAAAAATCGAAAGTAGGCTAATATACATCTAAGGTGCTTACATCAGAATATAATCGTGTTTCTTTAAACGTTACCAAGTGGCGTCGGGGGCGTGGTGGCTCAGCGGTCTAGCTGTATGCCTCTCACCAAGGCGGTCCGGGTTCGATTCCCGGTCAATGCATGTGAGATTTTCGAAGTGAAATGCCATGTCCTGTGGATCGGATTCCACGTAAAAAGGAGGTCCCGTGGCTCATAATCACAAGATTCACGGTCACGTAAAACTACAATCTTCCTTCCTTTCCAAGTGGCGTCTCAAGGGGTTGACTGTAGCCACGTACAGTAAACATCCAAGTGGTCTGCATTTCTAGAAATATTCTTGGAGCGGTGGGAGTAAAGGAGCATTCCCCCCGCAACGATTCCTAATCTAATTTAGCCTGAAAGTTAAAGAAGAACATCAAACGTACATCCGGTTGTTAACGTTTCAAGATGTGTTATAAAACCTGAAATTAACATTATTATTATTATTATTATTATTATTATTATATTTCAAACGAAGGGAAAGCGGTGTCCTTTGTTACACCAAAACAGGGATTTACTCGCGATTCACTCGTAAGGAAGGTGCCGGTGTGTTGCATTGTAGAAAACAACACTTGTAGAGTCACCAGTAACTTACTGCCACTCACTCCTAAGGAACGTGCAGTTACGTTCATTAGTGAGACAGAACTTGACATGAATTACACTTTTCATGCTGTAATGTTACTTTCAAAACAGCGTTAAAGAAGTCCTTAAAATTACAGAGGTGAAGGAAACTGAAATGAAGTAAATGATGGAGCTTCAATTCTCATGACAACTACTTATACATTCCTTATATTCGAAACAGCCATCTTGATCTGAATGTATATTACTCACTAACAGCATTCTATTGGAAATACAATAAATGTTATAAGACGTAGTGTAGGTTAGTATTTTCCATTTAGTGTAACTGGAGCTGATGGATCAATTCTATATGACACAATGCCCATTGCCGAACAATGTCTGTATTTACGTATGTCCATGTATGCTTTAATAGGGACCTATTTAACTACTCTCATAAAAACGCATCAGCACTATACTGAGCTGTAATTCTCATAATGAAATTAACACTGGTATAAATAACAATTAAATTCGCATCTTCGGTTTCCACAGAGCTTCTATATTCAGCCAAATCCAATAAAATTATTTTATGTGAAATAAATTGGCATTAATTTCAATTACAATTTAAATGGGTGCGGGCTGATAACGAGTGTGAACAATGCCAATGAGCCATTGTAATTAGCCTGTGTAACTTTGCGGACCTCCAGGCAGACGTTTTTATTATAAGTACTGTCAACGAATGAAACAAATCATCACTAGGACGCATCTGTCCCATCAACACCTGGCGCACACAACATTCGTTCATCATTTCTGCTCTAAAGTAACACATACCTTCTATCCTTTATAATACCAATGATACGCTTTAAGGAAACTGGGCTCATTACTCATATCCGGGCCTCATGCCCATGTACTGACACCTGAAAATAGTTAAATTGTCGATACTTGGATACAGTATTCGCCAGTATGTTTAAATCGAATATTCCACCGATAGAATACTATATTATTCTTGCTCACTGAATTTCAAGTTTATGTAACAAAATCCAGCAACGTAAGATTATGTTCAATTATCTTTTTGTTTCGGTGAACGAACCGTCATTAACGACAGATCTTTCTGATATCTGTACAAATTATATTCGATAACATCAATGGAAGCCTCCGTGGCTTAGGCGGCAGCACGCCGGCCTCTCACCGCTGGGTCCGTGGTTCAAATCCCGGTCACTCCATGTGAGATCTGTGCTGGACAAAACGGAGGCAGACAGGTTTTTCTCCGGGTACTCCGGTTTTCCCTGTCAACATTTCATTCCAGCAACACTCTCCACTATCATTTCATTTCATCTGTCATTCATTTAATCATTGCCCAGAGGAGTGCGTCAGGCCTCGGCAGCCGGCACAGTCCATATCCTCGCCGCTAGATGTGGGCTTCATTCATTCCATTCCTGACCCGGTCGGAGACTGGAAGCAGGCTGAGGATTTTTTCAACATCAATGGAGCAAGACACTTATTGCATTTAGTGCATGTAATACTTATGTAAGGGATTCTAGAGTTTATGAGCCGTCTCTACGGGGGAATATGGTTTGATGGTTGACACTGGTCGTCTACTCCCCATAGTCGATCGAACAGCGCCCGAATCAGCATTTAGAAGAGCTAGCAAGGGAAGTAAAGGGGATGGAATGAAAGACGAATAAAGAAGGCAATGAAACGACTCCCTGTTCTCAGAACCCATCAGTCGTGATCACTTTGTGCTTGAGGCCTTCTATCAAATCTACGATGTCGGTTAGTAAAAGCGAATCACTGAGTCCTTTGTAGACAGGTTGTATACGGACCTTGTCCATTTCAAATAGAATTCGAAAGCAAGGCAGGACTCCAGTAATAACTATTGCTCAACAAAACATACACTACTTGCCCCACACACATTTGCTTATTCTATGATATACTGGTAAACCATGGAAATACAGCCCAGGAAAATACAGCCTACCAAGCGACCGCTGCCAATGAAAATTGTAATTGGCTTGCATATTGTGGGGTGATGCGTGGTCAGTCTGATGTGTCCTCTCGGCTGTTAATCTTGGCTTTCTTGACCGAGGCGCTGCTTCTCTGATCAGACGGCTACTCAAATGTCCCCACGAGGCGGATTGCAACTCGTTCCGGCACTCACGTAAGTTTCTAAAACCTCTGGCATAGCTTGGAATCCAACCCTGGGTGTCCAAGTTGAGAGGTAGATGTACTACCCGTTCACCATGGGGCCGGCATTCTATGATATATATATATATACTAGCAACCCGCCCCGGCTTCGCCCGGGAACAGTTATGAATGCATTACGTTAATGAGCTACGACCTATATCCGTTTTACGACTCGGCATGATGGGTTGGAATCACCGACTGGACTATTAATAATATTTTCATGGATATAGCATGTGCAACAAATTCTTGTCAGACGTAATTTAAGAATGGCGAGGTGCATGAAATACAAACCCCTCTTCCGTCCAATCTTAACTTGACTGTGAATTTTGCGGAACGAAAAGTTCACAGGCAAAATGAAGAAAAACCGAGTTGCACTTCCCGGAAAACTCCAAACACAACCACTCTTCTCTGATGTCTTAACTCAAACAAGACTCGACAGTTTGATGCTGGCTGTTTCTCGACTAATAGGCTCGCCCGCTAGCTAGGCTTTAACTGGGGTGATAGGCTCGCCCCTAGCTAGCTCGTAAATTGACGCCTCCGTAATTGAGTCGAGATTATTGGAAGAAATGAAAACGTATAAACACTTATAGTGGGCGATGTATTGTCGATAGAGATATGCTCTCCCGGACTTTTTTGTAGAACGTTTCATGCTGAACAATTCTCGCACTGAAAAGTAAATTGATATTTTTAACGGTTTGACTAGAGTAAGCTTAAAAAGTGCGGACGTCAGGGATTTTTTTCGACTTTTTCACTAAAATCGTTACTGCATGGCTTCCTCTGATCATAAATAATTTATTTTCCACAGAAACCTTCCTCGAGTTATCCTTTACAAAATGGTGACAACCGCATCAACATCCATCTAGTGGTTCTCGAGATTACCCGTGACATCCAAGAATCGGGGACTTTGTTTTATACTGACAGTGAGTAGGGATTATGCGCCAATCAGTATAATTTAATATAATATAATCCCCCTTCCGTCCAATCTTAAATTGACTGTGAATTTTGCGGAACGAAAAGTTCACAGGCGAAATGAGAGTTGAACTTCTAGGGAATGGTGAGGTGAATGAAACTCAAATCCCCCTTGCGTCCAATCTTAACTTGACTGTGTTTCACATGCGAAATGAAGAAAATCCGAGTTGCACTTCCAGGGAAACTCCAAACACAACCACCCTTCTCAGAAGTCTTAACTCAACACGACTCAACGGTTTGCTGCTGGCTGTATCTGGGGCAATAGGTTCGCCCGCTATCTAGGCTGTAACAGGAATAATAGACTCGCCCTTAGCTAGTTCGTAAACTGTCCCCTCAGTAGTTGAATGGACATGGTTGCAAGAAATTAAAACGTAAAAACACTTATAGTGGGCGATGTATTGAAGATAGACATATGCTCTCGCGGATTTTTTTGTAGAACTTTTATTGGTGAACAATTCTTACACTCATAGTATCTAGATATTTTTAACGGTTTGCCCAGCGTACGCTTGCAAAGCGCTCGGACGCCAGGTTCTTTTCGACTTTTCCACTGAAATAGTTACTGCTCTGCTTCCTTTGATCATAAATAAATTGTTTTCTACAGAAATCACCTCCGAGATATCCTTTACAGAATGGTGAAAACCGCATCAAAATCCGTCCAGTGGTTCTCGAGTTTACCCGTAACATCCAAGAATCGGGGACTTTGTTTTATACTAAGTAATTAGATATTATATGTGTATATATATATACTGTATATATATATATATATATATACAGTCAACTTTCGACTATCCGGGCTAATAACTGAGGTGAATGGCACGGATAATCGAATAGTATGTGTTTATTGCAAGAAGAATGCCTTCTATTCATTTTTAAAAAATGCAGTACTATATAAAGTAGGCTATAATACATTTATAAAGATAACTCACCCACATTATTGAGCTCTGAAGAACCACAACGTACCATATCTTACTGTAAGACAATTTAACAGCTGTTGACCATTTAAGCGGATCCCACAATGGAATCAGACAGCACATGCCTTCCAAAAACGTTGAAACAAGCCTACCCCCACCTCCGTACGGAACTTACACTTCGCTATTACAAAACAAGATTGGACAAAGCAAGAAGTCATCGACCTGTCACAAATTACTGCACTAAAAATAACTTACCCCCAACGGGACTACACTGGAAAAATATGTACGAAACATTGCGGAATTACACTGCAAATATATGTACAAAACATCCGGGACTACACTGCAAGACTATGTACGAAAAATAAATTCAAACATGCCTAGGTCTTCAATTTACCGTACGGTATCAATTACAGATATATTTGTGTACTGTATACTCAATTATTTCTAATTTGGCGAAAACGTGCACGGTTAACCCGCAAACCGGATAATCCGCACATGAATAATCGAGAGTATACTCTATGCATATTTCTCTGACCTTGGTTTATTAAATATTGTTTTTTATTGTTGTTGATTCATTTAGTGATTTTTCGATGTCATGTTCATGTTGTCCTGTGTATTTATGTTGTGAGGAATCTGTCTTATAGCCTATATTATTGTGATGGCTGCAGTAGTGAGTATATTTGTAAGAGTGGGGTTAGTATTTGGAAGGAGGTGCCCGCGGCCTTTAGTTAGGAACAATCCTGGCTTTTGTCAGGAGTAAAAATGGGAAACCACAGAAAACCGCTTTCCGGACAGGTGAGGTGTGAATCTAACCCATATCATCTCAATTTTGTCTCGTGAGACTAAGTGTACCTATTCCAATCCTCAGACAAGGATTACATTTCTGGGCAGAGACGGGAACCGAACTCACCCCGAGACCACAGAAGGCAGTGATTGGTTGAACAGATCGGTTTGAATTGTTAGAAGGTGTGGTATGTTGTTATTACTGTTGATTCAGAGGTTGTGACTTCCTGATCCTTAAGTCCTGAGTAATTGTATGTGTGTGGAATCTGTCTGATAAGCGGTGCAATTGCGATGGCTGTTTGGTTGAAATGGGGCAAAAGGTTAAAGTTTTCTCCCGGCATTTGCTTACCGTAGAAGAACAAATCAACGAGAAAACGCTTCTAGG
This sequence comes from Meconema thalassinum, assembly GCA_946902985.2. Lineage (NCBI taxonomy): Eukaryota > Metazoa > Arthropoda > Insecta > Orthoptera > Tettigoniidae > Meconema > Meconema thalassinum. The sequence goes on along the minus strand of OX336389.2, from coordinate 262,900,541 downwards.
ATTGTAACCTTATTTTGAAGGGTACGATTACGCCACTGACGTTATGTCAAAATTTTGACATTCGTTATTTATATCATGTGTTATTTCGGCAGTTAATTAGCCACAAGTTATTAAGTGTAGGTTTAGTCCATATAATGTATTATCATGATTAGGTTTTGTTACGGTATTAAGTTGACAGAAGTCAGAGGCTGTTTTTGTAATTAGCTAGCGGTTGAGCACTAAGGGTCATTTCTTGAGCTTACGTCTTCTCCCAGAACAGCACGATGTGAAGAAACAACTTACCTGCGTACCTACTCAACAACAATAGCCGCGTGCCGAGCCCACGGTAATGAGTAAGGGTGCGGGGAATGACAAGGGTATGCGAGTGGAAAGGGAAGGCCTGAACAATAGATACGGTCGCGGAGCACCTCAACGAGACTCCTTTATGTGAAGGAGAAGACAACTCAACGAGACCTGGTTCAAGACAGTATTGCAGGAGATGTATTCAGGACATATGCTTGTCCGAGACAGTATGGTGTTAGCAGTGTCTGAGCTAACATCGTAAAAGTGGTTTAAGGACTTTCAATCCACCACCATTATTAATTCTGAGAAATCTAAATACCTCAGAATTAATAGTAGCCTGTCATTTAAAATAAATTCCACGCATGAAGATGGACTTCTACCGCCTACAACAGCAGCTTTCTCTTGGGGAGAAACACTTCAATAAAGCTGATTCATTGTTTGGTAAGCTCATTTGACTTTAATGCACAAGCTCTCTTTCTTCACTCTTGAATAAATCAACCTAAAGTAATAAATTCAGATCTAGATTAAATTAAATTCACAACGCCTCCGTTTTCTTGCAACTTTTGCCTGTCTTAAATTCTTTTGTTTACTTTCTACGTTACCGTAAGTCATAAATTAATGCATCTTCCTAACTTGTTTGTTTTGATGCCATTAAATTTTTATTTAAAGTAAATGCAGTCTGTCTCCTTTCTAGATGATAGAAATAGATATAAGCCATCCTCTTTTCCCCGAAGTAAATGTTATTCAGGTTAATGACTAAGTCATACCACGACTTGAGTCGATGGAGTCTGGTGAATGTTCTACCTGAGCTAGGACGTAAAGTTATTTATTATTTATTGGGTTATCGCTCTCAGATCGAACCCTTGGCGCCCAACACTCTTACATATAACTTCAGATCCAGTGACCACTGATGGGTCATATCAAATGGTAAGTCAGGTAAAAAAATTGGATACAGAAATTAATAATCTGCCAGGTTTTGGTCTTATATATTGTTCCAAAATTAACATACACAGCCAGAAAGAACCGTTACATTGTCGCCATAAACGTGGGACGAAAACCTGATAACATTTGTGGAGGGAAAAGTGACATATTTCTGTACCTGCATTTTGGGGGATTTTATATATCAACGTGAGTCAGAATGAGTGATTCAGAAGACGATATGTTACTACGTAGTAAAAAACAGCTAGGGAGTAAGATGACGAAGGAGAAAGAGGATGAAGCACGTAGTAAGTTAGTAGAGGAAGGTGAAAGCAGCACAGGGATGATGTCGGAGGTAAATCCCAGTAATGATGGTGAGAAAGGAAGTCCGGGAGATATGAAGAGCATGTTTGCGAGTCTTATACAGGTATTAAATACGAAATTTGATCAAAACAGTAAAGAAATTAGTAGTAAACTAAACGATAGTAATAAAGAACTTAATAGTAAATTGGATCAAAACAGTAAGGAGATGGATAAGAGATTTGAGCAAATTAAGGGTGAAATCAGGGGTGTGATGGAAGAGAAGACGAAAGAAATCCTAGCTGACATGGAGAGTAGATTGAGGAGGGTGCAAGATGAACTTGAGAATAAAATAAGTAAGCGAGCAGAGGAATCTAAAGAGTTAATACAGTTAGAGACGAAGCAAATTAAGAAACAATTGGGAGGAGAAATTGAAAAAGTTCAGAGTACAACTATGGAGGTTAAAGAACAGCTGGGGGGAGAAATTAAAAAGATTCAGGGAGTAACAACGGAAATTAAAGAACAGCTGGGCGGCAAAATCGACAAGGTTCAAGCAGAAATTAGTAAAGAAGTTGAAAATTTGAAGAAACAGAGTAAGGAAAGTATAAGTAAAATTCAAGAAACACAGAATAGGCTGAATGATAAAGTTGAAGCAACAGATGGGAGCATATACGCAAAAGTTAGTAGTATAGAGAAACGAGCAGAGGAGAAAATTGCCGAGCTTGAAAATAAATTAAAGTCTAGAATAAGACAAGAAGCAGGTCAGAGTCGAACGACATATATGAATAGCACGCATAAAGAAATAGAGTTAGGGAAATTTAGCAATCGGCAAGGATGCCCCATGGAGTTTCTAAATACTATTGAAGTGAGGTTTAAAGAAAGATTGGAGGACGGAAACATCGAATGGTGTAATGTTGTTGAAATATTAGAACAGGCCTTCGTAGGGGAAACCAAAAACTGGTTTGCAGTTTATAGGGACGGTTTTGAAGATATCACAGACTTCAGACATAAATTTTGTGATAAGTTTTGGAGTGAGAGCATACAATCACGGTATCGTGAGGGAATCGTGTGTGGAAAATACAACGCAAGGGGTAATCTCAATATGACGGAGTATTTCCTGGGGCAAGTGTTGGTTTGTAAATACTTGGATGGACTGAGAGAGGAAAAAGATGTCGTAAGGCTCCTGTTAAGGCATTTCCCTTACCGAATCAAAGAGGCGGCATGCATACAAAATGTAAAAACTGTCACGCAAGTAGAGAGCCTACTAGGTACCTTTGATGCACTAGGGAAAGGTTCAAGTGAAGAAACAGTCACTAGAAACCAGGGCAATTATAACAATCAGTCTCAGGATGCAAGAAATCAAGGAACGCAGGGAAACAGTGGCGAAGGAGGCAATTATCAAAATAGGGGTCAGAGTGGAAACAATTACCAAAACCAGGGTAATAATTTTGTGACGCCCTATCAAAACAGGAATAATTACTCGCAAGGCAGGAATTATGATTCGCGAGGAAATCAAGGTAGGGGTAATGATGGGCGCAACGGACACGGACAGGGTAACTACGGTAATAACCCTAATGTTAATCAGAACCGAGGATATGGGAGAGGTAATCCCGTAGGTAATAATGAAAATAGTAACCAACAGAATGTGAATAGTAATAGCCAGACGAGCGTTGCGACCACTAGTGAAGGTAGAGACAATAATAGTAATTTAAACGCGAGCCAGACTGCATCATAAGGTCAGGATCTCAGTCTGCAACGTGCCCTGTTTTAACCCTGATACAGGAACACTATGACCTAAACGTAAGGAATGATTTGTTAAGTGAACTATGTGACGAAGCAATACTACCAGTGGCGGGGAATATAAGTCCGATCATTAAGCTACACGTGTCCGGGACGTGTACGAATGTGTTAATAGACAGTGGCTGTGTAAGGAGTTGCATAAGCAATGCTTATTATGATAAATTAAAGGGAACTGGGGTAAACTTTGAAGAATTGCCAATTAAGAGTACTTTTGTAATCACAGCCGTGGGTAGGAAGTCTAAAATTATATCAAAACAGGTGTTAATAGAGATAAATATAAACAGTCACGTAGAGAAGCAAGTGTGCCTTGTAATTCCAAATCTAGTGTACGACGTTATTTTGGGTTCTGATTGGCTGACTAGGGTGTCAGGAAACATATGTTATGAAGAGTGCTGTATTACATTTAAATTTGGTGGTGCGGAAGTGGTGATACCGTTCAATGAACAATATAGGAGTAGCGTAGTAGGAGTGATGTGTACGTTAAATGAGATGTCTCAAGCTATAGAGCAAGAGTCAGTAACTTTTGTAGGCAGTGTGGTTACGAACGACAGTCTCGATGACTCGTTACGTGAAGCTGCGTTTCTTGGAGATGTAGAGGAAGATAAGTGTATGCTTCTCTACGATGTTTTGTCAAATAATAGTAGGATATTTGAAGATCGAATTGGTAGAGCCAATTGTTATGTCCACTCTTTGAACGTTGTTGACAATTCGGTATTTACCGGTCACCGCTATCCTGTGCCTTTTGTCTATCAGAAAGCCGTAGAAAGTCAGATCAATCAGATGCTTCAGGACGGTATAATTGAGTATTCTAACAGTCCCTATGTAAATTCACTTATTACAGTACCTAAGGCAGATGGAAAAGTCAGGATATGTTTAGACGCGCGTTTAGTTAATGCACACATTTCATCAGACCAATTAAAATCTATGTCTATAGAGGAGCTAATGCAAACTTTTGAGGGAAAACAATTTTTTACGTGTGTTGATTTAAGTTCTAGTTTCTGGCAAGTTCCTCTTAAACTTGAAGATAGAGCCTTTACCGCTTTTAGTCATCAGTACAATCTGTACCAATTTTGCAGGGTACCCTATGGATTAAAGAGCAGTTCAGCAGCGCTGATAAGAGCACTGAACATAGCTTTAGGTGATAACACGGGAGATTATGTAACTATATATATTGATGATCTTGTAATTAGTTCGCGTACTTTTGAAGAGCATTTGGTTCACTTGGACACGGTTTTTAAGAGACTAGATAAAGCAGGGTTCACCCTGAAATTGTCAAAATCTACGTTTTGTAAGTCACATGTAACTTTCCTGGGTCATAGTGTGTCACGTTCAGGGGTAACTCCAGAAGAAAGTCGGATTAACAAAATCCTCGATGCAAGTGTGCCACAAAATGTTAAACAGCTGAAGACGTATTTAGGAATCTGTAATTTTTTTAGACGTTTTGTGTTAAAATATTCTAAGTTAGTAGAACCATTCAGGGACCTCTTAAAGCAAGGAAGCAGATGGAGATGGGATGTGACTCATGACGAGGCATTTCAAGCTCTGAAACGAGGTTTTGAACAAGCAGTTGTTTTAAAATATCCAATAAGAGACCAGGAATATGTGGTGATGACAGATGCCTCACATATAGGTATAGCAGGAGTCTTGTGCCAGAGAGATACGGAGGGAAATTTACGGATTGTATCCTTAGCCTCGCGTGGACTTTCTGCCGCTGAGAAACGCTACACCATCACAGAATTAGAGCTACTTGGGATAGTATTTAGTTTAGGGAAATTCCGTATGTATCTACTCGGAAGTAAATTTGAGATCCACACAGATCACCACGCATTGTTGTACATGAAAACATGCAAATTAAGTTCAAATAGAGTAAGCCGTTGGATTCTAGCATTACAAGAATATGACTTCACAGTTATGCACATCAAGGGTAAAGATAATATCCTAGCCGACATGTTATCACGTGACTCCAGTCTAAGCAGGGATAATTCTATTATTAAAGCAGAAGAAGGGATTTTATTGTGCGCTTGTGTAGATCAAGGCAATAAGGCATCGTTACAGAAACTGAAAGACATGCTAGTGGAACAGCGTGATGACGTAATCTTGGGTGAGGCACTCGCTAGGTTGGAAGGGGGCAACTCAGACATAGTGAAAGTGGGAAGGTTCGCATATAAAATGCAGGACGGCCTTCTCGCAAGAAGATGTAGGAAGGATCGCTGGGCAATATGTGTACCGGGCACTTTGAGGGAGGAATTAATATGGTTTATGCATAAGGAGCTGGGACACTTTGGAGCCAGCAAAGTACTTTATGAAATTGCTCATGACTTTATCTGGGAGAAAATGGGAAGGGACATTAGAAAAACCATAGCTAAGTGTGACACCTGTCAGAGGAGCAAGTATCCAGTAAGATATCTAGTTGGGGAAAGACAGGCAGTTCTCACAAGTAGTCCCGGCGAACTACTGTGTGTGGACCTATTTGGCCCAGTCATTCGAGGTCAGTACGGCTACGAATATATATTCATAGTTATTGATGCATTCAGTAAATACATCAAACTGTATGCGCTAAGGAAAGCCACGGGACTCGCATGTAGTCGACTGATCATTAACAAGTATATACCCGAGTTTGGCGTTCCGCTCAGGATATTATCTGACAGTGGACCACAGTTCACTGCAAAGAAATGAAGAACCAGTATGCAGGAAGCTGGTATCACACAGGTTCATTCCTCTGTAAGATACCCCCAAGGAAATTCTGCGGAGAGACCGTTAAGGGAAGTGGCTCGTCTTTTTCGCACTCTGGTGAATGACAAACATTCGGCTTGGGTTGGACATCTTCCCAAAGTCGAGACTTGGCTGAATTCTGTCCAGCACGAGAGCACGAAGATGACACCGTACGAAGTTCACTTCGGTAAAAGACCTCAGAATGAACTAGCTAGAGTATTGGGCTTAAATGAGGGGAAACTACCAGGGATGGATTACATTGTCCAGTTGGCGAAACATAATTTATCAAAGTCAGCTGCAAAAAGAATTCGCCAACAAAAGCAAACGAAATTCGACCTATTCAATCCGGGAGACAGAGTCCTGTTAAGAGTACCGAAGCAGTCGAATAAATTAGAGAAAGTGATGAGCAAGTTCTTTTTTTTATATGAAGGGCCTTACACGGTTACCAAACGTATAGGCAATACTGCCTATGTACTAGAAGACGATACGTCAACTCGATTATACGGCACGTACAACATAAATAGCCTTCGGAAGTATATATCTTAAGTGACCCAGAAACAGGCAATATTGCAAACATTATGCTGTTGAGCAGGTAAATCAAAATGGTAAATACCTAGGTATTAATAAGGTATCAGATGTGGTCAGTATCATTGATCTGTGTGAGATGAACTGTTAAAGTGGAGAGGGAACCGAGATGAAGGGAGAACTGGTATGGAGTTTGGTACTTAAAGGGAGTTATATCTAAAGGGACAAACAGGACAGAAATATGATGGATTGTATGTATTTCTAGTGTTGTTCTTTTTTTTTCAGTGATATACACGTAATGACATATGAGAGAGAGAGTTTGGGTGATAGAGTCATATAGCACAACCAAATTACTAGTGATTGTGTGTGTGATTAACCTCACTCAAAGCACTCAAAATGGGAATTCCAAAATCAACGAACTTGTAATACAAGGTGGTTTGGGAAATCAAACTGCAGATCACAAAGTGAACTCGTGTGATTTGAAATAAGAAAATGTGACAAAGGGGAAATAAGAGAACACATATATGTCTTTTTTTTCTTACACATATAGGTAAAATAAACAATGAGCGGTAATGACCGCAAGACAATAAAAAGAAAACAATAAGCTATATGCGATTGAGACATAATAGCCTGAGCAAAAAACATTGGTGTTAAACCAAAAGAAGAAATGTTGATTGTATATATAAATGTCTATAAGGGTAATTTATTATGTGTATTATGTTATATTAGGGTTCTATGTTAATTTACACGTGTCTTGGGAAGATCACGCGGAATATAGTAAACGATAGTCTGCGTGATTTTCCGGGACGAATGTAACCTTATTTTGAAGGGTACGATTACCCCACTGACGTTATGTCAAAATTTTGACATTCGTTATTTATATCATGTGTTATTTCGGCAGTTAATTAGCCACAAGTTATTAAGTGTAGGTTTAGTCCATATAATGTATTATCATGATTAGGTTTTGTTACGGTATTAAGTTGACAGAAGTCAGAGGCTGTTTTTGTAATTAGCTAGCGGTTGAGCACTAAGGGTCATTTCTTGAGCTCACGTCTTCTCCCAGAACAGCACGATGTGAAGAAACAACTTACCTGCGTACCTACTCAACAACAATAGCCGCGTGCCGAGCCCACGGTAATGAGTAAGGGTGCGGGGAATGACAAGGGTATGCGAGTGGAAAGGGAAGGCCTGAACAATAGATACGGTCGCGGAGCACCTCAACGAGACTCCTTTATGTGAAGGAGAAGACAACTCAACGAGACCTGGTTCAAGACAGTATTGCAGGAGATGTATTCAGGACATATGCTTGTCCGAGACAGTATGGTGTTAGCAGTGTCTGAGCTAACATCGTAAAAGTGGTTTAAGGACTTTCAATCCACCACCATTATTAATTCTGAGAAATCTAAATACCTCAGAATTAATAGTAGCCTGTCATTTAAAATTAATTCCACGCATGAAGATGGACTTCTACCGCCTACAACAGCAGCTTTCTCTTGGGGAGAAACACTTCAATAAAGCTGATTCATCGTTTGGTAAGCTCATTTGACTTTAATGCACAAGCTCTCTTTCTTCACTCTTGAATAAATCAACCTAAAGTAATAAATTCAGATCTAGATTAAATTAAATTCACAACGCCTCCGTTTTCTTGCAACTTTTGCCTGTCTTAAATTCTTTTGTTTACTTTCTACGTTACCGTAAGTCATAAATTAATGCATCTTCCTAACTTGTTTGTTTTGATGCCATTAAATTTTTATTTAAAGTAAATGCAGTCTGTCTCCTTTCTAGATGATAGAAATAGATATAAGCCATCCTCTTTTCCCCGAAGTAAATGTTATTCAGGTTAATGACTAAGTCATACCACGACTTGAGTCGATGGAGTCTGGTGAATGTTCTACCTGAGCTAGGACGTAAAGTTATTTATTATTTATTGGGTTATCGCTCTCAGATCGAACCCTTGGCGCCCAACACTCTTACATATAACTTCAGATCCAGTGACCACTGATGGGTCATATCAAATGGTAAGTCAGGTAAAAAAATTGGATACAGAAATTAATAATCTGCCAGGTTTTGGTCTTATATATTGTTCCAAAATTAACATACACAGCCAGAAAGAACCGTTACAGGATGGCGAAGGTGGAAATGAAACCAAATTCTTCTCAATTCTCCCTCATGAAGCTTGGTGTATCCAGTTCCAGCCCTCAGCGAGGAATTAAATGTCTTGGCAGAGAAGGGAAAGAGAACATTGATTTCAGGCTGATAGCCATAAATTACTGGGCACTAAACCACAAAGCGGTCAGTAGTACCAGAATGTATTTATTGTAAATATATTAAGCTCATATAATAGAAATGCTTTTGAAATAATTGAACCATTTACCTACTAACAATGTTGACGTGCAATTAGTAGAACTAAATACGATTTTTTTCTACTGTACTTCATGTCTCATGAAAGTGGCGAGTATTATTAGTCACAACGGTACTTACTGTACACAACGAGCTGCGTGTAGGCTACCATCATTTACAATCCTGGAGGGTGCTGTGAACAGTTATAGCTCAACGGAGCGTCCTACAATGGTGTATGCCACGGAATGTGTAATGGGACCATACCTGTTAACTTATTGATTGATTTATTTATTTATTTATTTATTTACCGACAGGCGTAGATACGCTCGCTAACGCGCAGAGCTAGGCCATGGAGCCAAGCTATCTGCGGACTCGGTAGACGTGGCTTCGAGCCCCACCATCGGGCGTCCTTGAAGTGGTTTTCCATGGTTTCCCCATTTCCAACTACAGGCAAATGCTGGGACGGTACCTCCTGAGAGGCCATGGTCACTTCCTTCCACATCCTTGCCCACTTTCATCAATATTTATTCACTTCATCTGTCATTAAATTCTGTCATAAGGTTGGCGTCAGGAAGGGCATCCGGCCGTAAAAACCACCTGACACATAGCCTTTCATCTCATCCCATCACAGATTCCGTTGGAAACGGGAAAATAAGGGGCAGACATACAGGTATTTTTTTAATATTCTTTATTAGCCTATTTTCATTCAGGAAACAATTAGATCCGTGAAGAACTATATAGCCTATTTTCATACATATTACTTACGTCTATAGCCTCTATCAACGTACAAATTTTCAGTTCGATTCCGGTATTAAATTCCTAGATATTGAGAACCGTCTAAATATTTCGGAATGTCGCCATGTTGGTTTTTAGCCTACTTTCGATTTTTACAAAAAATGAAAGTAGACTTATGAGATCAACACAGGGCCAAAACATTCTGTGTCTGCCTGTGTGTCTGTGAGTGCGTATGTGTGTGTGTGTGTGTGTACTCTGCATGTCTGCTCCTCCCCCGTATCGATTTAAACACGGTGAGTACGAATTAAACGAAATTGGGTAGAGAGGTAGCACTCGCAAAGGGCACCTATGTGTCATGTTTTATATCGCCGCCATCTTGTCGGAAAAGTAATGGTGGCCAGCCAAATATTCAGAGCTTAAATCAAATTACGACTAAACGAATCATCTGATGTCTACCAAATGTTTCAACAATATAACCGTAATGTGGGAAGCGTCTTTTGCCCAAATTACAAGGTCATCCGCCAAATAGTTTCAAAATGGCGGATGAATCAATCATGCAAGTATTATAGCCAAACCGTAACTTACGATTTAACAAGGCCTGGCCTTACCAAATACGCTCATCGTACATAGGGAGGTTTAAACTGTCCTCATGGAGGTGACCGGTAGGATATTAGCACTTTAAAAACAATATTATTCCGCAGTAGTGATTAATAGTTCAGGCTGATCGTGCCGTACCGTGCTTTTCCGTGCCATCCCGTTGTCAATATGGCGGCTATTTTCTTCTCGTAAATGCATATATTTGCGTAACTTTTTAATCTTATATCCTTTTAGGAAGATACTGAACAAAATAATACATATTTAGTATCAAATGTTTTATAAAACGGCAATATAGGGTAATGAAATCGTTCATTGCAAGACAAAATATTCTAGGCAGTTATACTAAACCTGTTATTAAAGCAATGTTACCGTTTTTAGCGCAATGGTAGCGTCTCTGACTCGCAGATCAGAGGTTTCTGGTTCAAATCCCAACAAGTTTACATTTTTCTACTTCGTATTTTCTGTATTTATTGATTTATAACTACTCACACGTTATAATGTTAAGCACATATAGTGTGTATTTGCGATCGAAAATACTATATATATATAAACTTATAACACCTATTTCAACACTCGACTACATTGATTAAAAATTGTTGTCATTGATCCCCGGTAGAGTCTATTGTTGTTGTTTTTGTTGTTGATTTTTACGGGTTTTGCGGCATCATGGTATTGCAGCCCCGTGTACTTGGGTGTGTGTAGAAGTTGTCTGATATCCTGTGTCACTGTTATGATTGACGGCTTACTAGTGTGTGTACTTTCATACGAGAAAGGATATGGGTAGGAAGCTACTGTTGTTGTTGTTGTTTCATTTGAGATGTATGGACATCATGGTCATTTAGCCCCGTGTACTTGGGTGAGTGTTGAACCTTGTCTGATAACGTTTGTTATTGTGATGGCAGTATTAGTGTGTATATATATAATTCAGGTGAGGATGCAATCAATCAGCGTTTAATATCCGTATAGCATGTTGTATTTCAACAAGCTACTACAACCAAAATTCAATATTATACTCCATGAAAAGGACAAAGAGTTATAACTATACCCATGCATTTAGGAGAAAGTAGGCTATATATTCTTTATTGAACATCTTGTTAATATGTATGTAGGCCATCGTTATGTACTATTAGATGAGGATTATTGTGTAGGTTCATTACTCAAACGGTGACTTAGATCGCTTGGATAGGAGACAGGGAATAAAAACTTGATTTTAAAATTTCGCACAGCCGCAATCTTGTGTTTATGTAAACAATTGAACTAAATTAGATGTCAGTGCATTGCAATTTGTATAGTCATTTCACTAGTTTCACTGCGTTTGGATGGTTAAATCGCGAGAAAAGTCTATTTAAATGTTTCAACTTCGCTTGGCCGCCATGTTCATTTTGTAGTTAACAGGTTATTGAAAGTCAAATAGGTGAACGTCTAGTAGTGCGCTTTTAGCCTATTTTTAGCCTATTTTCATTTATGAAATAAAAATGGCTTATGGGTCACTTATTGTCCGTATTTGTGTGTGTGAGTGTGTATGTGTGTGTGTAGGAGTGTGTGTGCATGTGTATGCGTTCCACGCTGTGAGGCCCCCCCCACAATAACTTCTCAACGGCTGGAGCGATTTCAAAGAAACTCGCTAAGGTCATAGTACTCTTTCGCCGACCCCGACCATGCCCTTCAAATGTTATTACGTCTCACCAATCCAACATGGCAGCTGTGCGAAATATGCAACCGGCATTCTATATCTCCGAAACTACATATCACCCTGAAATATTGGACGGTGATGAAGGGCACTACTAGACGTTCACCTATGTGACTTTCAAAAACCTAATGTAGTTCAATTGTTTACATATCCTCAAGATGGCGAATGTGTGAAATTTTTAAATTATTTTTTTATTTATTATTGTGTTCTAATCATGCGATCGAAATCTACATTTGAATAATGAACGCACACAATAATCCTCATCTAATGTTACATAACTATACGGCCTACATATATTAAAATCCAAGGTGGGGACCATCCGAAATATTTAGACGGTTCTCAATATCTATTAATCAATTAATCTGTGACAGTAATCAAACTGAAATTTTGTAATTGTATGGAGGCTATAAACATAAGTTCACTTACGGGACATTCAATAACCTGGTGGGCACAAATCCAAAACGGTGGCGCCGAAGATTGTAAATATTTAAATGGACGTTTCTCGCGATTTAACCATCCGAACGCAGTGAAACTTGGTACAGTACCGGTATATGCTTAGAATTTTTTTTATTCCACTGGCATATAATTCATTTAAATTATTAAAATTATTAAATTATTTTTATATCCAAAGGATGGCGGATGAGCGAAATTTTGAATTCTAGTTTTTATTTCTTGTGTCGTAATCGTGCGATTGAAGTTTGAATGAACCACCTACACAATAATCATCATGTAAAGGTGCATAACTCTAAGGCCTATACATACAAATCCAACATGGTGTCCATCTGAAATATTAAAATGGTTCTCAATATCTACGAATCACTTTCAGCAATCAAATTGAAAATTAGTATGATGATAGAGGCAATTAATATACGTAGGATATATGAAGATAGGCTGTTTAGTTCTTCATGGAACTACTGGTTTCATAAATGAAAATTGGCTAAAAATAGGCTTATGAGATCACCATTTGTCCGTTTGTGTGTATGTGTGTATGTCCCCCCCCCCCCCCCTCTCCAATAACTTCTAAACAGATGGAGCGATTTCAATGAAATCCGGTAAGTTCAGAGCACTATTTTTGTCAACCCCTACCGTGCCCATCATTTTTTTACGTCGCACCAATCTAACATGGCGTCTGTGCGAAATATTTCACCAGCATTCTATATCTCCGAAACTATTACTCATATCTCCCCGAAATTTTGTGTGGTGATAAAGCACACTACTATAAGTTCAACTATGTGACTTTGAAAAGCCTGCAACTACAAAACGAAGCGAATTTGGAACATTAAAATAGACTTTTCTCGCGATTTAACCAACCGAACGCAAGTTAATATAAACATTGCAAACATTGCAATACACTGACAACTGATTTTGTTCAATTGTTTACATTAACATAAGATTGCGGCTGTACGAAATTTTAAAATTAAGTTTTTATTTCTTGTGTTCTAATCATTCGATCAATATCAACGCTAAGTTCATTTTTCTGTGTATGAGCATGAATCAATATGAACCTTAAATATACTGTACTTTAGGAGGGTATACCTACACGGAAATAAAATGTCTGCAGTAGGCTATGAATTTTAAGCTCATTTTCCTTTGTGCACTCGCACACGGCTGGGAGGCGTGACCAGTCATAAGAACAATATTGAAAACGAAGAGTATTGTCAGATTCGCGGTATTGCTCGTAAAAGGACGATAGGAAGCTTGGTGCAAGGGATACTTACCAGCTAGTATATATTCAGAGTGAATCAACTACATGTTAAAGAGCAGAGACAAGGCTTGTTGTAAACCTCACCGCATGTTGATCGTGGTCTAATTATCCCACTAATGTCATTACTGCGTAAAACTTGTTGGCAAGAAGTTCTCCTTGTCGACAAGGCACGCCCTCAATCACGTAGCATCCCCATCAGCGGCTTATATAGGAGAACATGATTAAATTACTGTAGTTTGAAACCAGTGTATGATATTCATAAACTGGGTGAAGACAACGAGATAAATCCTTAAATTTCTACAGGGCAATTTGACAGAGCTCTTACGTGGAACTATAGGTAAACCTATATTCAAGCGATCCCAAAATGAGTGGGAAGAAGCCAGGATATGTATAGCAAAGGCCACAGTACAAAACATACCTTAGAACATTTGTCCTGGTGTCGTTTATTTTTGAGGTAGGCCAGTTTATGTTATCATCTGGATGGGAGATGAACCATTGCAGTCACTAAATATGTCTTGTATAGTATCACTTAACCTTTCAATTGCTGAGTTACCCAGTTAGCTATCTCACTGCCAAGTGTTTTCATTTGCATTTAAAAAAATGTAGAAGTCATAATTTGTTACTTATTAGGGGACTTAAAGTGCCTATAGGTTTTGGGATTTATTGACCTAAATGTAAATTCAAAATTCTAGGTTTATATTAATTAGCATTTTGAGTCTAATCGAAATCATCTTTATGCAAGGTAAATGGCCCAAAATAAAATGATTTCCCAAAATCAGCAGGCAACTAATACTAGGTACTTGTTGCTCCTTACTGGGTCAAACATTGATATTATTTGATCCCAAGTCACAATGCGACGTGAAGAATTTAATTGTTATTCCACCATGCTTGTTTACATCTCAGATGATCTCCAGCTATAGAGGACAGACATCTACAAAATTGTCTGTTAATTACTTCCGGACGCAACAATACAATCTCAAGTTCCAGGCGCAGTCAGCTGGCATTTGAGGGTGCGCAAATGCGAGGGAGCCGTGTCAGTAGATTTACTGGCACGTTAAAGATCCCCTTCGGGGCCAAATTCCGGCACCCCGGCGTCTCTCAAAGCCAGAGTAGTTAAAAGGGACGTAAAACCAATAACATTATTATACAATCTCAAGTATTACTACATAATGGCCAACAGATGGCAAAATATGCCAGAGATTGATTCGGCATTCGATAACAAATGGGGAATATGAAAAAAGAAATAGTAAATGTTCTTGTGCTTCGTTTATTGACGGGTTAATTACGCACGTTACAGTAATTGCAATTATTCGCCTGTGCAAAGTTCTTTCAGTTAAATACGAGCATTACGTGGACCGTTTGACTGGGTATCACAAACTAATTGCTGCACAATGCTCATACATTATTCATGCCTGCATTTCTTAGACCGATGACCACAGACCAAGTATAACATGCACCCTTCAAGGTTTTATCCGATTCGGAGTTCTTTGTCAGTAGATCTATGACCTTGATTCATGGCATTCTAATTATTGTATCTCCTAAGATTACTTTAGGCTCATTAGATTATATTCTTCCTTTCCTTCCGAATTTGCTCTTAATTTATATCGTATTTCCTTCATAAAGCCCAGTTAACAATTTCGCATTTTTTACAATATTATTATTATTTTATATTATTATTATTATTAAGAATATCAATATTACATCCAGCAATACAAGAAAATATATGCATACATAGCTTTTTAAATATTAGGACATACCCGTACATTGTTCAAGCAATCTCGTGTGTTATATAGACATTGTCCTTGTCACTACAACACTGTAGGCTATAATTTACATATTTCCTTGATCACTGGAGTCCCTTTATATTAAATATGTACTGTATAATCTTCATCATATCGTAACTTTAGTCTATTTCTGATTATTATCTAAGTAAACGTATTAGTCTAAAAATGTACATTCTTAGAGCTATGTGTTGAATATCAAATTCAGCCGAGTAAGGGAAGAATATATGTAAGCTATACCACGTAAGGCAAGGCCTTGTGGGTGGCATATTAGGTCTACTTACCTAATTATAACGTTAAGTACTCATGTAAAAAAATATATTACATATGGTGTATATATTAAAATAAGTTTTGTGAAATAGCTAAGTAGCAATGGTAAAGCAGTTTTATAGATTAAGCTACTTTAATATATCTTTAATGACATTTTTATTCTCTCGAACAAATATCTTTGCGTTATTTATAAACTTTGTAGATTAATGTAAGTGCTCTTTTATGGCTTTAGGAAGGATATTGTAAAATTTAGGAATAAAGTATTGCGAATTATTGCCACAACCATAACCACCGCTGTCATCCCCATCGCCATTTCCCCCATCTGCTCAGTGCATTTGGCCGCTATCACTTTCCCGAGACCGATATCACACTTCACTCCAGCCTGCTAGCGGCCGATAACCGCCCGGTATTGCTGAATAGCGATTCCCATAATGTCCTTACACTTCACTATACGACCGTCCACCTTGCTTGCTTGCTTGGTTGCAGCTGGTAAATAAGCTCAAGGGATAAGTAAACAACTATGTATGCTCAATGAAAGTACTTGCGTAAAGAACAGAATATAGACTATAGAAAAGTAAATGGAATGTTCAGGTTTCAACCCACGTCCAGTCTACAGATAATTGCAAACACAATGGACGTTATCCACATTGTTAGTCTGCTAATTGCAGTTAGTTTCATGCTGCGCTGTGTTATGGTAGAATTTTTGCGCAGAACAACAGCTCCATCTGTGTATAGTTCAATAGGCCGGAGAAAAAGCTGGACAACAGACTAAAAGAAGACTGAGGAAAAAGATATAACAGCAGGGTATTTTGATAAATACCTGTCGTGATTATCTACAGGGTGATTTTTTTCCACCGTGCACAAACTGTAGGGATTGATCGCAGAGTGGATATGGAACAAAAATGGTCTAATGAACGTATGTCCGAAAATACATGGTGTCCATGCTAGCGACCACGTATTCAATCATACTTTGTTACAGAGACTTCAGTCCAGTACGCGCGGTACCATGCCGCCACAGTTAGAGTATGCGTGATTTCCTGCTAGAGGCTGGTACTGCTCCTCATACGTCATGCCCTAGCGCCCTCTCCTGCCATAGTCATTGGTGACGTTGTGTCCGAGTCACTTCTCGTGCTGCCTCACCTGGTAGTGACCGGGTGAGTTAGCCGTGGTCGATACGGCATGGCTGCTGGCAGTCGCTCACATCCGGGAGGCGAGGAGGTTCGAATCCCCTCGCCCGCAACCTTGAAGATGGTCTTCTGAGGTTTCCCATCTTCCTTCCAGGCAAATACCGGGGTTGGTCCCTAACTATAGGCCACAGCCGCTACCTTCCAACTCCTCGTCCTTACATTCCAACTTCCCTCCCCAACGGTACTGGTAGCTCATTCATTGGGTGTCCGTCTCGAAGCAGCTACAAAAACTGGCGAGTCGAACATGTCCTCGGACATTCCCGGCACTAAAAGCCATACGCTAAAAATACTGGTAGTGGATGTGTTACAGCGTTGTACAGAATGATTCTTGCGGGTGACTTTGCCTCCCTTGCTGGAAGAAGTACCATTGATAATTCGCAGGGTTATGTGGCTGCTACATGATGGTGCTCCAGCCCACTTCGCCGTTTACGTCCAGACGCATCTCAATTGTGTCTTCCCTGGTCGATGGATCAGTCGAAGAGATCCAGTTGCATGGCCTGCTCGTTCACCAGATCTCAATCCGAGCAATTTCTGGTTATGGGTCCATTTCAAAAGTATCGGGTATGAAGAACCCATTCCAGGTGTGGAGACACTGGATCAGCGTATTCATGCTGCCTTTGACGCTGTTCAGATGCAGCCTGGCCGATGTGAACGTGTGAGAGAGAACATGCTACGAGGCGTACACGCATGCATGGAGGCACATGGAAACCATTTTCTAAACATACTGTAACTGTGGCTGCATGGTACAGCGCGTAATAGACCGGCGTCTCGGTAACGAAGGATAATCGAATAAATAGTCCCTCACAAACAAACCATGCATTTCCGGACATACGTTCATTAGACCTTTTCTATTCCATAACCTCTCCTCGATCACTCTCTACAGTTTTTACACGATGGAAAAAAATCACCCTATATAAAGAGTAGGCCTACTTAACTACCTTTACAGTCCTCGGTTCATATATTTGGGGAATTTCTGAAATTAAGCGATTTATGACTGGCTGCGTGGCTCAGCGGTAACGTTCTCCCTTGCTGGGTCCAAGGTTGCAGGTTCGTATCCCGGCGCAGTCAGACGGCATTTGAGGGTGCGCAAATGCGAGGGAGCCGCGTCAATATATTTACTGGCACGTTAAAGATACCCTTTTGGGAAAATTTACGGCACTCCAGCGTATCTAAAAGCCGCAGTAGTTAAAAGGAACGTAAAACCAATAACAATATTCTTATTAAGCGATTTATATTTTCGAGATGGAGTAACCAGTGAATGTGAAGTACTGAGCGATATTTGTTCTCATACTCTCAATAAAACTGAGGATGAATGAATTAACCCACACAAAGTGTAAGTGTACATCTTTGAAACAAACATGACTACACTTAGTAAGTAAATGCTGTGAAGGTGCACACATTAACTCTCCCTGAATAATTGGAACAAATACGTACAAGTTGCTCTCTTAACTTTCTTTCCTATGACGGGCCTAATTCAAAAGCTCATCCCCGGTAATTGGAATTTGCCTTTACTTATGAAATGACCAATTTTCCAATTGATCGCTCAAATTCACCTTATGTGGACTCATGAAGTCAGTATATTGTGATAGTGAGATGGGACAGCTGCTTCGGTACTAGAATCAATTTTGCGCAGAAGATAGCATGTTTGGCTGTTTTCCCGGAGGTTACGGGTTTGATTCTCAGCTCTGCGCCAAGAAATTTAATTCCGGTTTGCGGGTTGGAACGAGGTTCACTCAGTCTCGTGAGGCAGAACGATTCCCACCTCAGCCATCGTATAAGTGGTTTGCAGTGGTTTCCAATTTCTACTCCAGGCAGATGCTAGGATGGTACCTGAATTATGGCCAAGGATGCCTCCTTCCCCAGTAATCATCTCAATTACAAATACACACACTTATACAGCCATCAAAATATTACAGGTTAGCAGACGAAATTCACACACACACAAGTATGCGGGAATACATGACCATGATGTCGGATTTAACCACAAAGCCATTGTAATCCCCCACTTTGACCGGTTAAACCTAGGTTTACCTTTCATTCTTGCTTTATCCGTTACACACACAACACGAGGTAATGTCTGAAAAGCCTTGCGAAAAATATGCTACAACATTATTGTCGAAAACACCCCACAGCGATTTTTACCAATAAGAGTGCCCCACACAGGATGCCCCAGTGTCAAACATAGATGAAGTGTCTGTTCACGGGAACTCAGTCCGAAGGAGCACAGGGTTGGAAATACATACTATCATGTTTCGAGTCCAGGTCATGCCAGGCACTAAACCTCTTTGGTTAACATCATGACAGCGTGAACTTCATGTACACTGTACACGTGAAAATACAATTTTTCAAATAAACACAAATCTATTTTATCCAGTGGTATAGTGGCTAGTATTCTTGGCTGTCGCCTCGGAGGTCCATGTTCGATTACTGGCAATGCCAAGAAATTTAATTCTGGTCTGAGGGCTGGAACTGGGCCCACTCAGCCTCATGAGGCAATACTGAAAAGTGCTGGGATCGATTCCTACCTCAACCATCTTGGAAGTGGTTTTCCGTGGTTTCCCACTTCAACTCTAGGCAAATTCAGAGATGGTTCATAATTTAAGCCCATGGCAGCCTCCTTCCTAATCCTTACCTGAATTACAATTTCACATACTAATACTGCCATCACAATAACACAGGTTATCATACAAACTTCTACACACACCCAAGTACATGGGGATGAATGACCACGATGTCAAGCTCAACAAATGAAACATTAATTACTATTCTATCCAGTAGGCTTTAAATGCAACGGAATATGTGGCATTTTCCATTCCTCTTCATCTGTGTTTTATGTACCTTTGGAGAATGATAGGTCGTGTAGGGAACGGGTATAGAAGTAATTTGAGACAGGGAACTTGGGGTCGGAGCGACTTCCTTAACCCCTAAAATAAGGGTTGATTCAAGCCCTCCACCCTGTAAGTTAGACAACCGACCCCAGCTTCTATTATCTTTCTCAATCCTTTAACTCTTGGCAAGATTCATTTCACCATGTGGAGCGGGGGTAATGGATTTCGGTGCGGTGCGAAAGGCTGGTAGTCCCGGGTTCCATTCCAGGCTTGGGCAAAATGTTTTTTTTATTATTTTTATGTTATTTCAGGTGTAAGGTTTTTAAGCTTGATACCTTCGGTAAATTAAACCGATCTTTGTGCACTTCGTAGCATTAAATTGTGTAAGTCCGTTATTATTTTAAATCACGTTGAATTGCAAGGGAAAGTAAGGTTTAGCTAGGCTAGGCATGCTTAGCTTAGTTTTTGCCGTAGGGTAATCATTAGAAGGCACGACCTTAAAACTAGCGCAGTTCCGTAATTAGTCACAAAGTTCCTTTAATGAAAAATGAAAATCCACAGCCTGCTTCCAGTCTCCGACTGGGTCAGGAATGGAATGAATGAAGCCCCCATCTAGCGGCGAGGATATGGACTGTGCCGGCTGCCGAGGCCTGACGCACTCCTCTGGGGCAATGATTAAATGAATGACAGATGAAATGAAATGATAGTGGAGAGTGTTGCTGGAATGAAATTTTGACAGGGAAAACCGGAGTACCCGGAGAAAAACCTGTCTGCCTCCGTTTTGTCCAGCACAGATCTCACATGGAGTGACCGGGATTTGAACCACGTACCCAGTGGTGAGAGGCCGGCGTGCTGCCGCCTAAGCCACGGAGGCTTCACAAAGTTCCTTTAATAGGGAATATAATTACAAAACCACAATAATTAGACAACAGCAGTGATTGCGTCAAATACTTGTGAAAACAAACTGATAGAGTACTTTTGTATCAGTTCATGACAAGATTACGGTACTTTTCGAGAATTCAAATCACAGCTGAACAACTGGTCATGCTACAAAACGAAGGTAGTGTTTGAATTCATTACAACAATTGCCTGAATCAACCCTTATTTTAGGGGTTAAGGAGGCCACTCCGACCCCAATTTCGCTATCTCAAATTACTTCTATACCCGTACCCTACACGACCTATCATTCTCCTAAGGTACATAAAAGACACCCTGTATATCATGTAATATTTACTCATTCCTTTTCCCTTCGTGCAAGGTATTTGATGAAAATGACCTTCCCAATACATCTTACAAATTACAGAGATACGAGTTTTTGTTTTTATCTTGAGGACCGTAGACGTGGCAAAGGCTTAAGAAGACACAGTGGAGGTGTTGCTAAATACAATTTTTCAACAGCTCTCTCCGCTAATGGCGGAGCTGCGGGTCATCAATCTGACGAGATAGCAGATAACTAAGAGAAACCTGGAGCGGCCCTGCTATCTGGTCGCGCTCCGGCGCACATCGCTCGCCACCATTTAACACGGGATAACTGCACCTAATCGCGGTCAAGAAGGGGTCAGCCTCCTCTATTAACTACCTCCCTTCTGCAGATTTATACAGCAAATCGCCCTTGCAGCAATGGACTCGAGTGTCGGTATTTAATGTTCATTAACTACTGAAGTACCTCTTCACTGAGATATCGATTTTAACTCACTCATCTCTCATTTTCTATTTTGTTATTGTATTTGAGGACTTCGATCAACTTGGTCATCAGCCCTGTACACATGTGTTAACTCTCTCACAAAATGGCATCAGACTTGCTATGTATTCTTATAACTTAAGCTTGGATATGGAAGGGTGCTGATCGTAGCCTTGGGTGCGATCAGCTGGAGCTAAATCTAAATATTACTTCTAATATTAACTGAGAGTTTGATTGAAAATCATTTGCCTGATATAACTATGTTCCACCACTCACACAAAGATGCAAACCCTCCAAATGAGAATCGCCAATGAAGCCCTGACCATTACGATTGCTAGAGCTCGTAAAAATACCTCCCATATTAGGTCAGCCAAGAGCCACTTTCAGCTACAAGGATGCTTTTATCTCCCATATTCTCTTAGGAAACAGCAACTACTGGGACAAATCCATGACTATGTAGACTGGCATCTTAGCTAAGTAGTATCGAACTGGATTTTGGCCCAAGGGTTCCTGGGTCCAATTCCCGGCCGTGCAATTGGAATGTTATTCTCCTTTGATTAGTTCCTCGGGTTCGGAGACTGCATATTTATGATATCTTCATCATTTTATCCGATCACGATGCTCAAGTCACCTATGAGCGCAAAATTGAATGACCTGCACCAGGCCCCCTCGAGGCTACAAGGCATTTCAAGGCCAAATATATTGATTTAATTGTGTCATGTGAGGTATTCTTTGCCTTACACCGGTGTGATTTTCTAGTCGCGCGGAATATGCATACTGACTGCCGCAACGGTTTGTCTGCAAACATGATGAAATCAAAGGACTTGTGAGACAAGGATTATTATTCCTAAGGTGGGATTGAGTTACTGAAGATGTTATTGAAAGCAGACTCCAAGTAAAATTGCAGTCAATAACGAACGTTTCTATAATTAATTAGGAACACAGGGTCGATTAATTAAATGCCGTGAGCTTTTTTATGATATTTCTTCATATATATAAAAAATCCAACAAACAATAATATCGGCTATGGTCTCGTTGCAATGTATTTCATTGTTTTTGAAATTTGATGTTTTTCAGTTGGCCAACACGATGTGATTACATCAAATTTCGATTAGTATGGCAGCACTGAAAGATGGCTTCCAATACGATCATGTTTCCTTGTTCTGGTAAAGCTCTCACTAAAAAAAAAGGTTGTACCACTGTAGAGAGAGATTGTTGATATAATTTTCTAAACCAGTGAATGCAAGAAACCAGGATGGCTGCGGCACAAATTTTCGTAATCCAATTATCTTCTCACGGGACGTATTAAGGCAATAAGTTTGACATTTTGTACTATGATAGAAGACTAATAGACAAATTCAAAGACGTGACATTCAAAAACGTGAAAAGCTTAAAAGTAAGATGGTTGCCACGTGAATTTTCAAATTCAACTCCATTATTTAGATACCTATTAGAGGTATACGCTTGAAATTTTACACCAGGTAAAACAAGTTCATTTCTGTGTTTTTCGAAACATTCATAAGCTGAAACCAATACCGTGGCCCCACGATACTTCCTATTCTAAGCTTGAAATTGGTACAACAACAACAACAACGACAACCTTATTCATTAGCTCTCTATACTACCTATAAATATGCTTCTTACAAATGCGAACGACTAATGCGTATGGAACCGCGCCTACATCTACCTCAGCAGTCTGGTGCAGTGTGCTGCGTATCCTCATTGCCTGCCTCCGGGGACCCAGGAGCAGCCATGTTAAGGCTGTAAGATGCGTACCACCTGAATAATGCAAACAGGGCTGCAGGTTCAAGATTTCGAGCGTGTACACTCCCTTCTCTCCATCCCGTACTTTCCCCCCTTAGCTCCCGCCGCATTGCAGAACCACAATAGTATGTATCACTTCGGGACGAGCAACTTGTATTCAAAATAATTACCGCATCATTTCTGTTGTGCTTTGGCTTTGGGAACTGGACACTTTCACAAATGAGAGATTCGCATATGTCATCCTTTTAATTGGCTTATGATTCTCGATGGAGGTTTGTTGTTAATTCATTTAGGGACTTTGTGACATCATGGTCATTTAGCCCCATGAACTCGGGTGTGTGTGCAGAAATTGTCTGATGTAATATGTGCGTGTTTAATAGTGTACGTATTTGTATTGGAGGTGAGGATTGGGAAGGAGGTGGCCGTGGCTTTCATTTAGGAACCGTCCCCACATTCACCAGGACTGGAAGTGGAAAACCACAGAAAACCACTTTCAGGAAGGCTGAGGTGGGAATCGAACCCACCTCTTGTCATTTAGCCTCACGAGTTTAAGTGGGCCACTTTCCAGCCCTCAGACCAGAATTGAATTCCTTGGCAGAGCCGGAAATCCAACCCGGGGCTCCGCGGTGACAGACAAAAATGGAAGTGGTTTTGCTCGATAAACGAGAAATGCTTTACCACTTTTACTCGAATGAAATGCCTAAATTAAGGCCAAGGTCACTTCTTACCCTAATCATCGCCCAAATGACACGTAGAGCCATCACATTGACTCAGTGCTACAGTATCTCCAACTTTGGTGGGATTTTGTGTGGTAGATATCCAGGGAATTACATTTTTAGGATGACATATTTGAATCTCACATTTGTGAACAGTCCAGTTCCCAAAACATTGTCCTTGTTCCTTTACAGGGTTAGTTATTTATTTACATTACGCCTTTGACTAGGTCAGCCATTTACGTGCTCATCCTTTTTATGATCATATCCATAGAATTATAATAACAAATTTATTATGCACAATGTGCAAAATATATAAATTACATCAGGCTCAAGAATCCGAGCAAAATTCGGTCATAGAGACCGCTCTCATCTAGCACTCCATTGCGTGATATGTATCACACTGTTCTCCACACAAAACACATGCACACTCATAGCTAGCCTGGTGAAAGTATTTCCTGGTACTAATACGATGATGGAAACCGTGCATCGCAAAGTGCGTTATCAGATGCCTCAGCTCGTATTCTTCTTTCATCCAATATTTGTTTACCATTGCATCTGTTGTGCAGAAGATTTCTTCGATGTAGTCCCTTTTCTTCCGTAGCTCTTGGAATAGTTCTTTGTATGCTGGGGTGTGCTGCAGATGCATTTGAAGTCTTAGGTCTTCTACCAAAAATATTTCCCGGGCTAAGACATACACGTATCAGGATCGAGCAAATTTTGATACCCCTAGAACCCTTTTGAGGTATCTCGCTTTCATGCATTCCAATTTTTTCAGCTGTCTACTTGACAGGAATTGCAAAATTAATTCCAAGCCGTATGTGAGTGTTGGTAGCACTTTGACTTGGAAGAGCCCCATGGCTGTCATCAGTGACATTCTTTGAAGGTGTCTGATGTCACTTATACTTCTAAGTGCAGCGGTTAATCTTTCCTTTATATGCACCGAGAAAGTCGTCCTAGTTACTTGAAGTGTGAGCCCAAGGTTTTTGAACTGGTTTTTGGGCGCTAGTGTATGTTCTCCGCAGACAATGTAGTCTTCCCTCGGTAAACGTCCCCCTCTCCTGAAAACCATAAGTTCTGTCTTCTGTAGGTTCATTCTTAGTTCATTATCATCTGCCCATTTTGTGAGAAGGTCTATACTTTTTTGTAAATCCTTTATGTTATCAGAGGCTAGCGCCATGTCGTCCGTATATATCCATATGTTCACATTTGTACTCCCTCTTTGATTTTTGTGGGGAGATCTTGAGTCAGCACATTGAATAGTAAAGGACTCAATGGGTCTCCCTGCAGCACGCCAATGGTTTGATCTATCCAGCCTGATTGGGATATTCCATCGTTGATTTGCACTTGATTTGCTGCTAGTATGTTAGCTATCAGATTTGCCATATCCGAGCGTCCAATGATATTTCCTTCTGTTGACAGTGTCAAACGCTTTGGCGTAATCAATGAAAATTACATACTTTTTCCCGTGGGATTGTAATCTCTCTTGTATGTCCTTTAACAGACAGCTCACCGCTACTAATGTGGATCTCGCTTTCCGAAATCCGAATTGTTCGTCAGGTATTAATTGTTCCATTAGATCACTTATTCTCTGTGCTAATAGCTTGATAAGTAGTTTAAACGCCACCGATTTCGGGGCTATACCCCTGTAAGACTCTGGTTTGCTCGTGTCCCCCTGTCCTTTATATAGTAGCTTTATGACTGCCTTTCGCCACGCATTGGGTATGTTACCAGATTCCATGCACTTGTTCATTAGCCTTGTCCATACCGTTTCTAGAAAAGGTAATGAGACTTTTAGATGTTCTGCACAGAGTCCATCTATTCCCGGTGGTTTGTGCGCTTTGCTTGTTGAGATGACTTTTCTCACTTTCTCATTGGTGAAAAATGTAGTTCTTTCCACTATATTTCTTCCCTTTAATTCCGGTCTGGTTTCCTTAAGTGCTAACACCCCTCGCATATGATTCTTCCAAGTTTCCATAGGTATATCTGCAGGAAACCGCGGCTGCCTTGGCCTAAGTGCTTTGTAGGGATTCCTCTCAGCGTTTATTATAAGCTTTTCATCTTCACGTTCTCTGAATTCCCGTTTTTTTCAGTTTTATTAGTTCCTTGAATTTCTTCCTCGTTTTCTGATAGCATTCCAGGTCTCTTTTGTCTTTTGTTCCTCTTGCTATGTGCAATTTTTCTATTGTAATTCGCCTTTCGAGGTAGCATTCCTTATCGAACCATTTTTTAGCTTTCCAGATTCCCTCCACTGTTGTGTTTCCTTCCTCGATGAATTGCCATATTCCCTCCGTAGCCTCCTCCTGCTGACCCTCATCAATATCATGGAGTATGCGTGGATCCTTACCATTATTCTTCTGAAGAATTTGTGGCTCCAACCTGCATCATCTGTGTCTTCATTAATTGTCTGGTGGACATGGTTGTCCTGAGTGTCGTTCTTACTAGAATGTGTTTCCTGATTAGCGCTGCCTCATTGCTTGTCAGAAGATTATGTTCCAGTATATCAAATCTTCTAACGAGTGTGAGGTCTATGGCGCTTCATCCATTGTGGCATATGTACGTGAATGTATTTTTGTTATTCACTAATGTGAGCCCTTCCCCTAACAGATAATCTAGAACTAATTCTGATTTGCGATTTGTTTTATTCACTGGGCAGTTCAGATCGCCCGCGAATATCACTCTTTCATTTGTCCCAATAGTGTCCAACGCTCTCTGTATACCGTCCACTACGTCTATCGCACTGCGCTCTGGCTTATAGTATACGCATACTAGCTTTCCTATTCTTGTTTTAATCACTAGTTGGTCTTCTTTCTTAAGAATTAAGAATTATTTAATTATTTCAAAGGGGGTAAGTTTCAAAATGATTAGGCATGTTACCCCGCCTGATGGCCTTCCTCTATCGGCTTTCCTCGCAAATGAGTGTATGTTATAGAATCCTTTCACGTTACATCTTGTTTCTGGTGTAATAAATGTCCCTGTCAGTATTGTGCCCGTTCAGACCGAAGTCCGGACGACCACATATGCATTTCACCAAAAACCAGTCAGCACGAGAATCAAAATATTCCGGGGCGCCAGATGGGTTAAAGTGACTACAATAACTCAACACAAGAAATTCTTTATTGATTTTCGACTCGATGCAACAATAAGGATAGAAGGAGATTTTCTGAAATGAATGCATCCGATAAAATT
This sequence comes from Meconema thalassinum, assembly GCA_946902985.2. Classification (NCBI taxonomy): domain Eukaryota; kingdom Metazoa; phylum Arthropoda; class Insecta; order Orthoptera; family Tettigoniidae; genus Meconema; species Meconema thalassinum. Next base: position 262,873,524 of record OX336389.2, on the reverse strand, counting down.
ATCTCATTTTATTTAAAACTTTAAAATTGACTGAAAGTATGCCAAAATGGCATAAAAGATGAATGACGAATCATATGTTATGTACACGATATACAATTTCACAAACACATGAACACTTAGCCATTGAGACGAAGGTCAAATTAATAGTCCTGTTGACTTCGCTCAAAAGAATTATTTACAGTAGTAGGGTATTGTCGGCGCAAATTTAATTGTCATTACTGATCCCTATATTATTTGAGTATTCACATATTGAAATGAAAACAAATTATCACTCGTTGAAAAATATATCACAGTTCACTTTTTCAGAAATATCGTAGCAAATTAACTAACACTTCAGGATACAGTTATCTCAAGATTTGTCCAAATACAAAGTTATTAACAAGAAATACAACACAATATCATTTTCATGGACTTTCGAGCATTTGGATTCGACGAACTTCGATAAACAGAAAATATTTATTGAATCACCTGTTCTCGATCCAAAGTCTATTCAGAGCTTTTGACTCAAACATAAATATAATTGTCAAAATATTGTTATCAACAAAATATAAATTCCATTCCATATGGATTCAACCATTTAATCAATTAACTATCACTTGGAAATATTATTTATAAAGTTTATCACGAAACAATTTCATTTGTTATTATCAAAATCACAATAATTTGACAAAATGTCAAGTATGTTAATCATCAAACTTATTTGCAAAATGTTTATATATTTTTACAGGATCACAAAATCCTCTCAGTTTGTAGTGGTTGTTAAGAAGTAACAGTTTTAAATAATTAACAGCATCGGCCCATTCGATTTAAATTTGTCGAAAATCACATAATCAAAATTATCATCTAGACAACGGTAAAGTCTTTTCGTAATGAAAGGTACAAGTTGAACAATAACAATTTTCGGGTAAGCAATTACTAGGAATAGTTCTAGAACACGTGGGTAAACTGTGAATTGAAAATGATGGCTCAACAAAATAACCTTTGGTTATACCTCAACGAAAGTGTGGCTAAATTTGACTCCTCTACTAAATTCAAAGACATCCAACCTACAATATGATTGGTGCTTCATTTCACACAACCTCATTCCTGCGACTTAATTGCGCACTCAGAATGGCATATTTAACTCTCTGCACACACAACAATTATTTCTTCCCAAATTATACAGAATAATCAAGCCTTTGCTTGTTACGACAACTGGAAGATTTATAAATTGATAAACTCCACCAATGAGTTAACAATAATAATTTTACCATCAGTTTAAAACATGAATAACTCCACACCGTGCCTATTCTTAGCCAAACGTTTTGAAAGACGCTGCTCAATAATGATTTTATTTTTATACAAACTCTAGCAAAAACCCTGTTTTATACATGCTTTTAGCTTCCCGTATCATTACTTTCCGTGTCTTCTCAAAGATTTAAATATATAATGCAAGCGTGAAATAATTCCACTGAATTAATATGTTATTTATTTGTGGGCATGCGTTAACCACTAACCTTCGGAATCAACAAGTATCCGAACTTAGAATATAGTTTTAAATGTCAAATGTATAAATCATACTACATGAAAATGATTATTAGAAATCACAAATATTTATTATTATTAATTCAGAAAATAGAAAAATAATTATGATTATTAAATCAACATTAAGCCTCAGTGGCTTAGGCGGCAGCACGCCGGCCTCTCACCGCTGGGTCCGTGGTTCAAATCCCGGTCACTCCATGTGAGATCTGTGCTGGACAAAACGGAGGCAGACAGGTTTTTCTCCGGGTACTCCGGTTTTCCCTGTCAAAATTTCATTCCAGCAACACTCTCCCCCATCATTTCATTTCATCTGTCATTCATTTAATCATTGCCCCAGAGGAGTGCGTCAGGCGTCGGCAGCCGGCACAGTTCATATCCTCGCCGCTAGATGGGGGCTTCATTCATTCCATTCCTGACCCGGTCGGAGACTGGAAGCAGGCTGTGGATTTTCATTTCATTAAATCAACATTACTATTATTATTATGTCCTCAACAAATGGATTTAAAGTTGTTAAACTGTTCGGGGAATATCATCCTCGACTTCTTAATAATGGATAAATATCCATTCCTCAACTTAAATTTATTATTAAATCTTCAGTTACGACGGCTGATGACCGCGATTGTAAAAATATCAAATTTAAATAAATGCTCGTTCTGCTCGTCCATAAATTTCGAATCATTGACTTCTGAATGTAAAAACAACTCAGATCAAAGCTTCTGTTGCAAAAGAAAATATTTGCAACAGCAAAAACATCTCGATGAAAGAAAATAAGTGTTGGTAAGACTGCAGAAAAATATGAGAAATCCAGCTAACTACGCATAAAAATAATGCAAATTTGTAGCTTACATTCTTGTAGATCTTGATGCTTGTAATCTGGTCTGAACCAGATTATTCAGTCTTCTTGTCCCAATTAGGACACGTATTTATAATCTTGTATCGGCCTCCATTTTTTACCCACAATGGTCTTACACAGACATAGCGCTATTCATACTTGAAGCCTTAATATCTTGAAGAAAAATGTTACCAGCCTCAAAAGCTGAAGTAAAGTTAACGGGGGTCTGATCAAAATGATCCATGATGAAAATTATTAACATGACCCAACTGTGATGTGTTCAGTACTCCTAATACGCTTATAATCTTGTTCAGCACTAGTACAAATTCTGTCGAGTTTGCTGGGCAGAGCTTCTCACTGTCCAGATTGCGCAAGGCAAAACTGTATTCCCAATATCGGCTAAAGAATTGTACTGTGCTAGAATGGTAATAAAAGTACTGATTTATCTTGGCTGGTCCACTAACAAAACAAAAGCTTGTCCTCTGACTGTTGGATTAAATAATCCAGCTTTGAATAATTGTGGACAGAAGAAAGAAATGTAGACAAAGTCTACCATATGTCCAGTTGTAGCAGTAAATAATTACCAGTGCCACAAATGTTTATCACTTCGGTGATAACATTTGAAAAGTTCGAAGATCACTAAAATGTTTAACACTTTTCTAATACCAGTAACCATGTACTGTCGAAACACTAAGTTCCAGCAACTGTGCTGTTAATAACGAAGAATTTGCAACCATGTGCACGAATATTATTACAATGTTCGGAGTCGTAGAGTTTTTAGCGGCTAGAGCGCTTACGAAGTACTACACATCCATAGCAACGGAGTGCTTATGGGGAAGTGAACATCCATAACAACGGAGTGCCTATGTAGAAGTGAACATCCATAACAACCGAGTGCCTATGGAGAAGTGAACATACTTAGCTCGGGCAGGCGTGCCTCATACACTCCTCAGCGGGCTCTTCGAGGTCACTGCGGGAAAAATGCTGGAACTAAAACATCTCATATCTCAGCTTCCGCTCAATCAATTTCCTCGAAATAAAGCACATTCTTCCTCCCTTATCCGTGCCAGTAATCTGATGTTGGTCTCAAGATTCTACTCCATCGGGAAATATTTAATGACATTTTAGCATCAACTATGAAGCTCTCGACCTACGTCACTTAACCATTTCTTGGCTGTCGAAAGCTTCCAATTCCTTCTAAGAAGGTTTGGCGCACGCTATTCAAACTTTCAATTTTGGACTTAGCATTGTGGCCTGTACCCTCAAATCTAGGCAACTGGATTTGGGCACAGTATACAGATATCGAAATCATTGAAAATGTATCTCGGTAGTCGATTCGTTACACCCTCTAGTCCTTCTACATTCCAGTTGAGAACTTTCACTTGATATGGCTCCATCTTATGATCTTCCCCTGTACCTTCAGGGGTCACGAAAGGGACGACATGTGACATCCTTTGGCCAAAATGCTCCCTCATACACTCTGTCATGTTCTTCCATTGGAATGCCTATTTTGAATGCGCTCCTGGTATCGGTGTTACTGACAATTCTGCAGCTTACTCGTCCAGCCACTCCATTTTCCCGTAGATATACTTCTATGTTTTCTTCCGTAGTTTCCGGGGTCAGGTTTCCAAAATATAACCATGCTTCTCTCTGCACCGCTTTCACTTTGCTTTCCCCTTGTTTTGTGCTCCTGATACTTCCTCTTGTTTCCTGTTTCCCTTTACCCTCAGAGACTCGTCTGCTCCTGGATCTCTTTCTTCCTCTCGTCACTCTTGTCCACTGTTGTTGTTCTTCCTCCGACTTACATTTTTTCCGATTCGGGCTCAAGGTTTCTTTCGATTCCAGTGGCCATCGCACTTTCCTTGGCCTCTCTGTATTCAACCGCTCCCTGTTGATATTTTTCTCCTATCTTGCTTCCTTCTTCCCCTATTCCGTACTCTATTTTCTCCTCTGTTACAGGAATTATTTCTTCCGGTGCATTTGCATCGTGTTGATATGAGTTCATTGCTTTCCCGGTCTCATTTCTTATTTCTTCTTTTATCAACCTCTGAATGCTGCTTGTGATATCCTCCATCATGACCTGTAGTTCTCGAGTGGTTTTTTTTGTAAGTTTTTTCTTCCAGTTCCTTCTCCTTTGGTAATTTTTCGATCGTGTTTACTTGGTCCACCAGCGGCTCCGACTTGTTTCCACTGTCAACTCTATTCTGTACTGTGTCCATCGTCGACTTGCCACCACTGTCCCCTCTCCTCCGTGTTGCATCTGTGGCTGCCGGTGATCGCGAACTATTGGAAGCTGTTTCTAGCGCGTTATCAACGACAATATCTAAGTGCCGACTAGCGCTTGCTGTATTGTGGTTGCCTTCTCCGCACCGTAATTCCCCATTAGGTGTCAGGCTTGTGTTGTGGTTTCTTGTGGTTTCATGTGCCAGGTCTACGGATGTCACTAGCTGTCTCTCTGATTGGGTGTCGGCTTTGCAGCCGTCCTCTCTCTACTGATTTCTCTCTCCGGGTATCAGGCTTTGGTTGCAACAATTATTAGTACCATGCTTTGATATATCAGATGCTGCTAGTTGACTTTCTGGCCGGCTATCTTCTTCGTACTGATTTTCCCCGCTAGGTGACCGGCTTCGGTTGCTATTTCTTGTAGTTTCTGGCCTTAAACTGGTAGATGTCTCTAATTGTCTTCTCTGTATTGGCATTCTCCGCTAGTTATCAGGCTACTGATTTTAGCTTCTTGCAAGAAGTCACCAGATGTCTCTAGTGGTCCCTCTGGTCGGCTGTCTACTCTGTATATATCAATGGTCTGTTTGTCCTTAACCTCATTTCGTAACTTGAAATCATCCTCTTTCTTACCGTAATTACCGTCTACGTCATGTTTCATTAATATAAAGCATTCCCTGATGACACTCACCGTTTTATGTATGCATTCCTTCATATCTTTCTTTATGTAGCCTCCTGATCGGCAATGTTCACTAAACCTCTCAAAGCATAGTCTTTTCGTGCTTCTATAACGTCCGCCATTATTATTATCCATAGAATTATACTTTGTAGAATTTGTAGTGTTGTACAGTGATTTAAAGAATCTGTTAACAGTGCCTCTGGATTATCTTCCAAAGGGCATAAACAGAGAGATTCAGGTACTTTGCTTTCTCCTACAGCATGGCAGACAAATAATATTTTAAAGTTTTGCCATGAAGTAGATAGTACTAATATCGGGGTAATATACGGCACATTTCTCCTAATGTTGAAGGAGTTACAGAACCTACATACTAATTACCTATTGCGGAAATCAAAGATTTATACAAATCAATTTAAGTGACATTTCTGCCATGAATAATATTAGGATCGCTAATTATTTAATTTTGGGGAGCAGATGCCACCCACACTACACATTGGCTGCCTGCGAATGAATGAACTATCGGTAACGTTACCGTAGTAATATAATCCAGGTGCGTGTAACAAATTACCGGACAGAGCCGAACTCTGGTGTATGAGATGTTCGAATGCTTGGCCGTCCTGTTCCAATCAACAACGGACACGGCTCCGAAGGTAGAGCTGGTAATAACCGACATTTGGTTAATCTATTAATCGATTTATCGAATAGTTTGAAATTAATCGAAAACGATTAATCGATTAATCCACCGATCGTTCATTTGATTAATCGACTAATCGAATAAAAGATTAACTGGCTATCCAAATAATCGAATTATTGGTTAGTAGACACGAGATAGGAAAATAAGTATGAGAGATCATTACTTATGTTGAGTTACGCTTATATTCGGAATGATGTAACTTATTGAAATGCATAAAATTTACTTTTTGCCTAAATATATAATGTGACCTTCCTTCTTTATGTTAACAAAAACTAAATAAGAGTCAGTGGCAGGGGAAGGATAAAGATCAATCAAATTGGGAAGGGTTTCGCAATAAGAGAACGAAGATTTTTCAGGAAAGCTTTTGAATTCTTGTAAAATGTTTACAATTTAGGAACATTTTTGTTTTACTTTGTTACAACCCAGTTTTCAAATTATTTTAAAATATGTTACAATATATCATAATTAATTGAATGTCTGTTTTGCCTCTGTGAGAGCATAGTGCAAGGAGCGAAGTACATCGATTTATCGACAAAGCAATTAATTATTCGACCAACCGACTAATCAATAAATCGATTAAAATCACAATCGGTTAATCTTTTTTGGAGCAATTATCGACTTTTCTGCTTCAATTAATGAATTATTTGATATCTGAAATTAATCGAATAAAAGTAGCAGGCCTAGTCAAAAGTGACATTTCACAAGATGCAGTGAAGGGCTGATTTCTTGGATGGAATGTGTCATGTCCTCTTAAGGTATGTATTCACGTTTCGGACCCAAATCTAAACAATTCAACCGATTTTTTTGAAGTTTGTATGATGAGTTACTATCATTAAGGGAAGAAGATATTTACACTATAAAAATTTCACATGAAGTCGACTATTTTGAGAGAGATGGAAAAAAAACTTCGAAATTTTGCATATATTTTCAAAAATCGTAGTTTTATGGAAAACAGTTCAAGTCCAATATTTCTTGTTTAGAATAATTCCCTTTAGTCCATAGAATGGGTTATACTAAACAGAAAGTAAGAATTGACTGACGTTATATTTTTGGGAACATGTTTCTTCAAATTTGAAATTTTGGAATTCATCTTTTCTTTTTTCACACGGTACCTTTTCATCTTAGTTTTATTTACAAATGTTTTTAGGTAGGTTCAGGGGCGTTCAGGCAATCTTTCATATGTTAGATTGTAACGTTTCGTATGCTCTGACTACTGTAGTACAATCAGCTGGTAAACGTTCTCAGCACAGGTACTATGAAGATCAGTCACTCACGTCACTCACTTCATCCTACGTTACTTCTGTCAATGTTGTGGGTTCTTGTGCTATGTTTGACTAAGCATGTCGGAAGGCTATGTAATAGCTGCAATTATCATGGAAGGATGCAAACGTCCATTATGCATATTATAACGAACAGGTTATCTGAACCCAGCAGAGTAGCGATGTATGTTAAGTCACTCATCACGATCACTATGGACAACTGGGAGTCCACAGATCAGATAGTTAAATCCCGGCGCCAACAGCGGCCATCCTGAGAGTAGTGCCCTCCTTGGAGATTAACTTCCCCAATAACTATGTAAAGAATGATTTTTGGTGCTGTAAGTCTGTCAATACTTAGATTTATGTTCCGTGAAATAGCCCAGTTCCGAAAATATCTGCTATGTGTTTACTTCATCCTACGTAACTTCTGTCAATGTTGTGGGTTCTTGTGCTATGTTTGACTAAGCATGTCGGAAGGCTATGTAATAGCTGCAATTACCATGGTTGTATGAATGTAAGCTATTCTAACTTTCTTTTCATTATGTCTTTGTCTATGTGCATAATTCAGGCAACTCGTTATACCAGGTGAATCAGCTACCCCTAATAATATTGTTTTATGCAGCCCAACTAGCGTTGTTATCATGTAGGTCGATATGTCAATAGGTCGATATGTCGATATGTCAATATGAAATAATGCACTGCAGGTATATTCCGCAAATAATACTGAACACTATTCCTTTTCCCTCGATGTGACTACAGACTAACAGGAGGGAGAAATGATAGTGTTAAGTATCGTTTGCAGGATATGCTTGCAGTGCATTAGTACCATACGGTATTGAAGCAGAGAAATATCGACCTTTCTGACAACAGGCGTTAGTTGGCCTGCATAAAACAATATTATTAGGGGCAGCTAATTCACCCGCTTTAGTGAACAAATTAACCGATTATTTTAGTTAGGGCAGTTAAGGTTGAAAACGGGAAACAACGGGAGCGCATCGTTGTAGGTTGACTGAAACCAGGACGCAATCGACAGTATCCACTGTTGACTTACGATGGGTGCAACATTCAAATGCAAATTGAAACCCTGGATGATTTACATCTTGTTTGGCTGCAACAATGTGAGATAATTATCGATAAATTCTCAAAATCATAACATTTTGATGAGACCAAATTCTTTGAAAATATAACATATGTAAGGTACACTAACTGTATGGAGTAGGTTTAGTCTACATCCATTTCGTAAATACTTTGGGCAATCAGAAGTCTTATCATGCCAGTTTGAGATCCCTTATGATGACAATTGTGATTATCACGGTTCAAATAGGCAAAATATGAAAGGTAAATAAATGTATATAAACCTCCAAGGATGAAGACTATGATATTGGGATAAAAGTAGGAACGAGGAAAGCAAAGAAATATGGTACAGATTATAGGGTTTCATCCTGAAATTACTGTTAAAGATGGCAGTCAAAGTGAACTTAGAAATGTCTCCATAATTGACCGCTATTGGCCAGCCCAGATATACTCAGCTAATTACAAGGCAATAATCTATAATCATGTCGAATGTTAGGTGGGTTAAGGAACCCCATTTACTGAGTTACAAACTTTTAAAATATGATTTGTATGATATCTATTTAGTGTAGAAGCAAACAGCTGAAATGCCCTGTGTATACCTATACATACATGTGGTTTAAAGCTATCCACTACACAAAAGTTCATTACTTCCGAACCAATTTCTCGGAAATAGGCTATGGGATATCCTTCATATTTATGTAAAGTTTGCTAATTTACATGTGCCTTCTCTGTTCTCATCTACTATCAGAGATTATTCATGGAATTAAAAAAATCATTTTTCACTCATTTAGATACTCCTTCTAGTAGGTAGTTTCGCTAAGGTAATGTAACTCCTGATACAGCCTGCTAGTTGATCACAGTGTTTGTAAACTCATTAAATTAAATTTGAACGGCATTATCATAGAATAGAATATTTAGGCTATATTCCAAGCCCATTTCAAAAATCAATACTGCCATAATTCATGTGTAGAGACCAACTCACGCTTACCTTACATAATGGAATATGCTGTAGACAGATCAGATTGCGTTCTTTTATTTCTCAACAAATTGAAAACTAGCATGAACCACAGCTAATAAATATAACATCGATATTACTACGAGGCGTGAAGGTGCATTGGTCAAACTGCCTGTCTTTTAACAACGTCGATTCTCGGTGAATGCATATGGGGTTTTCGTAGGGAAATACCACATCCTGTGGTTCTCATTCCACGTAGAAAGGAGGTCACATGGCTAATATTTGCGATATTGAATGTCACGTAAGGCTACGAGATCATAGACTGTACTTCGGGGATTGGTGGTGGTGGTTGCTGTTTGAGGGAGCGAGATTACTATCTAATGATTAGGGTGTTGGTGCATGTGAATATAAATTGTAAACAACTTTTAAATTAAGCACAGACTTAAAGCTAAGATACCTACTAGAAGATGAAAAGGACAGAAAGGAATAAGGTAATTAAAGGTAAAAGAAATGTTCTCAATATTCAGACAATGAGGATTCAGTAACTTGGGAATAATTAAAGCCATGTAAGGCAGATAGGTGAGGGTTCACCTAAAATTTAATAGAAAAAATTAAAATAAGTGGATCCAACTCAGGAATCCCTTGGGGTTGCCTTCCTCCAAGCTCACCAACCATGAGCCCTTGAGTGTTTACTATGCGAGGTGCGGCTGCCTCTTTTAGCGTCTCGTACAGTAGGCAGGAGGTACCAAGAAAAGGTCTTACATCACTGAAAATGAGGGCTTTGGGGAATAACAGTTGAGGGACAATTTAAGCGGGAAATAAAGAAACTCCCGAGGTCTCGAATACCCTCATGCCGTCGGTGCCAGAATAGAACAAGAGTTGTCTAAGGAAGGTCCAAAAAGTAAGATGTAACAGAGGGGCCCTGCATAAGTAGGAGGAAAAATACCGGACTCAACTTGTGTACAGAGTCGCCAAGCAACGTCGCATTAGTTGTGAGACCCTGGGAGACGTCCGTACTTTGATATCACCTGTGATCCATATTGATAGAAATTAATATCGAATTTTACGGGTTAAGGACTTTTGGCTTCATTATGTATGAATCCATCTGAATTAAGGCAAATATGGATGGACATCTACAGTGTGAAATGTGCAAGAGACTGTTCCCAGCTAGGCATTTTGCTACGTTCTCCTTCTCAACCCCATGCACGTACATTTGTCTGATACAAACAACAGCGAAATCAATCATAATTGTTTATGTTCAGTGTTAGAGAAAATAATGTACTGACGAGGATAGAATACGGAAATCAACATATTCATGACATGTCTAAAATAATAAAGCGTTTGGTTACGAAAGACGTACAATCCAACTGAGTATTACTATAGCACAAAAGATTAGGTATTATGAGGTAGCAATCAAGGTATGTAGACCTATGTCATAATTTGAAGGGAAGGTGCCCATTTCACCCTTGAAAACTTAGAGTAACTCCATCAGAGTTGAATTAATCACTTGAACAAGATAAGATTTTAGTGGAATTAAATTTGTTGGCAGTTTTAAGCAACACATTGATTAAAATTTAAGTTCAAACGTGATACTCGAAGCTCGTTTGGGAAGGCGAAAAGTAAGGTATGCTAATGAAATTAACTTTGATAAAGTTCGCTAATCTTCATGGTTAAGTAAGAACCAAATATTTATTAAGAATTCTTCCATCAGCCTTCAGCGAAAGTAGAATCATGCTTTCGGTAGTTACGATGTTGGAAATATTTGTGAGTAACTTCAGACTAGTAGCACCTTTAGATATGGTGTGTAGGAAGTAATTAACACACCAAGAGCACTGCGTAACCTGCATTAATTTAATCTTAAGAAATTTAGCGAAGGTGATTGATTTTAAGAGGAGAAACATCTAGGTAATCTCCCCTTACTATGAAGTACATTCACCAGTATCTTGCGAGAAATACTTTTGTTCTATATCATATATACAGGGTGGGTGAGATATAATTAAACAGCCAGATATATTCACTCTGTGAGAGGCCGTTGAACGTATCCTAAGTGATTGCAGTGATGGATTTTTGGGAGAACCCTGGGCCATTTTTCTTGGTTTTGTTATGCTCCACAACCTCGTAGAAACACAGTGTATAGAACAAACAATTAGCCTCCTAGACATGCTTAGTTCTTTCAATCGGCTATCCTCCCAGCTCGGCTTCACCCCCGGACTCTGCGAGGGATCATTCATCTAATGTCACAAGAACGGTGTCTGGGAGATGAACATACTTTGTCAGCAGATACAACTGTGGATGGTGACAGGCCGATCGCTCAGGCAGCCACTAATTTCAGAAAGGGTCAGGGAACGGATTTAGGAAGGAAATTAGCCGTGGCCCTGTTGAAAGGAACCGTTCCAGCATTTAACTGGTGGTAAACATGGGAAACCAGGAAAAGCATTTTCAAGACAGCTGAGGTGGAATTCGAACTCACGATGCCAGACAGGCACGAGCTAGCGCGTAGAACTCTCGGTCAACATGGCCGGTCATATTTAAATACTGAGGCGAAAACATTTTCCCCCGATAAACCACGCGCATTCGAACAACCGTCTTTTACGACTTTCAGATCTTCCTTGCCTGTGAATTCCTAGGTTTCCGGCTGCTTAGTTACACCCCATGTACTCATTAGATGACATTTTCTCCTTCGTGTGTGGAGAAGAACATTTCATTGTTTCCAACGCTATGTAAAAATTAGCAGTGAATAATGTAGGTACCACCAAATTCCTTGTTTTGTTAGAGGCACGCTGGATATTTATCAATAGTAGAATTGGTTTTCTTGTTCGTTAGAAATGATTCCTTCAATTGTACAGTGTTCAGATTGGTTTACAATGATCTTTAAAGACGAATTCCGTAAAGAAATTTCGAAATCGAAATGAAAATAAATCAATAAATCTAATCTATTCCCCATTTACAAATCCTTCCAAGGAATTCCTATGCTCCCTATGGACCAAACAATCGGTGTTGATATAATCGAAGTCAAATTAATAAAAAAGAGTCCCACGTGAGATGTTTAATTACAACCCACCAAAGAAAATCGGTAGACATTAGCAGGGAACATATTAGGCATACACTCTCTATAAGACACAGACGTCCACCCCCAATTGAGAGACACCTGAAAGCTGGCTACGAAAGTCGAGCTAGCCCACCTTGATATTTACGTATTTACCGAGGTTTTCTGCTCTAACATAATCCTTGAACGTAATTTTAAAACTCACAGCAAATACGTAAATACATCGGAAATATACAAAATAAGAAGAAACCGTCATGTTCAGGTTGATGCTTGTTCTTGGTCGCTATTTAATATTGACCGACAAATTACAATGGCCCCCTTTAGTTTTAAAATATTCTTGAGTTATATCTTCCGAACTAAGTTTTTTGAAATTCATTTTAGGTATTTAGGGCATACTGGTCACTAGTCCTCTGTACAAGTATAAGCGTGAAATTGCTCTAATAACCTGTGTTCCTTTGTTGGCTGCTCAGTGGTCGTCTCACTTATAGGGCCGTTCCTTCGTGGCAAGAAGAGTGAGTCTTCTGCATCATCGTGATTGTATACCATTATGTCTCCAACACATTGAAGTTGAAATTGGTGCACTTGATTCGCATAATTCGTATTTAATGATTTTAAGAGTTGTTTATGTTGAAAGAAACAAAAAACGAAAGAAAGAAAGAAAGAATTTGCATGATAACCAATGTTATTGTGGTGACTGTGTGTTGCGTCTATTCGTAATTGTAGCTAATATTGGGAGGTTGGTATATTTATATTCATTGTTGCCTTCATACCTTGAGCGTACCTTCCTACTTTGATTTTATAGAAATCACGAGATTTATGTTCCGCATTTGAAGTCTTCTTAATGTCAAAATATCAGTCGAATGTACTGTGGTAAACGCTAATGTAATATTGATTGCCCCAATAATTTCACATTAGAGCTCATTCACGGAGACGTCTGAGAGGTGACAACACACTAACGCTTGCTCAATATAGTATAATGCGCTCCAATGACACGTTCTACGAATGTAAAGGAAAGTCATCAGTACATTCACTCTTACACGAGAGAGAGTCAAACCTCAGCTATGTATATACAGTATTATATGGTTCCTTGCTACCTGTAAAACTGATATCGAGAGCGGTTATAATTACGTAAACAATGAACTAATGTTGACAAAATTGCTTAAAAAAACCTGAACAATCCCAAATTTTTGTATTGGTGGGGTGGATAAATAGCAGTGTAGTCGCATTAGTTGACAGTGCAGAGTTCACTCTTCTATCAATGATCATGATAACCAATGGTCTCGTGGTTCACATGGAATGACGTCGAGTTTTTAACTTTCCCTTATCAGCGGAAATCAAATTTCTATTCGTGAGAAATTTATTGGGGACAATGAGGAGAAAGACACTTAATTTTGCATCATATACAGAAGTGTCTCATCACCACAGAAGGGTACGGTGAACTTCAGCATCCAGTATTCTACAATTCCTCGGCTCATGTTGTGGTACATATCTGTGATAGCACTCGGTTTGCATGGTGTATGACAATTAGAACCAGAATGTTTAATAATTAATAAGGTAGACTGCAACACGTTATATTCAATGTCTTGCATATAGTATTGAACCCATGTACCATTGGTTCAAGGGGTCGAATCCATGTTTTATTGGTAAAAGAAGGGAGGAAAAATACAGTCCTTAGAATGACTTGGAAAGATTTTATGCAAGAGGACTGGTTTAATGTTGTGCGAGAGTAAGAGCCCAGGTGGCTCCAGGAAATGATATCACGCGTGACGCACCGATAAGGAGCGATCATGGCTATAATTAGAACGAGAGGAACTTTCCGTTCGGAGTGAGCGAGAAGAGGTTTCGGAAATTGCTCTTACGCAGCAGTAAAATGTCATCCTCGCAGTTGTGCACGAGGAAGAATAATTAGATTTAAGCCATTTGCAAACATATAATTAAGAAAAGAAATACATCATTGTGAATCATTTCGGAATAGAGATTTTTGTGTGGGAAAAGTTGTTTTAATAATTGCCCAGAAAAGACGTGCAAATGCGGCATTACGTAATTAAAAGTACCCCGAGACCCGAGGAGGTGGGGATTAAAAATCAACTGTAACACCCACGTATCTGAAGACCAAATTTTATTCTATATCTCAGAATTGTCCTATCGATTTTCATGTGCAAAGAAGTCAGTTTACATTTAGAAAACAAGCTTTCCAGATATATAATTTTCAATAGTGTGCGACTATTGCTTCAAAAGTTAGCTATGAAAAAGACGAGGACTTTATCTTTTTGTAGCCAAAAAGTATAAAAGTCCTGGCAGAGCCAGACCAATTATGCAGTATCAGTCAGCCCAGGGGGGCGTGACGTTGGAGCATCGTATATGCAGTTTAGAACAGACCTCGTGTAGAGGTGCTGCATCACATCATATATGCAGTCAACGAGCACTCCGTGAGCGGAGGTGCTGCATCACATCTAATGCAGTTTCAGACAGCCCGAGGGCGTCGCTGTATCGACAACCATCCAATTCCGTGAGCGCCGAGACGCTACACGAGGAAGCATCAAGTATCATCATAGTATCGCCGTGTGAAGACTTAGGAAAATCCTACTACAGGATTTAGTTCAACAAGCGTCAGTCTTTATAGTGAAAAGTTCAGTATTACAGTCAAAGTAGGCTACGAACTTAAAGAACAGGCGATAGGTCTTCAAATAACAGTTCAGTTAAACGACCGAAAGTGTCGTAACGTTTTGAAGTACCATAATAGTGAAACAAACATTTCTAGCAAAGTTAAGGAACCCGATCAGGGTCGGACGAAATAAGTAACGCCTAGTGTATCGATAAGATAGGGACTAGAGCGAAGAAAATAAGAAGGGAAAGGTTAATCCAAGACGTTGTCTAACAGGAGACAAACAAACAGTAAAAGCATTAAGCTACGAAACTAAGGAATAGCAGTAAATGCTAGAGAATCATAGGTCACCGATAAAGTATTCATGGTGCCGTAAACAAGATAGACATTATCTAGACAAATTAAATAGTGTCTAGAAAGAAACGACTTCGAGCTAGTAAAATAGAAGCCGAATAGTCAGGAAACCAGATTTGAAGAATAGCCGTTCCAGGGAGGGGTAGATTGATCGAGACTTTCAACTTCTTGCCAGATAGGGAGCCGACATCTAAGAATTTCACCCTTGGAAACGGGAAGAAAAAAACGTGTGGAAGGCAAAATCAATGCCTCAGTGATTAAAAGCAGTGTATTGTAAATATAGAAAATGTGTGTTAGTGTAATAATTTTTAGTGAATTTAGTGGTGTATGATAAAGGAATACAGAATTGTATTCAAAATGTTACCAGTGTATAAGGTAAATATTGTGTATGTGTATCAAGAAATGTCATTGTGTGAAATGGGATTAATCAAGATGGCTTAAACACATTAAGTGGGCGAAAATAAACATCGCTGGAAAATACGGTCGAGGACCGTCATATCATGTGAGTAACCATTTCATTATGTTATGTGTTGGGGAATATTTGTGTACAATCCACCTGAGAATGAGAAAATAGGGAGGTTTTTGAATAACAAATAACAGAATAATAGCGCGATCTGAACGATAAAAATTGAGAAAGTATAAAATAATTCTGTGAAATGAATAAATCCCTTAGGGAAAATGTATGAAATAAAACATCATTGTAGTTGATAAATGATTTAATTATATGAAAGTAGTAGCTTTTGAGCTCCTTTAAAGGAATAAATAATTGTTGTGAGCACATGTTCTTAAAATAAAGCGATTATTGCACGGGAGAGGATTAATATAAAATTGAGATGTAGATCAAATGTGTATTGTTGAATTTATCAGTTCTTTGAAGGCAATTTGGCAATAAAGGATAAGCGTAATGTAGCGCATTGAAGTAAATTTGTCACGCTAGGAATACGTTGAACCTAAGTATACTTGGTAAATTTAATTATGAGGGGCAGTTGGTCGTGGTAATTGAGCTATAGTAAGTCCTCCAAATAGTGATATGATCATGAGGCCGTTGTGTGTGCTGTATTATAAAAGGGTGCGAAATAATTGTATTATGAGCGCGAGTGTAAGGCAAAGGCCTGCTATAATTCGCAAATGTATAAGTCCTCCAGTATGGGATATGGTTCCCGAGGCATTTGAGAGAATCGAACCCAGATTCGTTTATGTGAAGCCCCTAAATATTTGTTGTTGTATTGAATTACTCTTACCCACCAATGAGGACACTTCATAATTAATAAATGCCAAGGTAAAAAGAATGGGTCTAGTGAACCTAAATATGTTGTTAAAATAAGTAGAATGAAGCCTTGTTTGTTCAAAGAACTATATTTAAGAAACTGCTGTATGAAAGCGGAGGGTAGCTCGCCTCTTGCGAGTCTGACCGTAATGTTCCTGCTCCCCAACAATAAATCACGCCAAGTGGCCACGGACAGACCTTACCATTAACGGAAATGCGGTAGGTCTGTGAGCCGTCTGTTTTGAAGTTATAGTACACTAGAGTGTTTTGAGTTGGTTTTAACGACCCGGTCTTCGGACCGAAGTTCTGTTGTTTGAGTTGTTGTTTGAGTCTTCAGTCTTTTGACTGGTTTGATGCAGCTCTCCATGCCTCCCTGTCCTGAGCTAATCGTTTCATCTCTACATAGCTCCGGCACCCTACATCGGAGGCAATCTGTTTAACATATTCTAACCTTGGTCTACCCCTACAGTTCTTGTCCTCGACCCTTCCTTCCATAACTAAGCTTGCTATTCCTGGGTGTCTTAGTATGTGTCCTACCAACCTATCTCTTCTCTTCATTAGCAGCCGCCAGAAACATCTCTTCTCTCCCACTCGTCTTAATACCTCTTTGTTTGTAACCCTATCTACCCATCTGATCTTCATCATTCTCCTGTAACACCACATTTCAAATGCTTCAATTCTCCTCTTTTCTGCTGCACCAATAGTCCAAGTTTCACTTCCATAGAGCGCCACGCTCCAGACAAAGGCTTTCAAAAATGACTTCCTAATACCTAAATCTATATTCGATGTCAGCAGATTCCTTTTTTGTAGAAATGCTTTCTTTGCCTGAGCCAACCTACTTTTAATATCCTCTTTGCTTCGTCCATCACTGGTTATTCTGCTTCCTAAGTAACAGAAGTCTCCTACTTCCTTCAGCTTTTCACCTGCCAATTTGATCTCCTTAGAGGTTTCTGATTTATTTCGGCTGCATTCCAGTATTTTTGTTTTACATTTAATTATTTTCATCATGAATTCTTTCCGTAAGACGGAGTCCATACCATTCAAAAACTCATTCAAATCCTCAGGCTTGTCGGCCAAGATGACGATGTCATCAGCAAATCTCAGAGTTGAAATTATTTCTCCTTGAATCTTCACTCCCACTTTACATTTTTCACTAATTTCCTTCATTGCTTGTTCAATGTAAAGATTGAAAAGTATGGGTGATAAGTTGCAGCCTTGCCTTACACCTTTCTGAATACCAGCTTCTCTCTCATGTCCTTCAACTCGAATGACTGCTGTCTGGTTTCTGTACAGATTGTATATCACCCTCCTATCCCTGTACTTTATTCCAATTGATTTCAAAATGTCAAACAATTAGGCCAATCAACGTTATCAAAAGCCTTTTCTAAGTCTACAAAAGCCATGAACGTTCTCTTATCTTTCCTTATTCTACCTTCTAAAATCAGCCTAAGACTTAGTACAGCTTCCCTTGTTCCTACATTTCTCCTGAAACAAAACTGGTCTTCACCCAACTCCGTTTCTATCTGGCTTTCAATCGTCTTGTAAATTATTCTAGACAGGATCTTTGAAGCATGAGTAATCAAGCTGATTGTACGGTAATCTTCACATCTGTCAGCTCCCACTTTCTTTGGTATAGGGATGATTACATTCGTCTTGAAATCAGGGGGTACCTCACCTGTCTCATAAATCCTACACACCAAGTGAAATAACCTGATCAGACCTTCATCTCCTATGCAGCGTAGCAACTCAATCGGTATATCATCTATGCCTGGTGCTTTGTTCCTGCTTAAGTCTTCCAAAGCTCTATCAAATTCTGATCTCAATATTAAATCTCCTTTCGAATCCTCATCAATTTCCTCCTCCCTTTCCATTACATAATTCTCAATATCCTTTCCCTTATACAAACTCTCTATGTAAGCTTTCCATCTCTCAACCTTTTCTTCCCTATCTGTTAGAGGCTTTCCATTTGTGTCCTTAATATTACAGCACTTAGTCTTCTTTTCCCCAAAAGTATTCTTAATCCTTCGATAAGCTGTGTCTACTTTTCCTAATTTCAGACAATTTTCTATACCTGCACATTTCTCTTTCAACCATTCTTCTTTCGCTTCCTTGCACTTCTTGTTAACCTCATTTCTCAGACGTCTGTATTCTGCTTTCCCCTTTTCATCTCTTAGATTCTTGTGTTTCCGCCTTTCATCCATCAATTCTAGTATATCCTGAGTGATCCACGGTTTTCTACCTATTCTTTCTTTCCTACCAATGTTTTCTTCTGCGGATTTTGTTATTTCATTCTTCAAAAGTGCCCATTCGTCTGCAATTGAAGTTTGTTTAGAGTTTTTCATTAGTCCTTCCTTTATACTCTTCTTGAATCTTTCGTTTACATCCTTCTCTTTCAGTCTGTCTATTGCCCACCTTTTTGGCTTTTGACTTTTCTTCAGTTTCTTCAACTTTAATCTGCATTTCATTACAACCAGATTGTGATCAGAGTTTATGTCAGCACCAGGATATGTTTTACAATCCAAAATCTGGTTTCGAAACCTCTGCTTGACCATAATGAAGTCGATTTGGTAACGCCCTGTATCTCCTGGTCTCATCCATGTGTATATTCTTCTATTGTGGTTATTGAATAAGGTGTTAGCTATGACCAATTCATGCTTGGTGCAGAATTCTACCAGCCTGCTTCCTCGATCATTCCTTTCACCTAATCCGAAATCTCCTACTATCTTCCCTTCTCTCCCTTTTCCTACCACAGCATTCCAATCTCCCATTACTATAACATTTTCATCACCCTTGATATACCTCAGAATTTCGTCTATTTCTTCGTAGACCTTTTCAACATCCTCATCATCAGCTTGACTGGTAGGCATGTAGACTTGTACCACTGTAGTGCAGGTAGGTTTTGTATTGATTTTTGCTACAATAATCCGTTCACTATATTGCTCATAATATTCCATCCGCTGTCCAATTTTCCAACTCAATATGAGGCCAACCCCTGCTTGGCCATTGTTTGATTTAGTGCTAATGACCCTATAGTCTCCTGACCAAAAGTCCTGTTCTTCCTGCCAGCGCATTTCACTAATCCCAACCAAATCCAACCTCAACCTATCCATTTCCCTTTCTAAGTTTTCTAACCTTCCACTTCCTAGCAGACTTCTAACATTCCACTCTCCGATCCGTAGAATGTCAGATTTCCTCTTTGTCACTTCTGTGATGTTAACCCCCTCTCGAGTAGTCCCCACCCGGAGATCCGAACGGGGGACTAGTTTACCTCCGGATTGAAATTTTACAAGGGAGGAGGCCATCATCACATGTAATTATGCATAGAGAGGTGCATATCCTCGGGAAAAGCATACGGCTGTAGTTTCCCGTTGCTTTCAGCCGTGCAGCAGGGCGCAGTGTAGCCATTATTGGCTTATATTATCAATATCTTAACCGTCTATAAGACTAGTAAAGAATTGATTTATTCTGAAAGGCTGCTACTCCCTTTCAGAATAAGTAAAGAGCAATTCTACTAACAAAAATACTAACCTTCTACCGTACTAACAATTAAATACCAAAACTCTACTAACAAAAAACTTAAGTTCCACCAACAACAAATACTACCACTAAAACAGTCTGTCAACAGGCACACTCACATGCACCCTCACACATCACAGTCTACTGAAACAATGAACTATAACTAATAAATAATGCAACTGGTACCAGACACACTCACACACCACAGTCTAATAGAACAATGACATATATCTAATAGACAAACTAACTACCTACTTACAACTAAAACTAACTACATACTTACTGTACTTTTATTTGAATTGACAATATTTACAAAATGCAATTTAGATAGAAAATACTTACAAAATTTAATTTAGATTCAAAATTGTCACAAAATGCAATTTAAGGGGGACGTATGCAAAATTGCACTAAGTGAGAAATGGTTTCATTTCGGCTGTATTAAGGTAAATAAGGAGGATTGTGTAGTCGGGAATTGGTTTTTGACGTTTGTAACAGTGTTTTATACGAGTGTATTCATAAGAGAATCTGCGTCTGATACTAGATCGTTCAGTCCATAACATTTCGTATACTGGCGAGGCGAGCAGCAAATTTATGTGAAGTGAGACGAACATTATTAGCACCGTATTGAAGCCATTGATATTTACTAAGCTGCGTGTGTTTATGAACATTGAGGCAACTCATATCAGTGAGATATCAACTCTACAGATATTCACAATGAACATTAACATGAAATGGAACGGAAGGCAGAATTATCAGTATACGAAAGCTGCAGAGATGGCGTAAGTTTTAATCTGCGTTTGGAATACATTAGACAGAAGTGAGATGGCTATACAGAGCAACTCTAACCTAAACATTGAGCATTATCAAAATTATTTCGAGCTACTTCGAACATTCTACGACCTATTGTACTTTCTCCATCTATGAAATACTTTATGTTCAAAAACAATGATTGTCTACCAGCGATAAGATGCGTCGTAGAAGAGAGAAGAGGGTAGGGAGATCCCACCCAAAGCTTGAAACTTGGTATATGGAAGCCAGGAGAGAAAGAGTTCGCAACCCGTCTGGAGCAGAAGCAGTTCTTGGGAACGTAGGTTCGTTTCCCGAGATAGCTGTACGTGCGGAGAGGAGACCAACAGTTCTAGACTTCTCTTGTGCAGAGATACTGGACCATCTTGGTATTTCTTATGCCTATTGTTGCTGCTAGATTCTTCTCAAGGTAGAGCGACGATTTATATTACTTAGTAGTGCAGAGTAGTTTGACAACTTCTTTGAGCGCCAATCTACCAATCTACCGAGGTTCTTGTAGATGAAAATTACCGCTTGCAAGTTCAGATCGTTGCTTTCTATTGATATGATGGTCTTTTAAGACAAATAATGATAAATCCCTAACGTAATGTTATATAATGTAATAATTCACGAGTTCAGTAAAGACAATTAGATTCCGGGAGTGATCTTAATTTTTGACGTGTTCAAGTAGTCTTCTATAACTCGGGAGTGCACAAGTGTTTTCCCAATCACAGTAGTGAATTGTTGATTTGAGAGAGATGGTAACCCATGAACGTGTGAAAGCCCAAAGTTTAAGTAAATGAGTAAAAGTACTTTAATAAGAATTATATATTGTTTTGATTATAAGATACTCATATAATAGATAGTGATGTGTTGTAAAAAAAATGGATAACACAGTTTATATTAAAAAGTATCGAGCCTATTGGAGCTCTTGACGGTATTGAATTTTAAGAGGGACACTATATGGAAGTGAAAAGAATTATAAGTTTGTTGGTTTATGAAAACCATTTATTATGATTTAACTTTTGTTTTATTATGTATTCCTTGTTCACTCTGAACAAGTTAGAATTGGGTCAGTATTTTATTTGTTTAATTTGTTGTAGCGCCATAATTTTGGTTAATTAAATGTTTTATAGTAGGAGTGTTTTGTTTATTTATTTTGGAAGTGTATCCTCTATTTAATCCAAAATGTGTAAGTCACAGAGTGGGAGAACATACCATAACCCCGAAAATCCCGATTTGAGCATTGCTGGCATACTGTGATTTGCATATTTCATGCTAAAAGGGCACAGTATCAAGTAACAACTTATTTATCTTACAGGTTTGCGTTTTGCAGTCATTCCAGCAAGGAAATGGCATTTCATAAGGTTAAATAATAATAATATTAATAATAATAATAATAATAACAGTAGACCAAAATAATAATAGTAAATTATGATTGACTATAAATTATAATAATTTAATTTATTATTATCATTTATTTTTATTAATATTTTAGGAAAATTGATTTGAAGAAATGTCCTAAATTCAATAATACACCAGGTGAATCAGCTGCCCCTAATAATATTGTTTTATGCAGCCCAACTAACACGTGTTGTCAGGAAGGTCGATATTAAATATTGTCTGCTTGAATCTCGTATGGTACTAATGCACTGCATGCTTATCCCGCAAACGATACTGAACACTATAATTTTTCCTCGTAGTCGATTAATCTGTAGTCGTGTTTTCGAGTCTTCAGTCTTTTGACTGGTTTGATGCTCTCCATGCTTCCCTCTCCTGAGTTAATCGTTTCATCTCTACATAGTTACCACACCTTACATCAGTGGCAATCTGTTAAAGGTATTCTAACCTTGGTATGCCCCTACAGTTCTTATCCTCGACCCTTCTATCCATAACTATGTTTGCTATTACTGGGTGTCTTCGTATGTGTCCTACAAACTTATATCTTCTCTTCATTAGCAGTCGCCACAGACAGCTCTCCTCTCCCAATCGTCTTAATGCTTCTACATTTGTAACCATATGTACACATCTCATCTTCATTATTCTCCTGTAACACCACAATTCAAGCCTTCAATTCTCCTGTTTTCTGCTGCACCAATAGTCCAAGTTTCACTTCCATAGAGCGCCACGCTCCAGACCAAGGCTTTCAAATATGACTTCCTAATACCTATATCTATATTAGAGGTTAAAAGATTCCTTTTCTGTAAAAATGCTTTCCTTGCCTGTGCTAGCCGACTTTTTATATCCTCTTTGCTTCGCCCAAGACTGGTTATGTTGCTTCCTAAGTTACAGAAGCCTCGTACTTCCTTAAGCTTTCCACCTGTCAATGCAACGTCCATAGGGGTTTCTGATTTCTTTCAGCTGCATTCCAATATTCTTGTTTTACATTTATTAATTTTCATCATGAATTCTTTCCTCAAGACAGAATCCATACCATTTAAAACTCATTCAAATCCTCTGGTATGTTAGTTAAGATGACGATGTTACCAGGAAATCTCAGAGTTAAAATTATTTCTCCTTGAATCTTTACTCCTACTTTGATTTTTTCTCCAATTTCCTTCATTGCTTGTAAAATGTATAGATTGAAAAATATGGGTGATAATTTGCAGCCTTGCCTTACACCTTTCTGAATATCAGCTTCTCTCTCATGTCCTTCGCGTCGAATATCTGCTGTCTGGTTTCGGTATAGATTGTAGACCACCCTTCTATCCAAGTACTTAAAGTCAATCGTTTTCAAAATGTCAAACAACATGCTCCCATCAAAGTTATCAAAAGCCTGTTCAAAGTCTGCAAATGCCATGAACGTCATTTTTTATTCTAGCTTCGAAAACGAGCCTAACACTTAGTTCTGCTTCCGTAGTTCCTACGTTTCTCCTGAAGCCGAACTGGTTTTGACCCAACTCTGTTTCTATCTGTCTTTCCATCCTCTAGTAAATTATTCTATTCAGGATATTTGAAGCATGGGTGATGACGCCGGTTGTATTCACGTCAAGAGAAACGTAATAGTGTCCAGTATCGCTTGCAGTGCATTAGTACCATAAATATGGGATGCAAGCAGAGAAATATCAATCTTCCTGTGTCCTTTGTTATGACAAATCCTGAGGTTAGTTCACGACGATTCTTTTGTGTTGTCCCAACCAGAGTCATCTGTTTTCTTCTCAATTCGTTTGCCAGGCCCAAACTTGCAAAGAATTTATGTGTTGTGATGTTCCAACCTCTCAGGGATAAATGTCCAGTTCCTAATCTTTCGTTATGATGTACTTCGCTAGGTGAGTCTTTGTACCTTTCTGTGTACACTTGCAGATTTGTGACATAGTAATTAGAGCTACCACTTGTAGCCCACACCTTCATTCAGCACTTTCCGGGACTGGAGGGGATACACTGCCGTTGACACCTGTCCTTAAAAGTTGCCTGTAATATTCTGATGTGATTCAGGCAAATCATGTAATGTGCTTACCCACTGCACAAATGCGTCCCTTATACAAGGCAATGTATCAGGACTAATATTATGTACGCACTGTTGAGTGTCATCAAACCGAAGACATCGTGAAATATCCGTATCTGCCCGTGGGTGGGATTTTTTAAAATTACACAGACCAGGAGTAATTTTCCTTTATGCACGTATTTCGTATAACTGATGTTCATAGAAATGGTCAGCATTCTTACTTTCATATTGTAGCCTTCAAACAAAAGGACCAACCTTAAATGGAGCCATATTGAGCCCCAGTGGTTTGTCAGTGCAAAAGCAATGAATTAATGTTAATGAGTATAATATAAAAATTAAAAACCATCATTGGCTACAGTTGACCTAGAGGGGTGAAGTCATGAAGGTTGATAATTCTAGTTGATGACATAGTAAAGATTTTAATTTCAAAAGTGTCATAGGGTTGATATTGACCCCAGTAGTACTAGGATCTGGGATCGCATGATAACCATTGAGGAAAATACTAACTATGTATAGCTTTACTATGAAACGCAACGAGTTATTAACTTTTAGGAAGGGGGTTGTATTCTTGCTAGGTACAAAACAGGTTATTTTAAAATTAATCCATACTAACGTTCATAATACATTAATAATAAATAGTTTAGAATGTATCGAGGGGAGCGTGATGGCACAGTGGCTAAGCTGCTCGTCCTTCTCCCGGACGGCCGAGGTTCGAATACCGGTGACAGCGGGGTGGAAGTTTCACTTGAAAAATCACGTGGCGTCAGTAAAGGCATCCGGCCTTAAATCGCCGGCCAAATCCAAAACGAGCCTGGTTGACTCTGGTGACCCCAATTAATTGGGAAAAGCCGAAGAAAGTTTAATTTAGTTTATAATATTTCCAAGTAAAATATTACGGATATAGCCTAGTCGTAGTTTATACGAAATCAGTAAAAGGACCAATTATCCATGTGTGGAGCTTCTACAAACAATTTCTTAAAACGTTGTTGTTGTTGTTGTTGATCTTGTTATTATTGTTGTTGTTATTTCAGTCGTCAATATGTTTGATGCAGTCTTCATGCCTCCCTGTCGTGAACAAATCTTAAAACGTATCGTTAGTTAATTGGAATGGGTTTGTTGATTTTGATATCTCTATTAAGGTAACGAACACCAACTTTTGATTTCGTTTTCGAATTAGGAAAATCAGGCGTATATCTATGTTATAGGAGGATAACTCCTCTTCATCTGCAGTTCTAGCTGAGGTATAACCATGTAACCAGCCATCAAAATTCAGTGTCAACAATAATGTTATTGCTATTGGTGTTACATCCATTTTCAATAGTGTGGCTTTTAGAGATTCCGGGGTGCCATAATTTTGTCCCGAAGGGGTTCTTTAACTTGCCAGTAATTGTACCGACACGGCTCTCTCGAATTAGAGCACCACCAAATGAAAACTGACTGCGCCAGGATTTGATAATGCAATCTTGGCCACAGCAGGCGAGAACGTTGCCGCTGCGCCACGGAGCCAGTCAATTCAGTATCATATCAAATTTCTGTGCTGTAAATATTAACGATGAAAATTCACGAAAACAACACATTTAGGAGCTAATAGACATATAATACACACAATTTTACAGTCGCAGCTAGGTACTGCAGAAATTAATTGCACCGGCTGATTTCCCTAGACCGAATCATGGCATGGCCAATACACAGAGGCAACATCGAGGCACAGTGAAGAGACATGAGCGGTGGCCAGAGCTTTTGGTTGTCACGGCGGAGGTCCGTGTTAGCTCCCCGGCTCTGCCTAAATTCTGCTATGAGGGCTGGAACGGGGTACACTCAGCCTCGTGAGGAAAAAGTGAGGAGAGGTGGGTTCGATTTCCACCTCAGCCAACCCGGAAGTGGTTTTCCGTGGTTTACCACTTCTACTCCAGGCGAATGCCGGGACGTATCCTAAATTAAGGCCACGGTCGCCTTCCTAATTCTCATCTGAATTACAAACACACACACGAGTACAGCCAGCACAATAGCACAGGTTATCAGACAAATTCCACACTCGCCCAATTACACGAGGCTACATGACCACGAAGTCGCAAGGTCCCTAAATGAATCAACAACAACAATAGACATGATATTTTCCGACTATGTTATGGTCGCAGATAGAGAACGAACTATAAGACGGTGGTGTATCTTCCTCGCTTATGAATAGAAAATATACTGTATATTGAACCCTTGCAAAGAAGCATATGAGACTCAGTTTCGGGGGGTGTAACAGTCCATTTCGTAAAGTTGTTGTTAAGCGCTTCTTATAACATGCAGGGTAACATATAACAAAATAACATGCAGGAAAAAGTGAATACCAGGATTAAAACATATGAATTTAATAACAGATCAACAAATTTACACTAATTACAATAACAAAACAAACAAGGTCTCCCAAATGACTACCACTTGAATTAATGAACTTGCCAAACTAGGCCTGATCTCAGGAGAGATCATAAACATCTGGACCAAATGTCCCAAATTACTATAATGACATGTGCGTGTGCAGCTTTTCTACATGCGACACGATGTGTACAAATTAATGCGAGATTCGTTACCATCCAGTAAACCTTCCGGGGACGAATCTGCATTGTCTTAGAGCTAGACAGACACGAGGAACCAACTAAACACTAAATTAAACTAATCCGACACTTTCTACACTAAAATAAACAAAATATAATTTCCGCATGAAATTGGAATCACAGAGCTGCCGTAGCAAACAACAATAACGCCTAAATTTAGGACTTTTCAAATCAACACAAGTAAATTAACACGTGACCAATCAAGAAAAAAATACACATATGGCCGCTTGCCATTTTTACAAGAAAATACAAAATACACCCAACGGTGTCACAACAGACAAATCTAACAATGAAATTAGTCATAGAAATCACTAGGCTCAAAGCCAACATTTACATCATAAAACAAATCTTTCATTTCATACGATATGCGGTGATTCGTAACGGACATGGCGAACTCCCAATGTAATTATGAGCCAATGACCATTAAAAGAACAGGTTTGCTACAGATAGCTTACAGGGGTCAGTCGGTCAGCTGGACTGCCTAAACGATGAATCACCAGACATAGACGGGCGCAAAGTGGAATCTGCACATCTATCAACCCACGTGTCAATAACCTCGACCTGCATTAGCACTGGCTCGAGTCTCGAAGAAGCGTGCTCCCAAAAGCACATAATATACGTGTGTGTGTGTCAAAATAAAATATCTTAGCATTTCCCAAGGAAATCCAAGAATCAGCACTGGACAAGGTACAGTAGCCTCTGAGAGTGCTCTGCCTTTCCATAAAAATACAACCACAATATTTGAGGGCGGTAGGCACATTCTACCCCTCATCACGAAGAATCAATACACACACCTTGACACAATACACACACAGAATCACACGTATGGGTTTGACAGAAACCAGAAATAAAGGACATAAAATATTTTCCACCGACTTGCGCTCCCAATCTAGTCCGTGACTAAAGAACCTGAAAAGGACTCAAGAAAACTCAAAAAAATATAGAACTAAGGTGTTCTACAGTGACATCTTAACTTTTTGCGCTCGGCAACCCTAGTATGAATAAAAACCTGTTCGTGAAACATCTAACAACATTTACCCCCTTTCTCCTACTAAAAACAATGAACTTGAATAAAGCACCACTTGTCGACCGTGACGAGTTTCGCATTCGCATGGATAAAATCAAACTACACACGCCATGAATACTAAATATGACTCATAAGAAAAAATATACAAATCAAACAAACACTTTGGCCACGTGCCAACGTACATTTACATATAACAGTGTCGGCGCACAAAAAAATCCAAATACAAGAAAAACAAACGAATACAATATTTACAACTTTCCCGCGTCTATTCTAGCTACATATTGAATAAATCAATGGTTTGTACATCACCGTGCAGCTTGTAGAACTCAACCTCCATCCCAAGGCATTTCCCTATGGGAAATCTACTCGTCCATCGTCGACGTTATGGTAAATGCGTAGCACTTCATTCCACCAATCGACCTCCCAGAAGACATCTTGGCGTTGCTTCTTGGAAAGAAATGTTCAAAGTTATTAGTTTGCCTAGCTAGAATCGCTATGAGCTACTGACTTTCACTCACAATAATGTTCTAGGCGATTACTCAACGTAGAACTGGCCCTATCTAAGCATTAGCTTAGTTCACACGCACATATACATCACTCAAAATATAACACCAAATTTACAGAAAATTACACTCTTCGTTCTCTACGCAACTGGCTTTAACAAGTCTCTCAAATTATGTCTGCCGCGTAGCACTTATCTCGACTAGAGATCTCCCTCCGCTAAGCGTGCACTCTGCTCCCGGAGCACAAAATAAAATGTTTGTCAAACAGACGTGAAGTGTGTTCACTAGAGCCTGATAAATCGTTACTCAAACTGGCGTGGACGATGCTCACCAGAGCTCGATAAAGTTGTGTCCCAAACTGCTCATCACCGATCAATTTATTAGAAACTGACAGAAAGGGGTGGAGTGGGGGCAATCTGTGAAAATAATCTGTAGTTTTCAACTCACAGACTTGGGACTAGTATCAATCTTCTTCTTTTCATCCAAACGTCTCAACGGACTCGTGCGGAATTATATCGCATCGGCGGTTCTTCATACAAGCGTTTTAGCGCCTTTTTTTAAGGTACGCCACTCTCCGCGTGGTCTAGGCGTCCTCTCTCCTGATTTGCTGATTCAATCGTGTATCGGTTGGAACTTCTCTTCTGGCACGCCCATAATGACGCCGACTGGGGTGCGCGTTCGCCCTGAATTTGTCCTTGAACTCGGCTTAGCTGGTCATCGTCAGGAATAACTTCCACGCTACCTCTGTTGTAATCGTTGCGACACACTACCTGTCTCCCCTTTGTCAACCTCCAACATGTTCTGCCTGGGCATCAGTAATAATAATAATAAAAATCATGAAGACTTATTGATCGGCAAATCAATAAGGGTTCAATATATATATATATTTCTTTTAGCGTATGGCTTTTAGTGCCGGGAGTGTCCGAGGACATGTTCGGCTCGCTAATTTTTGAAGCTACTTCTATGCGGACACCCATTGGATGAGCTACACGTACCGTCGCGTGTGGAGTGTTGTCTGGGGAGGAAAGTTTGAATGTAAGGACGAGGAGTTGGAAGGTAGCGGCTGTGGCCTATAGTTAGGGACCAACCCCGGCATTTGCCTGGAAGGAAGATGGGAAACCACAGAAGACCATCTTCAAGGTTGCCGGCATGGGGATACGAACCTCCTCGCCTCCCGGATGTGAGCGACTGCCAGCAGTCATGCCGTAACGACCACGGCTAACTCACCCGGTATAGAAAATATTAAATATAACGTACGCAATATTCCAGTCTAACAGACATAAGAGAAGACAAAGAGAATGGCAGTGATGATATTACAGTAAATGAAATGAGTCGTTCCCTTTAATTCTTGCAAAGACCGCTACTGGCTTTATCATACTGTAGCTCTGGATCCATGCGCATCCAGCCCATAGGCCTAAGTATAGATCTCGTGTTCGCTTTTACACAAACATTCTGTGAAATTAGTTTTCTAAAGTGAATCACATCGTGCTAATTCCCCACTGTCTGCCTCATGGTGCAGTGGCTAACATTCTTGGCATTCATCCCTGTGATGCGGGTTCGATTCTCGGCTCTGCCTAGAAACGGGTGCTTAGTGGCGCAGTGGTCAAGCTGTAGGACTCTCACCATGGCGGACCGGGTTCAATTCCCGGTAAATGCATGTGAGATTTTCGAAGTGAAATGCCATGTCCTGTGGTTCAGATTCCACGTAAAAAGTAGGTCTCGTGGCTCATGCTTGCGAGATTAACGGCCACGTAAATCTACAAACTTCCTTCCTTCCTTCTGCCTAGAAATTTAATTCTGGTCTTAGGGTTGGAACAGACTACACTCATAATCGTTAAGTGAAACTGAGATAAGTTGGGTACGATTCCAACCTCAGCCATGCTGGAAGTTGTTTTCCGCGGTTTCCCATTTCTACTCCGGGCACTTCAGGCCACGGCTGCCTCTTTCCCAATCCTTATCTGATTTACAAATACACTCACAGTACTACAGACACCACAATGACAAATTCTACGCACACACACACAAGTACTCGGTCTAAAGAACCATGATGTTCATGTCCCTGAAATGGAACAACTAATTCCAGTCTTGGATGTGTATTTTTCTCTGTGCATCTATCGCTTGCTACCTTCAGACATGGGTTGAGACATTTACTAGCCCTTCTTACTAATTTCTATCTATTCAGCAGACATTCATTGAACTTACGAATATAGTTTTGTTATTTTATCATTTTAAATGATCTTGTCGACTTCGTCGTTACGCTGGGGTCTGGCGTTACGTTACGGTGACGGGACGAAATGTACCCAGATGCACTGAGGTAGTGACGTCAAGTTCCGCTTGGTGCATGTGTACCCCGACAATCTCTATCCCCGATTCTTGAAAGTCACGGGCAATCTCGAGAACCACTGGATGGATTTTGATGTGGTTTTCACCATTCTGTAAAGGATAACTCGAGGAAAGATTCTGTAGAAAATAATTTATGTATGATCAAAGGAAGCCAGGCAGTAACGATTTCAGTGAAAAAGTCCAAAACAAACTTGGCGTCCGTGCGCTTCTTAAGCTTACGCTGGGCAAACCGTTAAAAATATCAGTATACTATGAGCGTAAGAATTGGTCAGCATGAAATGTTCTACAAAAAAGTCCGGGAGAGCATATCTCTATCTTCAATACATCGCCCACTATAAGTGTTTTTAGACTGGATGGAAGGGGCACGTCATCCAGCCATCTCCCTCCGCGCGCTTGATCATGCTTTGCCCTTGGTTTGCACTTGTCGTTCGCGAGTAATTTGAAACGAGGTAAAGTATTATAAAGCAAGATAAGTATTATGCAGATAATTTTCTAACATGTTAAGAGTCTTTGGCTTCGAGCGAAGCGAGAAGCTTCCAGCCTTTCTAGCATTTTTCAGCATTTGTAGCATTTAAAATGATACAAAGTCTAGTCTTCCAGACTGACTGTCACTTTTGTTTTACTTAGGTGAGACTCGGCTTAATCTGCAATATTAAGCGATTGACGGTAAACATGATAAATTAAGGGATCAGGTTTCAAAATATTAACATAGAAATTAAATTATTACATATTTTTGATATAAATTCCGTCCTAAATATTACATCTGGCATGGGTTGTTTGAATCATCTATTAGCCTCCATAAAATAACACATTCTAAGAGATTTGAATTTAGTAACTTTTCGGGGATGTGTGGTTGATACTAGTGGTACTAAGGCTAAATCCGCGGTACCTTGTCTAAATCCGTAATATGCTTGATTGCCACCACTACACGTGAAAGCATCACCGATGTACATGGGATTTTATAAACACTTCACAAACAAAAAGTGACAGTCAGTCTGAAAGACTACTCTTTGTAACATGTTAAATGCTACAAATGCTGAAAAATGCTAGAAAGACTCTTGACATGTTAGAAAATTATCTGCATAATACTTATCTTGCTTATCTTGTTTCAAATTACTCGCGAACGGCAAGTGCAAACCATGGGCAAAGCAAGGTCAAGCGCGGGGATGCCGTCATGCTCACCAGAGCACGGGGATGTGCCCATTCCATTCAGTCTAAAAACACTTATAGTGGGCGATGTATTGAAGATAGAGATATGCTCTCGCGGACTTCTTGTAGAACTTTTCATGCTGACCAATTCTTACGCTCATAGTATATTGATATTTTTAACGGTTTGCCCAGCGTAAGTTTAAGAAGCGCAAGGACGCCAAGTTTGTTTTCGACTTTTTCACTGAAATCGTTACTGCTTGGCTTCCTTTGATCATACATAAATTATTTTCTGCAGAATCTTTCCTCGAGATATCCTTTACAGAATGGTGAAAACCACATCAAAATCCATTCATTGGTTCTCGATATTACCCGTGATATCCAAGAATCGGGGACTTAGTTTTATACTAAGTAGAGATTATACGCCAATCAGTATAATTTAATATGATATAATCCCCCTTCCGTCCAATCTTAAATTGACTGTGAATTTTGTGGAACGAAACGTTCACAGGCGAAATGAGAGTTGCACTTCCAGGGAATGGCGAGGTGAATGAAACTCAAATCCCCCTTCCGTCCAATCTTAACTTGGCTGTGTTTCACGGGCGAAAATAAGAAAACCCGAGTTGCACTTCAAGGGAAACTCCAAACACAACCACCCTTCTCAAAAGTCTTACCTCAACACGACTCAACGGTTTGCTGCTGGCTGTGTCTGGGGCAATAAGTTTGCCCGATAACTACGCTGAAACAGGGATGATAGACTCGCCCTGAGCTAGCGCGTGAACCGTCGCCTCAGTAGTATGGACACGGTTGGAAGAAATTACTGTAAATCGTAAATACACTTATAGTGGGCGATGTATTGAAGATATATAAATGTCTCACTGACTTTTTTGTAGACCTTTTCATGCTGAACAATTCTTACTCGCATATTATTTAGATATTTTTAACGGTTTGTCCAGCGTAAGCTTACAAAGCGCTAGAACACCGTTTTCTTTTTCGACTTTTCCACTGTAATCGTTACTGCTCGGCTTCCTTTGATCATAAATAATTGTTTTTGTACAGAAATCATCCTCGAGATACCATTCACAGAATGGTGAAAACCACATCAAAATCCATCCAGTGGTTCTCGAGTTTACCCGTAACATCCAAGAATCGGGAACTTTGTTTTATACTAAGTAGAGATAAAAAATGTAAACAAGTTCCCTTGAATTGCCATTCACTCTGAATGTCATTGAGAACAGGCGAAACCGATTTGAAAAGGTCGAAAAAAACTGGCGTTCGTGCGCTTTTTAGGCTTATGCTGCGCAAACCGTTAAAATATCTATATATAATACTATGAGTGTAAGAATTGTTCAGCATGAATAGTTCTACAAAAAAGCCCGGGAGAGAATACCTCTATCTTCAATACATCGCCTACTATAAGTGTTTATACGTTCTGATTTCTTCCAACAATCACCAGTTAATGAGGCGACAGTTTACGAGCTTGCTAGGGTCGAGTCTATCACCCCAGTTACAGCTTAGCTAGCGGACGAGCTTATTGCCCCAGATACAGCCAGCAGTAAATTGTCGAGTCGTGTTGAGTTAAAAACTTTAGAGAAGAGTGGTTGTGTTCGGAGTTTCCCTGGAAGTGCAACACGGCTTTTCATCATTTCGCCTGTGAACTTTTCGTTCCGCAAACTTCACAGTCAAGTTAAGATTGGACGGAAGGGGGATTTGTGTTTCATGCACCTCGCCATTCTTAAATAACGTCTGACAAGAATTTGTTGCATAAGCATCACCATGATAATATAATTAATAGTCCAGTCAGTGATTTTAACCCATCATGCCGAGACGTAAAACGGATATTGGTCGTTGTTCATTGACATTGGAAAAAAAGCGCTTTTCACGTAATGCATTCATAACTGTTCCCGGGAGAAGCCGGGTCGGGTTGCTAGTTACCGTATACAATAAAACTGGTACACAGCGATATTTAAAAATAGGCCCTATTTAATGCAGTGAACCTGCTCATATTCTAACCCTCTCCCCTACTTTTAGTGATACATCCTTTTCTAGAAACTGCTTTCCACACCGCGATCATTTCCCTTAAATCTACTAGATTTATAGTCCCTTTCTCTTACTGCTTAAATCATACAATATTTCAGATGATGCATTTTACTGGGTACCGACAAGTAAGGCCGACAGTATCCCTTCTTGCTTCAAGGCGTCACAAGCTTTGGATTCTTTTAGGCTTAATATGGCATGTTTTTAATTGTAAGTTTATTCCTTGTTGTTATCATTTCTATTCAAATGAAGTTTAGCAATCTCAGGTTATAATCTTATAGAATTTACTGGCCATTTATCTCTTTAATTAACTTTGATTTTATTCTTCGTATTGTGACCGATCTGAGCTGGGTCGATCTCAGCATCTGGGACACTCTCGAAATAGTTGGATCTGAGAGGGTAACGTGACGTCAGGGGTGACGCGTCACGCGGATTTCTGGGTGTACAGTCTAGCTGGGAACTTGTGTGTGAACTACAAGTGATGGCGCTATATTAAATATTTGCTATATTTTGATTTATGGCCTGGGACAATACTAGTTATTTATATACACGACGCACATGAAAGTGGCCCATAATTAATGATATTCGTCTTTATGCGACGGAAATGAAGGGGAACGGTGGAGTAATATTATGAAGATACTTTTCCACCTGACCGCCAGATTAGGGAGAATGAACTATGGAATTTCCTCCTAATCCCTCCCCCTCGCCTCCCCCCTTCCTCACCCCTTTGCGTAGTGAGTGTCGTGTCTTCTCCTGGATAAGCAATATTTGTGTGTGTGTTGTCTGAACCGGGATATGAAGGTTGGTCCGATCTATGCCAGTGCGGCGACAGGCATGATTGATCCAGTGTCATGACGGAAATATGCGTAGGATTATGTCTGATTGGAACTCGCCATTCTTTCACTACAGAAGTTATTGCACGGAGTCATGCAAAATAATTGGATATTCCGAAGTGTCGGATACATGAACGGTAGTCTACTACTACTACTTTGTAGTATACGGCATAACGAGACTTTGTATATTTGACTGCGTGGGTAAATGCCGTTCGTGGGAAGTGAGCTTACCTGATTACAATAACGACACTGAAAGACGAACGTCAAATAAGAACAGACCAGCCTAAATATTCGAACACGAATGGAGATAATAGTAACTGAGTGAAACATTATTACGTTAGCCGGCATTGCGGCTGCATATGTTTAAAGAGAGTTGCACGTCGCTTGTATGTGTAACTCGCGATACGATATGTTATGGAAGGCTGTACTCACTTTGACCTTGCGCGCATTAAGGGTTGATGAACGCACAGGCTGTACGAGAATCGGGCCAAGGTCAGTTCGGACAGCTGCTTGCACCAGGAGTGAGCCGCCGCATGAAAAGTTTACGTAAATAACTACGAACGAGGCAGCTGGCCGGAACGTTACAATTCACAGACATTTAAGTGTTCCAGTACGGTGAAATTACAATACAATGTTACAAGGATGTATGAGCTGTAAAATTATGAACTTAAGAACGTACGAAATGAATAGGCTTCAAATGAACGTGAACAGTCAAATTATGGAGCGCTTAATCCATAAAGGGACCTAAGTGGTAGGAGCAAGTCGTGAGACGGAAGCGTGTGCCGTGAGTTTTGATGTCAGGAGAATGCCACCCCCAGGACGATGGGAAGATGCCACAGCCCGGACGATCGGAGAATGCCACCCCCAGGATGACGGGAGAATGCTGCCGCCAGGACGATGGGAGGATGCCACCCCCAGGACGATGGGAAGATGCCACCGCCAGCACGATGGGAAGATGCCACCACCCGGACGATGGGAGAATGCCACCCCCAAGATGACGGGAAAATGCCACCACCAGGACGATAGGAGGATGCCAACTCCAGGACGATGGGAAGATGCCACCCCAGGATGATGGGAGAATGCCGCCGCCAGGACGATGGGAGGATGCCACCCCCAGGACGATGGAAAGATGCCACCGTCAGGACGATGGGAAGATGCCACCGCCCGGACGATGGGAGAATGCCGTCCCCAGGATGACGGGAGAATGTCGCCGCCAGGACGATGGGAGAATGCCAGCCCCAGGATGACGGGAGAACGCCGCCGCCAGGACGATGGGAGAATGCCAGCCCCAGGACGATGGGAAAATGGCACTGCCAGGACGATGGGAAGATGCCACTGCCAGGACGATGGGATGATGCCAATGCCAGGACGATGGGAAGATGCCACCGCCCGGACGATGGGCGACGCCGCCATTGGAAATCCTGAGGGTATGAATCCACGCACCAAGTAAAACGTCTATTTTTTCATGTAAATCGTGGAGATGGACATCTGCTTCAAATAGCCATGCCATAGATGGCTTGAGAACGTAAAACTTAACGCCATTATTACTTATTTTGGAAGAAAGTAAACAGGACTCCTGAAGTATTATTTCATTTCGGGTACATAAAATATAACGCCATTATATTAGTCTTATAAATGCAACGCAGCACTTATTTATTTCTTTGAATGCAGCATAATAATCCTGGTTTCTTTCATTAAAGTATAAGAGATGCCTATTTCACTTTGAGGCGTTAGTATTTCATCCTCTAATGCATTGCAGTATACAGTTGTTGGGAACTGTAACTATTTCAGTATAATATTCATTGGTGCAGTGTTCATGCACAATTACGATACATGTTTATCGACAGTTTGGTCGAGTATAATGGTCAATGGATGAATGCCATCCCTAATATTTATATGGTCAGTTTAGGATTGAAGTTATGATTCAATGATGTGCTGGAGATGATTAGGGACGATTAGTTAAGGTACCTTGGATATGCTTTCATATTTCCGTGCAACGTTGATGTCTAGATAAAGTCAACACGCTATGTTAAGTGAGGATCTATGTTACATGCAGATAGTGTAAGATTTTGTAGTAAATAGTTTGAGATATTAATTGATAATAATAATAACCCCTGGCACTACAGCCCATGATGGGCCTAAGCCTACCAAGCGACCGCTGGCCAGCCATTTGGCCAACAGATATTGGGGTGACGCGTGGTCAGCGCATTGGCTCCCTCAGCCGTTAATCTTGGTTTTCGTGAACGGAGCGCTGCCTCACTGTCAGACAGCTACTCAATTGTCCTCACGAGGCTGAGTGCACCCCGATCCAGCCCTCACATCAGTTTCTCAAATCCCTGACGGAGCCGGGAATCGAACCCGGGGTCTCCGGTTGAGAGACAGGCGTGCTACCCCAACAACAGGGGCCCGGCCATTGGTAATTATAATGTAGTATTATTCCGTCAAGTTGGGAGCTTTGACGATGATGATCGCAATTAGATTACAGGGATATGGTCACTAATCGTGGTGATGTGTTACATATTTTCGAACGTTTAAAATTGTTTAAGTAGAGCGATGTAGTAATTGAGTGTGGGCTCTACTGGAAAGTAATTCAGATCCTCACACATGACGTTAGAGGGAATGGCTTCGAGACGGAGGTCCATTATAGATGGTTTTGTTTAATGGAAGTAAAGGATATCAGGTGGCCACACTATTAATCTCATAATTTTTTCTGGAAATAGCAGATGTTATAATCTTATAATTGGAAGTATAGAGGATCGAAGTGGAGGAATCAGAATTCAGAATTATCAGTGGTATAAATATATGGACATGGAGGTTATGCTTAGTACTGTATAGTAACTAGTTGAATGAGTGAACATTGAACTGAGTTAATATAATACTATTTTGATAAATATGATGTTGCTTAGTTAGTGTTTTCTGTCCGATAAGGGAGATTCATCAGTAATTGTATAGAGTTAAATGGTGGTAAATAATATATCTTTTTAGGTGGACTTTAGGTGGCCAGTGTTGAACATGTGCGTGCGCGCCGATATTTTAATTTTTGCCAGGCGATCCCCTTATCGCGACTTATTCTTTGGATATCCACCGAG
Source organism: Meconema thalassinum (assembly GCA_946902985.2). Classification (NCBI taxonomy): domain Eukaryota; kingdom Metazoa; phylum Arthropoda; class Insecta; order Orthoptera; family Tettigoniidae; genus Meconema; species Meconema thalassinum. Next base: position 262,835,687 of record OX336389.2, on the reverse strand, counting down.
TTCGGAATAAATTAATTTCTTTTCCATTCCAGGGACTTTGAATTTCTTATTTTGGACTTGGTCGCAACCTAATTTTTGAAACTCGTGCGTGCTAGGCGAGAGCCATTTATTTATTTTATTTTTGATGTTGAACCCTTATTGATTTCTATCCGCTCGGTTACTGGATGGTTTTGTGGGAGTGATTTTGAAAATTGGGGACGGAAGTGAATCGGGCGGAAGTGGATCGAACGGAAGTGGATCGGACGGAAGTGAAGACGCACTGGCAGAAAAATGGGATGGAAGTGAATTGGGTGGAAGTGAATCGAACGGAAGTGGATCGGACGGAAGTGAAGACGCACTGCCAGCTGGATGTACAATTGAAAAAGTGTGTATTGGAAACGAGGCAGTGTGTGCTCTGTAGCGCGAGAATGTTATTGCAATACAGTAGGCAGTGCATTTAGCAGGCACTGGTTTGACGATCACAGTGGCAAATGTTTCACCGACTTTCATCTGTCATTGAGCAGTTAATGAAGCTTCACGTTCAAGGTTGAATATCACATGGGGTAGGACAAAGACGGCAAATGACATTTAAGTAAGCGGCATTATTGTCAAGCTGTGGGTGAGTAGTCAAATGTTAAATGCATAACATAAAGTTGTTATATGAGTGGAATAAAAGCTGTATTTTCATCACATGTGAGACTAGGTCATTTCATGATTGTAGGAAGCCATGTTTTGATTGTTTACGGCGAACTGTATGAGAGCCTTGAGAATAATGAATGCTATAATTACTGAGGAATGTGCTCACAGTATTTGAGAGTACTGTCGACGTTGTGTGTCACTTTGTTATTATGAATTATTAATGTAAAAGGAAGGAAGGAAGCTTGTAGTTTTGCGTGTCCGTTAATCTCACGATCATGATCCACGGCACCTCCCTTTTACGTGGAATACGAACCACAGGACATGGCATTTCAATTCGAAAATCTCACATGTATTGACCGTGAATCAAACCCGGTCTACCTTGGTGAGAGACTAACAGCTTGACCGCTGCGCCACAAATGTGACAGTAGCATATCTCCAATTCAATCAATACATTCATCATAGTACCAGTATCAGCCCCTAAACTGAGGAACCAACCATAGTACCAGTGTGAAAATGGAGTGTAAATTAACATTTTAAGAATGTCCAAGCTGTGTAGTATACGAGTAGGATAACATGTCAGATGTTACTCATCATATGCGACTATTGTAAGGCTCGTATCTTTTTTTATTCTCCTTTAACCCAATAGAGGATCAGTGATTTTACTTTGGATTCTTATTTCTTTGTCTGGTCATTCGGATTAGTGTGATTTGCCTTTGATTTTTGGTTCGGCGAGCCCTTTCAGCCTCCAAACCTTAAACGACTCGAGATGCTTTAGTCTCTTGCCTACCCAAGCATTTGATTTTTTGTAATATATACGAACCAAAATACACGCACTGATTTATTTTTATTTAATCGCTCTCTGGCCTTTTCTTCTAATGGGGCCGGGATGTGAGCCGGGTCATTGCTTGTCCCATTGAAAAAAACGGGTACAGTTTATTGTTGAAACTTTAAAAAATCTCCTTTAATTTACTGGTGAGTGTTTCTTCTTCATTCCTTGATCGCTATGCTTCATAGTTCGTAACTCTCATGTCAATCTTTCCCTCTACACTGCCTTCCATCCTTCTTCAACTCTTGCTCCGTACACCGACCACACGGTATATCATCACATTCAAATCGCAAGTCTTACAACAATAATATTAACGCCCGGCGATTACACATTTATGTATAGCGCAATCTTTTGATGAGCCTAGGATGTATAGTTCTGAGATACTCTTTCTAGGCTCTAAGGCTAATAGGCTAGAGCGAACTAAATATATATATATTTGTACAGCGGAATAGAGACCGGTTACGTCTTTGTAATGGAGGGTAAGGTCCATCTCCATCATGATGAAGCTACCCATAAGTGAGAAACCTGCGTATGAAGCATCCATTCAATTGTATAGGACAGTAAGTGAATTTCATATGAACAATTGGAGGTCGAATATAAATTCCAATATTTGTTTTAATATTGCAGAAACTAATTTCGTGCTGGTTAGTTCCACGTCCCTGACTGAAGCTATAATATTCCGGGCCTGTGAAAACATAACGTGACTATCTACAGTGTGCAATCCGTCCCATTATACAACGGAATTAGAAGGTCAGCAGAGCAATTGAGTTTTCATTTTTTAACCAATTTTTACATCACAGGTTACAAGTATTTGAAAATGCTTACATAAATAAATTCTAGTCTCACGTTGTCAAAGGTTGTAATTCTTAAACATAGTCGAGGCTACAGATATATCATATTGTATAAATGGAAAATGGACATGGAGATTGATGTTTCCGGTAACTGAACCCTTAGTCACCTACTGCCTGGGCATGATATCAATACACAAGTAAAGTTCATTGTTATGGAAGTGGTTATAGGCCTACACCGACTTTACCATGAGTTGGTTCAACTTACATCACTTACATCATATTGGCGATAGAATAAGGAGCTGCACATGCTGGATATGTAAGGCTTTATTTATGCCGCTCATATTGACCACTCTTAAGTAGCGTATTTGGTTTCCTCAAAAATATCTATTCTATCACTCTTGACAAAGTACCCGATGATACCACATTTAACTACTTGGAGATCTTATGGGAACTTTCGTTCAAAATAATCAATTATACACGCTACTGCCGGTACCACGATGAGACAGACTTAGCCAAACATTTACTGAGTAATTACATGGCACTAATGACCACGTTGATCTCAGACCCAAAAACCAGTTATCTTAATAACGGTGGGGGCGTGGTGGCGCAGCGGTCTAGCTGTTGCTCTCTCACCACGGTGGACCGTTTTTTTTCCTGGTCAATGCATGGGAGATTTCCAAGGTGAAATGCCATGTCCTGTGATTCTGATTCGAAGTAAGAAGGAGGTCCCGTGGCTCATGATCGCGAGATTAACGGTCACGTAAAACTACAAACTTCATCCTCATTATTTAAATGAGTAAATTCATTTCTCATGATGGAACAACCTGCCAACTAGTTAACAAACCTCCTCTCTCACTCACCGCCCCCCCCCCCCCTCCTCGCCCCTTTGCACTCTCCCCCACCGAAGTGTATCAATGTCGTGATTGCATAACGTTGCCGTCCGCTTTGTGTCAGACAATACGACTGAGAGAGGCAGATCGAAGTCCTGAGATCAATAATTCGAATTTCGGCATTGGCAGCTATCATCTTGAATGAATTTTCCCGGGTTGTTCCACACACGCTGGAATGGTGCCTCATTTCAAGTGTCAGTTTACCTACACCAATACTAGACTTAACAATTACGGTTACGCACAGTACTACTCTGAACACATGAAAATAGAAGAGGTTGTCGAACAAATTCAACACTCACGCCAAGTTCACGGGGCTGATTACCAACACGTCTCAAGACACTCAAAATTAATTGACGAAAAGCGTTGTGATGTATGTTACCAGCCGGTTCAATCTCTGCCCGAGCCTTCCCCGCTGAGCTCGATCCGACTCTGCTCGAGCCTTCCCCGCTGAGCTCGATTCGAATCTGCTCGAGCCTTCCCCGCTGAGCTCGATTCGACTCTGCTCGTGTCTTTCCCGCTGAGCTTGATCGGACTCTGTCTGAGCCTTTCCCTCTGAGCTCGATCTGACTCTGCCTGAGACTTCCCCGCTGAGCTCGATCTGACTCTGCTGGAGCCTTCTGCGCTGAGCTCGATCCAACTCTGCTCGAGCCTTCCCCGCTAAGCTTGATCCGACTCTGCCCAAGCCTTCCACGCTAAGGTCGATCCGACTTTGAGCCTTCCGCACTGAGCTTGATCAGACTCTGCCCGAGCCTTCCCCGCTGAGATTGATCCGACCCTGCCTGAGCCTTCTCCGCTGAGGTCGCTCCAACTCTGCCCGAGCGTTCCCCGCTGACAAGGGGAGGATACGATGCATGGGTCACCGATTCGAACCATCTTTAGTACACTTGTAGGGCATGACTAGGCGTATACCAGGTGCAAGCAGTAAGGTGCGCTTCTCAGCCGTTTCCGAGAAATTAATTATAAATTATTCGTAATTGTTGTACGGCGTTCATGTGCGCTGTACGTTAGACAGTTATCAGTTGGCAGTCAAAGTGAAAGGTCGTGTTTTTTCCGAGCTCTCAGGTGTGCTGAAATGGGTTGTTCTCTGGAGTGTTATCGGGCGAGGATCGGACTGTGGTATGCGAAGGGTAGTCTGGATTTCCGGTGTTTGTGTGTGCGTACGGGACCTAGCAACTTGTGGTTCATAGCCCTAGTGATAGCTGCATTGCTAGTTATTGGTGGAGTGGAAGTGAATCCAGGGCCAGTTACTCCAAATGTGAATCAGGCAAATGATCCAGTGGCAGCTTTAAAGTGTTCGACGTGCAGTAAAACATTGAAGAATGGTGTTGAGTGTGGACTATGTGAGAAATGGTTTCACTTCGGCTGTATTAAGGTCAAGAAGGAGGATTGTGATGTCGGAAATTGGTTTTGTAAAGTATGTGATACGCCGGACTGTTTGAGGGTGCAAATCAAAGCAAGGGATCAAATAATACAGGAACTTAGAGCAAAGCTTCGTGAATCGTAAGAAACGGTGAAGGATGTGACTGAACGGCTTTCTACTGGGATCAGTGTGGAAGAGGGCGTGCAGGAGCAAACTAAGGATGACGTTATCATAATGGGTGATTCAATGATACGATGGAGTGTAAATATCTTGAGGAAATCAGGTGCGAAAGTGCGGTGTTATCCGGGGATTAAAATTGACCAGCTTGCCCAACAAGTGGAAGAATCAAAGGTAGAGGACTGTGACAAAGTTAAAGTGTTGTTGCTACATGTTGGGACGAATGATTTGAAGAAGAGGGCCCATTACATCATGGGGGAGCTATACGAACTAGGCAGAAAAGCTAAAAGCAAGTTAAGAAATGCAAAAATTATAATGAGTGGCATTGTTCGGCGGGGAGATGTTCCGTTAAGGCGAGTTAAGACTGTAAATGACCGCATGGACTGGGTATGTGCACAACTGGGAATAGTGTACGTAGAAGCTGACTGCTGGATTGGTGGCCGTGACTTCGCCCGAGACGGGCTGACTCTAAATCGACGGGGCGCTTTTAACCTAGGGAGCCTACATGACAGGGTCATCGGATCGTGCCGGCTTTTGTGAGGAGGAGCAGGTCCAGAGGTTGCCAGCCGATGGGAACAGAAGGAGCTATTTCGAGGAATTTGCTGGGGAGGTAAGACTCTAAGATTACTGCAGGTTAATTGTCAGAGTTTAGGAAATAAATTAATTGAATTTTGGAATCTTATAGAGACGTATTCTCCGGACATTGTCATTGCAACTGAATCTTGGTTATATGAGGACATAAATAGTAGCGAAATAATTCAAGGGACCTACGAAATGTACAGAAGGGATCGGGGGACGCGAGGTTGTGGGCTATTTATTTGTGTGCGCAAAAATATAGCTAGTTTCTTAAAGTGGGCTGATTTGGATCATGAAATGTTATGTGTACAAATTTCTGATAAAGGAAATAAATTCCCTCTTCAGGTGATAGGGGCGTATAGAGCACCGAAAGATAACTTTTCTCTCCTCGAAACACTGTATGATAAAACTAGTACGGGTAATGCTATGAAAAAGAGCATAATAATTGCTGGAGATTTAAACCTCCCCAAAGTAGACTGGTCTGGTGAGTCAACTAGCTGTGGTCAAGCTCAGAGCGCTGCAAATAAATTCTTAAGGGAGGGGGGATTTTCCCTAGTAGTTGACTTCCCAACTAGAGACAATAATACCTTAGATGTTTATCTCGTAAGACCTGTAGAGCTGTATATTAACTGTCTGAAAGTACCAGGAATTAGTGACCATTCTGGGGTTGAATTAAATATTAGATATGGTGACATTACAAAATTAGACTCTGATGTTGCAAAAAAGATCATATTCCAGTACCGCAGGGCGGATCAGGGCAAGTTTCAGGGGTATTTGAATGAGCTATTTGTAGGATGGGCATCGGAAGTAAATCACATTAATATTCTGTGGAATAACTTTTTGAAAATTTTAAATAGCGCTGTTGATACATTTGTCCCATTTAAATTGCTGAAACAAAACCCAGATCCTGAGAATTACACACGAGAAATTAGGAGTCTAAAACGAAAAATTAGGAAATTATACAATAAAAGACATGATAGTGACAAGTATATGTTGAAATTTAAGTCCTTATCAAGAGAGCTCGTCTTAAAAAAGAGGGCTGCTCATGACAGTTATATGCAAGGTTTACTTGGTTCGGGAGGTGATGGGTGGAAAAAAAATTACAGTTATGTTAGGAGAAGAAAGGGAAATTCAAATAATTTGTCGATGATAATGTCAGGTGACGGTAAATTAATTACTGAGAAACAGGCCATTGCTAATGAATTAAATGTCTTTTACGGTAGTGTGTTCAATAAATCCAATAGCTGTGTGTTGGACCTTAACGACGAATCAGGTGCTCCCCTGTTCCAAATAAACCAGTCAGCAATTGTAAAGCTAATACAAAACTACGTTTCAATGTATCAAAGGGTCCTGATAATATTGTTAGTGAAGTACTTAAACTAGGAGGTAGGGCCGTGGCACGATACTTGGAGTTGATGTTTAATGTGTCCATTAACAATGCGCAAATCCCAGATGACTGGAAAAGAGCTACGGTAGTCCCAATATTTAAGGGAGGGAGCAGACTTGAATTGGGCAACTACAGGCCGGTTAGCCTTACGTCCATCGTATGTAAACAGATGGAGCATCTCATTTGCGACTATTTGAGGGAACAGTGGGAAACATTATCATGGTTTAATGATAGGCAACATGGATTTCGGAAAGGTTACTCATGCGAGAGTCAGATGCTATCACTTTTTCAAGACATTAGCGAATCGTTAGACCTTGGAGTTTCAGTCGACGCCGTGGTTATAGATTTTGCGAAGGCATTTGATGTCGTGCCGCATGACATGCTACTCCATAAATTAGCTTCGACGAAGATTGATAGAAGAGTAATTTTATGGATCCAAGAATTTTTGACGGGTCGTTCACAGAAAGTGAAAGTCGAAGGCATATTCTCGGATGAAATTAACGTAAAGTCAGGTATCCCTCAGGGCAGCGTAATCGGAACTTTGTTATTTTTGGCGTTTATAAATGACTTACCAAATGGGATTCGCAGTGACTGTCGATTGTTTGCGGATGATTGTGTAATATATCGAAAGATACATGACTCACAAGACAATGCAGTGCTTCAAGAGGACCTGAACCTGGTCTATAAGTGGGCGATTGAAAATAAAATGAAAATAAACACAAGAAAATGTAGTCTCTTAAAAATAGGGAAAGTGCGAAGGCAGGATTTTCAATATAACATTGGCTCGGAAATACTTATAGAAGAAGATTCTTGCAAATATTTGGGCGTTCACGTAAGGAATGATATGAAATGGAGTAGTCATGTAGGATGTGTAGTTTCAAAAGCTTACAAATCCCTGCACTTTGTAATGAGGGTATTAAAAGGAAGTAGTACCTCTGCTAAAGAATTAGGCTATTTGTCACTTGTAAGACCTATTCTGGAATATTCCTCGGCGGTTTGGGATCCATATCAAGTAGGGCTCATCAATGAGTTGGAAATGGTACAAAGAAAGGCCGCTAGATTTGTGCTCAGTGACTTTAATCCCAGGAGCAGTGTGAGCCGTATGTTAAAGAAACTTGGGTGGGAATCACTGGAGGCAAGGAGGATGAAATCTAGACTCTGCGCTATGTACAACACGTATACAAATCAACCAGCATGAGGTGAGCTTAGCAAACGATTGGGAAAGCCCACTTACATGGGTAGGAGCGATCATCCTTTCAAAGTTAAGGGCCGACCACAGCGAACAAATTATGGTAAATATTCTTTTGTAAACCGTGCCATTGATAACTGGAACTCTCTACCTGCCGCAGTCTTAGAGCCTTTTCCCAAACATATAGGTGTGTTTAAGAAAAGACTGACTATTTGTGTAAATACTCCAGTTTAATTGTTGTATAATTGTTATTGAATTGTTATGTATAATTATTTATTTGTTATGTATATCCAATTTGCCACCGGGGGACACACCCTCCATTGCAAATAAATGAATCAATATACTTTCAATATAAAGCCAAGCAGCGCGTAGTGCAGCGGTAAGAGGCCTGCTTCGTGAGCTTGGGATCACTGGATCGAATCCCACCGGTGAGAATTTTTTTTACATAGGCAATTCGTGGAACTGTAGGTGTCGTGAATAATGTTCATTTTGCAGTCAATTGTAATAACGTGTTTTGTGAGCGGGAAAAGGGTTTCTGAAACCATCGTATGGGGATCAAACGTTTGTGACATTACATACTGTACAGTATCGGCATTGCAAATACATTGGTATTATACACGGTCAGGTGTATTCTATTATATGTATACATTTATACGTTGAAGGCCCAGTCTGTTCCGTTCATTGCACGTCTGTAAACCAACAGACCACCACGTAAGCAGTGACTCTTGCTATGGGTATTGGTTGGAAATTGAGAATGGTTACAAAAAAAGACACACTGCAAATGCTCACCGGTGGGATTCGAACCAGCGATCCCGTGCTTACGGAGCAGGGCTCTTACCGCTGCACCACGCGGTCGTTGGGTTCTTACTAACATAGACGCCGCACTGTAATTGCAATTAATTAATTACTCGGAAACGGCTGAGAAGCGCATCTTACTACTTGCACCTGGTATACGCCTGGTCATGCCCTACACGTGTACTAAAGATGGTTCGAATTGGTGACCCATGCATCGTATCTTCCCCTTGTGAGCTCGATCCGACATTGCCCGAGCCTTCCCCGCTGAGGTTGATCTGACTCTGCCTGAGCCTTCCCCGCTGAGCTCGATCCGACCCTACTCGAGCCTTCCCAGCTGAGCTCGATCTGACTCTCCTCGAGCCTTCCGAGCTGGGCCCGATCCGACTCTGCCCGGGCCTTCCGCGCTGAGCTCGATCCTACTCTGCTCGAGCCTTCCGCGCCGTACTTGATCCGAATCTGCCTGAGCCTTCCGCGCAGAGCTCGATCCGACTCTGCCCGAGCCTTCCCCGCTGAGCTCAATCCGACTCTGCTCGAACCTTCCGCGCTGAGCTTGATCCGACTCTGCCCGAGCCTTCCCCGCTGAGGTCGATCCGACTCTGGCCGAGCCTTCCCCACTGAGGTCGATCCGACTCTGACCGAGCTTTCCCCACTGAGGTCGATCCGACTCTGACCGAGCTTTCCCCACTGAGGTCGATCCGACTCTGGCCGAGCCTTTCCACCTGTGGTCGATCCGACTCTGACCGAGCTTTCCCCGATTAGCTGCAATTACAATTGGGTACCATCGTGTTGACCGACTGAAGAGCATTAAATATCGAATTCTTAGGCTACACTCTAAAATGACTTCCAACACGGTAATGTTCACATTATACTACGGAACATGATATAAAATATGTATATAGCATGAACCATTTTTGGAATTTTATTTCGTACAAGAAAATGAAGAGATTGCCCGTAATGCAGTGTCAACAGACCTGTTGATCTGAAGCAGGATTAAATGTTTTAGTGTGGATACGCGAAAGTGCAGTAGCTTATTTTACATAATAGCGATGCGAATCACTTCCAGAATTATTATTCGTGCACATGGTATTGTAGCTGACAAACAACAGTGTATAGCGTTAGATGGGCATCGTACCGGCTGGATAGTGCGATATAGCGGCAGCTTCTTCACAGTTTGCAAGGCCACATTCAGAACAAATGTTCACTTTTACCCCTAGCATGTTTTTGAAAAGTATTTTGGTATTTCCTAATAATACAAAACACGTGGGTTGGAAAGTCTTTTACGGTTTTCAACCTACAAATCCATCCTTGAACCAGTCATATTTATACATCCTTTTAATGCTACCAGAAGTCAATTCAATTTGAGTGCCAAGGAATAATTTATCATCCCTCCATGGACATGCCGAAAGTGCCAGGAATGATATTTCATTCCTCTTGCAAAGCCATATTGCAACATAAGTAATTCATCTGCACCATGTAAATTTATTGTATAAAGGCTATGTGCAAAGTCAGTGTAGTGGGAATATCTGTGCAGTTTCCATGTCTTTGGAACGTATGACAACATTCCACAGTGCAGTGGGAATGTCTTCAACTTTGATCTCTTTGATCTTTTCCTTGATTGAAGCGTGAAACTTTGCAACGAGCACACTGTTGTATATATATATAGTACAGTGATATATGAGTGTTGCTTGTGTGTTAGTGAACTTTTCGAGCAGGAGGAAGAAACTGTATTTTATAATTAACTGCTCACTTTTGATATGTAACTGTTTTGTGAAGCGAGACTGGGGCGCGCATACGCAGTTCACATTTATAGTAGGAGTCCTTAAGGGCTAGGCTGAGGTTACAGCTGGCCAGATACCCATAATTCTTACGCAACTATGCGAGACTACTGTGATTGACTTTGACTGGCAATATTGAGTTCATGCTTTAACATTCTGTAACAGAATGTAGGTTGCTCATAGTGCAATGTTATGATTACTATGCAAACCTAGTGAGGTTATATTTAAACTTGGTTCGGCTTACGTTCGTAAAAACGTTTCATTAGATATTCCATGGAATGAGACCTCCCTTGTTAATTTTTGATGGCCAGTAATGATGTATAGGGTTACCAGTGGACGTTATTGTTGTGTCTGCGTGGTCAGACGTGGTATTGCCGAGAGCAACCACACTTATAAGAGGAGTATTTCCGGCGATGAATGTGTTTTTTATCTCATCGAACGAGGTTTTTTTCTGAAAGCTTTTTGGCTGCAATGTTTTTGCTATTTGAGCACATATGGTAGTGAGGCCTATGGTAGGATCACTTTATTTATGGTACAGCCGACAGCCTGGCAGTGTTTTTGCTGTCATGGTTTCATGTCGAGATGGTCATTTAGGTGAATCTAATTAAACATTTAGGGAATAATAATAATAATAATAATAATAATAATAATAATAATAATAATAATAATAATAATGGATTATAAACGAATAAATAAATAAGAAACGTAACTATATTCAAACGAAGAGATTAATTAAGTAATGAATTAAATTAAACTATTTGAACTTTGTTGATATTTCTGGAATAATAATAATAATAATAATAATAACAATAATAGCATTATCATGACCAACATTGGGAACATTATGAGAGTGTACCAATATTTTAGGACAATTGACACGGACGTCGAGACGACAAGTTGCGATACCACGAAATGTCAGAATATTGTTGTACCCCTAGGGTACGCTACCCCCATCCCCTAAATAAAATCTCCGACAAATCCAAATTCCAAACAATTACTTTAAAAACCTACAAATTACAATTACAAAATTATAAGACTAATAAGTTAGCACCTACATAAGCTCAGATAGCCTCGTGTCCCAGGCAACGACCCTAGAAAGGACTATGACTTGGGAGGAATGTAAGGATTCCGCATACGTAGCACAAGAAACCTATAAGAACCCCGGAGGTCATGCACCCGGGATCACTCAGTCTGTCTTAGCGCTACCGACGTGACGAACCGCTGCTGTTGGCTGAAAGGGTAAGTGACTCAAGCGATCACTACACTCACACTCACAATACACTCCAATCCCCCTGTGCTTGGACTGTAATGATTATTATTTGCTATCATTTGAACTGCTATTTGCAAGCGTACCTCAAAATCGAGGTACTCATTAAATTTAAAAGTAATAGAAGCCACTGGTCTTATCCTTTATTTATTTAGCTGATAAGATCCTACCCTCTTAGCTTCCCCTTTAGGTAGGATCTAGAATTAGCCGTACTGTTTACTGTTTAATTGCTTCGTGACGTTAGCCGAGCACTACCGCTCAGCGCTGACACCAGCAGGTTCCCCGTTAGCTCGCCTGACCACGACTTGCAGCAGACCGCGTTGCGCAGCTGTCGCACACAGAGTAATAAATTAATTACCTTTCCAAACACCCCCTCACCTGGAACTACCCCGCCAAGCAGTACATTGGGGAGTTCTCCTTGCTGATCGCACTGACGATCGCAATTCACTAAATACTCCATACCTCTTACAGCAATTGTCAAGCTCTCCCCCTAATTAGACTAATTTCATCCCTTAGGTTAATTCTTTGTACAGGCCACCCCCACAGGTACCTTACAAATGGTGGAGGCGCTGGGTATCATATATTCATTATTTCATTATGTCATGTCATTATTCTATCATTTCATTCCTTTCTTATTTCATTATTCCCTTATCTCATTATACCATTTCATTACTATATTCTGTCACTCTTTTCTTACTTCCTTATTTCCTTATTCCCTTAATTCATTATTCCATTTCATCATTATTCATTATTATTCATCGTTATTCATCTTCACCTGCCGCTGCACAACTTGCTCCCGCTGTAGAGCATTTACTTAGCGTTATATGCTAACTAACGTCAAGTCATAGGGGTCGTCTTGGGAAGGAGGAAGTATCTTGTCCGACGTGGGGGTAGTTTATTCCCTCATCGAACCATCAAGCCTCCATCCGCAGGTATAGCTTAGACGACGTTAGGGCATAAAAATGGGTATAACGGACCCTATGCTAGGGGAGACAGGCTATGTACTTCCTCTAACACAAGCGCTTGCCCGCCCTAACACGTCACCACTATGACCTCTCGTCGGTCGTCAACGTCGAAGTCATATCCTGTCAGGTCCTGGGCTATCCTTGCCGTCAGTCCTGGGTACAACTTACCAATGTCTACTTTCCCTTGGAAAATAGGGTCACATCTATTAAAGTGCACCTCCGTGCACAAACCATGAGAAGAAAGTGTCAAGCGGTATTGTGTTGTGTATGGTGTCATAGTTATACGGGGGGGGGATTACAGTGGTGGCTCAGTGCACTTTAGTTGCACCTGGCTCGTCGGATATCCAGCTAATGTCAGCTGCGTATAATTCCCTCTCACATGTTAGTAGGTAAGTGAAGGATATGAAGGGTATTCCCGTGTTAATGGGCAGTTGTAAGTATGTTAAAATTTGTAAGTATCGGTAACTGGATGGTAAGATAGGTCCAAGCAATCGTGGTCCTATGGGGATGTTGGGAAACATTAAGTGGTAGGAATTCTCGACCGGTGTGGGTGAGGATTTTATTGGTTAGGACCTGGGTGTTCAGCGTGATTGTTAGGTACCGTGCTGAAGGAGTTAGGTTGGCATTTATGCTCTGAACTGGCATGCAGGGTAAAATTATTGGTTATTAAAATAAAACAATGCATGCACTGGTGTTGGCGGGTTAAGCCTGGAACGCTAAGTTGTTAGCTCTAAAGTTCCGAATGTTGATTAACATATAGCCACGAGCAATAAATCATGGTGTACACCCTGGTAATTGCATGATTACCAAATGCCGTGCATTATAGGGAACAATTGTACAAGTGTTTATCTGTAGAGTGTTAATATGTATCTTGGGAGGGCGATGTGCTTTGAAGCTTGGACGCACTAGTCGCAATATATGGCATCTGGGGCCATAATAATATTATACTTCTGTCCATACTCGTAATATATATTCTAGACTTATATACTATAAAGCCTAGATGAAAAAACTGGTCATTTAGGATTATTATATAATATAATCCCTTAACTAGAGATACTGTCTAGAGATACTATCTATAGATATTCTAAACCAGGTTATATTGCAGCGCACTATATGTGTGGCGTAAGTCCTTCCTATAGGGGGGCTTATTGCTGCAAAAAAAAATATTCTATCCACCCTAGTGAAATGTGGTGGATCCATAAGTGTGTATTGCCATTCTATTAGTTGGGAGGATGGTGTATATGAATGCCATCTATATGTTAAACAAGGCTATAAATTCCACTAAATGTGGCGTTTTAATTATGGAGTTCAAGAGGGGTAAAATGCGCGAGGGGGGTAATATTAATGTGCTATCGCTTGAAATAAGTTTGCTCGTCCAAATCTGGAAGAGAATATTTTGTATAATATCGCTGTACCGCGAATAAAATAAATTAAAACCTCCTAAATGGGAAGTAGATTTGTATATTTATATGGTCACGGAGACATGCTCGTGTTTTCCTATGTTGGATTGCGTGTCTATATAAGGGTGTATTCGAGGGCAAAAGTATATTACAGCCCGCTGAGAGATAAAATACGGTGTATTTTGTGTGACGCGGTGCTGTGTGAATATCACCGATAATACTGGCTTCTGGCCGTGAAATATGCTGTCCCGGTGTTAAGTATTGAGGGATGAAGGGGGTGAACTAAAAGAAAAATATTTGGTTACCCTGCTGTGCATAGTGTATTCCGAGAATTATATGTCTCGCTCTTAGTGTCGTTTGAATGCAGCGCGCGAGAGTATATCCATTATGGCTGCCTGCTAGTTACTTGTCACGTGAGAGGCGTGGCTGGTGTGTATACGGAAGTTATCAGGTATCGCTACTGCGAGGTGTTACCAGAAGCATTGATTGGCTGGCGGGCTGTAGTAGTGCATGTTTATCGTGGCGCTATTCTGATTGGACCTGAGCTCTAAGAGTGGGTATCAAGCACGGGGCTTTGTTATTGTTCCGTAGATGAACTGTCATAAGCACGTGTTATGTGTCAAATGGAATGGTTATCATCTATACATCGTTTTAATCTATACAGCCTGTGTATTATGTAATCTGGGTGGAGGCTATTAACTGTCCGTCTGTATATCGGGAAGCTACGCATGTCCTTCTATTGAGAAATTCTAATGGGATTACGCTGTCATCATATAGTACCTAAATGTGGCAAATGATATGTATATAACTATTGTGTTTCTTGTATACTATTTATGAAATATGCTGGAGTGTGTTATACATGTCCGGAAGCATATGGCGAATTCCTGTGGCTGTAAAAATTCTGGGTACTACTATGTAGAAAAGTGTTTCAGTGGTTTGCACTTGTCTACTCCGGGAAAATGAAAAATAATGCGGGGCGCATTAATATGCTGGGTGTCCATCTATAGACAAATGTTTCTGTGTTTTACTTCCACCTCCTACGGGAAAATGGAAAATGGTGTCTATAAAATATATCTAGTTACTCTGTATTTAATTTTAAATCGTTTTATCCCGTATTGGGAATGTGTGGACGCGTGTAGCGATTCCATGTGGGTGTATCAATGTTGGGTGTCACCCTGTAGGAAAAGTGTTTCCGTGGTTTATTCCCGTCTACACCGGGAAAATGAAAAAAATAATGCGGGATGTAGTATTATGTATATTCATAGTGAATGTTGTATTCCATGTATTGGATTGTCCGTGGAGTAGCATAATGGGCTACCTTTATCGGGCATTCTGCTGTATGGTAGTGAGATTTATAAAGTGTATTCTCCTAACAGGATGTGTTCTTGTGAAGATGATGTATTCCTATTTCGTATATGCTGTTTGTGAAATCAAGTGGATATTTAGTCGTTATATATTAAATAAAATCATCGGGCCTTTGTTAATCGTTATCTATAAAATTTGGCATGATTATGTCTATGGTCGATACTCATTCCTTATCGTGATCCCAGGAAAGTAGGACTTAACCTGCCTTCAACTTTCGACGATTACTCCTATCTTACAAATTTCATATCTACCCCCTTACTCACCCCTATCTTCCACGAGGCTACCCACGCACCCCCGACGACGCCACCCATACATTTACGAACTAAAATAAAAGAAGAAAAGAAGAGAAGAAAAGAAGATAGAAGAATTCCAAGAGAGAAGAAGATGCCCTATTTTACAAAAACCACCCCCACGTCTTCGTCCAGTTATTGAGGACGATAACTAACCCTACAAAGGGGGTTGTTGTACCCCTAGGGTACGCTACCCCCATCCCCTAAATAAAATCTCCGACAAATCCAAATTCCAAACAATTACTTTAAAAACCTACAAATTACAATTACAAAATTATAAGACTAATAAGTTAGCACCTACATGAGCTCAGGTAGCCTCGTGTCCCAGGCAACGACCCTAGAAAGGACTACGACTTGGGAGGAATGTAAGTATTCCGCAGACGTAGCACAAGAAACCTATAAGAACCCCGGAGGTCATACACCCGGGATCACTCAGTCTGTCTTAGTGCTACCGACGTGACGAACCGCTGCTGTTGGTTGAAAGGGTAAGTGACTCAAGCGATCACTACACTGACACTCACACTACACTCCCATCCCCCTGTGCTTGGACTGTAATAATTATTATTTGCTATCACTTGAACTGCTATTTTCAAGCGTACCTCAAAATCGAGGTGCTCATTAAATTTAAAAGTAATAGAAGCCACTGGTCTTATCCTTTATTTATTTAGCTGATAAGATCCTACCCTCTTAGCTTCCCCTTTAGGTAGGATCTAGAATTAGCCTTACTGTTTACTGTTTAATTGCTTCGTGACGTTAGCCGAGCACTACCGCTCAGCGCTGACACCAGCAGGTTCCCCGTTAGCTCGCCTGACCACGACTTGCAGCAGACCGCGTGGCGCAGCTGTCGCGCACAGAGTAATAATTTAATTAGCTTTCCAAACACCCCCTCACCTGGAACTACCCCGCCAAGCAGTACATTGGGGAGTTCTCCTTGCTGATCGCACTGACGATCGCAATTCACTAAATACTCCATACCTCTTACAGCAATTGCCAAGCTCTCCCCCTAATTAGACTAATTTCATCCATTAGGTTAATTCTTTGTACAGGCCACCCTCACAGGTACCTTACAATATTGTGGTTATCTGACAACATTATGGGGGCAAGCCGTTTTAACAAGCCATGCTTTCTCATTTATTCTCTTTACACAGTCAGATGACGATTGTAGCAAAGTGTTAACGAATTTGTGTAGGAAGGCATTTCATTGTTTGAATAAATATTGTCTTTGTGAGTGCATTATCTATGAAATTGTATCGTGTAATCAAGTTAGCTTTGTTGTTGTTTTTTATATATTTTGATATTCTTCAGGTTAGACTGGTTGCTTATTTTAGCTTTGCATTTTCCACCGATGCTTTTCATCGTGTGTTTCATTTCAATTAGGACTTAGCTATCAAATTAACAATAACGTAAATGTAGGAAGTGACATCATCATAGCTTAGTTTATGCTTTATTTATGCAGTAATTTTAATTCATGTTAGCCTTATAAGCAAGTTAATTGTCTTTCCTTGATTTAGAATCAACCATATTACTATTAGTATTTTAAATGCTTTTTTTTTTTGTAATTGCTTAGGGGCCATTCTTACGAGTCACATTCCTTGTCTGATTTTTCGATTTTCACTTTCGTTGTATTAGGACCTTTGAAAAGGGTAACTTAACGTCATTCATATTCATTTATTTCTTTCTTTCTTTCTTTCTTGCGGACTTGCCGAAATTTAAACCCTCCAAGGTAGGCTAGGGGTTTATTGATTTGAATACATGTTTCAACGAGTTTTACCTAAGCCTGGACTATTCATTTTAGCTTTGTGTTTAGGGATGTGTTTCCTTGGCCTGTCTATGACTAATCCACATTTTTTCCAGATCCCCGAGATTAACGGTAATGTGCCGGAGTTGCCGGGGAAATCATTAGCGACAGATGATCCCCCGATCACCTTCTCAAATGGGCACAATATATATATACATGTATACTTTAAATAGACTACTGATATGTTGTGCTACAAAATATATCAACAAATGGCGAACCACAATGATATTTAGAACTATTATTATTAGCGTATGGCATAAGTAACATATATACAATTAAATATGATACAATAACAAGAAACAATTTCAAATAGAAATGTCCAGTCCTTCGATCCACTTTAGTGCTGCCTCTGATGGGATCAAGAAATCAGCCCAGCTACCCGAGTAGGCTCTCAGCTTGCAGCTGCCGACGATATGAGCGATGGTTTGCCGTGGAGCACCACAGTCGCATTCTGGTGACGTTAAACAGTTCTACTTGTAGAGTGAGTCCCTGCATCTTCCATGGCCTGTCCGAACTCTGTTAAGAGTGGCCCACTGCCTGCGTGGTAGATGGAATCCACTAGCAATTTGCGCACCAGAGAAGATGTTGTGTAGGGACAAGTCTGTGGAAGTTTCCCAACGGTCTTTCCAAACTTTCACAACGTCGAAGTTGTTGTGAGCCATGTCGGTAGCATCACGCAAAGGTGGATGGCGTGACTTCAATCTTTGAAGATTGAGTGCAGGGATGTCTTCTTGTATGGGTAGTTCAGGATTTCTGCAGATTTTTTGGTACTCTCTTAATAGGGCATTCGATCTGCGCAGATCAGGTGGAATTATTCCCGTGAGCAGCGGGAGCCAATGGATTGGCGTGGATCTGATTGTGCCCGAAATAAGGCGCATGCTGTTGTTTAGCTGCGTGTCAACATATCGGGTATACGGGATATTTAACCATACTGGAGAGCAGTACTCTGCACTGGAGTAAACCAGACCAAGGGCAGAATGTCGTAGAGTGCTTGAGTAGATCCCCAAGTGGTCCCACACAGTTTCTGAAGAATGTTGTTCCGACTTTTCAGTTTCTTTGATAGAACTACTTATTTGCTTTGGAATATGATTTTTCAGTTTTTGAATTCACAATTTCTCAATTCATTATTTATTTTTATTTTAACTACAGAAATATTCAGATGGAACGTGA
Organism: Meconema thalassinum; assembly: GCA_946902985.2. Classification (NCBI taxonomy): domain Eukaryota; kingdom Metazoa; phylum Arthropoda; class Insecta; order Orthoptera; family Tettigoniidae; genus Meconema; species Meconema thalassinum. The sequence continues at coordinate 262,817,048 of OX336389.2, read as the reverse complement.
TATAAGTGCAAAGCTATACCTTTCGTATATAAGAGAATAAAAGCTAATTCAAAATGGATTTAAATTGAGAGAGTTATACATTTTTATCTGGCGTGTTGCATATTGGGCAAATTGTCAGAGGCACTCTCGGCTTGTACCTGTGTGATATCGCGGCACTAGGAGGGTTAAGATGGAAGTTGGTAAATAATATTAAAATAGGACCATTGTGTGTAACTTAGGAGTAGTCGAGTAGACCATCTCAGTCGACAGTTTGTGTTCATTTCCTGTTAATCTTCGAATTTTGCATTCTCGCTAGCGTGCGCCAGATTTTCATTTCGTTTATGCTATAAATTTTCATCTGATTACAAATGTTGCCAATACATTTCTCTGCACAGTAATGTACTCATGTTAACTATCCCTCACCTGAATTTCAGCAAAAACTGACAGAACTAGATTGATAACAGTTTTTCTTGTCAGTTTCAGGGCACTGTGTTTTTGAAAAATATTATACTGTGTTACTACGGTATTCAGTTCAAGTAAAATACCGAAGAGACTGAACCTGAATTATGTATCGCAAATGAGTCTGAGATAACAATGCTGAGTTTTATTCTACTGGCTGTAGGCTAACGTGCAAAATATTACTCAGAAATAACAAAGCACTCAAAATTCTTCAGAGCGAGTTTTCTGGATAATATAGTGCTTAGGGGAATGTGAGTATACAGGGACATAATAGAAGTAGAAAACGAAATGTGAATTTCTTCAGCGACGCACGAGGTAGCGCGTTCGCGCTCTCAGCCCCCGTGGCTGGTCAGTGTTCATTAAAGCATTCTTTCTACGACAAATACATGTAGACCTACGCCAGATTTTTTAATCGCTTATCCTCCCAGCTCGGCTTCACCCGTGGACTCTGCGAGGGATCATTCCTCTACCGTCGCAAGGACGGTGTATGGGAGCCGAACACACTTCGTTAGCAGATAAAACTGGAGATGGTGACAGGCCAATCGTCCAGACGACCGCTAACTTGGGTCTAATTAAGGCAGGGTCAGGGGAGGGATTTTGGAAGGAAGTTGGCCGTGAATATGTTGAAAGGAACCGTCCCGACATTTGCCTGGTGATGAAAATGGAAAACGACGGAATCCGTTTGCAGGACGGCTGAGATGGTATTCGAACCCGCGCTCTCCTGATGCCGCCGTGGCAAGAGCTAGTGCGTTAGCGCTCTCGGCCACCTTAGCCGGTCAGTGCTCATTATAAATATTCTTTCTGCCATTTTCATTTGTGGCCTACGTTCCTCCTCACGAATACGTCACAATCGCCATTTCTCCAGAAGAACGTATAACCGTTGTTCAACGGTATTCATGATATGCAACCCTTGTAAAATTAAAGTTGTTTACCAATAAATATGTATTACTCTTCAAACAACTAACGAGAATCGGAAGACGCTAAATGGTTGAACTTCGTAAAGATTAATGGAACATAAAATCATATATCAAATCTCTATTAAAAGTTTAATACTAACTTCTAAGCTCAATTACTCATTTACGACGTCATCACGTGATTATTGTTTGGATGGCGCCATGGCGCGTAGTGCCGGACAATAGGCGGCAATCACGCCACAAATGTGATAGGACCCAATATTTACCTAGAGCACCATCAATCAATGAAACAGCTGAATATTCGGATTACAGCGCTCATTTGTTTGCCTTTGCAAAGTATCGCGGTACGGGGATGGGAACTATTGGAGCGACTTGATGTGCTATTGGATTTTGTGGACATCAGCTCTCTCTGGCTATCTACAAACAAGAAATATGTTTAGCTCCCAACTGCTCTCCTAGTCCATTGACAAAACCTAAGTTATACATATACGTTTGTCACGCGGATATAAATGAAAATAATGTCATGGTTAATTAACTGACATGTCGATCAAACGCCACTAAAGAGTGAGACAGCAAACTGATAATTAATGGGATTGTGCATTCACCTGCTGTGTGTGTGACCATTTTAAACTCGAATAAAGCTGCAGGCTCTTCCTCTCATTCTTTCTGTCCATATATTATTCTGCTTTATTGCTTCAGCCTATCGTGAAATGAGGGAAGTGTACTGGAAAAGAGCTGTTCGAATTTGGGGGCGTCCCCTGGTTATCAGTTCACGAGCTACCACAGTCAAGTCTTCCATGAGCCCACAACTATTGGATGTGGCTTGGTAACCACAGCTCCTCTCTTTCATCTTTCATGTCAATCACCCATGGTTAACTCTTGTTCCCTTCTAATCCTACGTCTTTCATTTTACCACCTGAACTTGGCCTTATATTTTCTTTACTGGTACTCTCATTTTCAAGGAGTTTGCTCCGCTTTGTAGGAGTAGCACGTTTGCCTCCTACCTAGGAGAGCTCGGGATTGATTCCCGGCTCCGTCAGAAATTGGAAATCTGACTTGAGGGCTGGAACAGGGTGTACTCAGCCCCGGGAAGATTCTTTTCCTTTTGTAGTGTGGCCTCCTGAGAGGTCGAGTGCCGGTCTTTCTAGTCGACGCCCGTGGGTGACCTGCCCGACGGGATGAGTGATGGAACGGATGAAGATGAATGAAACTGGGCAAGGATGGGTAAGGAAGCGACCGTGGCCAGTCAGAATGTACCGTCCCAGCATTTTCCAGGCGTTGAAGATGGGAAACCACGGAAAATCATTTCAAGGACGGCCGATGGTGAACTCGAACCCACGCGTATATCGAGTCAGCAGAGAACTTGGCCGCATGACCTAACGCTGCGCATTAGCAAGCGTAGCCACCGCTGTCGGCTTTCGGGAGGATAATTTTGTGAGACATTCTGACTATCTAAAAACAAGGTCCCCAGCAGAGTTCGGCTGAGTTCTACTTACATGTGCTGGGCTCCTCTTTCTCATGATTCCTGTCGACCTTACTTGGTCATCTCATATTCTCATCCAACGGAATTAGGGTACCCGAGGCCCAGGACGCGTGATGGCGCAGTGGTCAAGCTGATTGCCTCTCACCAAGGCGGACCAGGTTCGATTCCCCGTCAATGCATGTGAGATCATCGAAATGAATTCAGAATCCAAGTTAAAATGGAGGTCCCGTGGCTCATGATCGCGAGATTAACGGTCACGTGAAACTACAAGCTTCCTTTTTTATCCGACGCCCAGGGAGTGTTTCATGTTCCCGCCTTAGGGGTCTTGTTCAGTTAACAACCTTCAAAAAATCGTTTTTTTTTATTTGATGCTCCTATCCTTTAGGAACATTTTAGTGAAAACAAATATGTCATTATGAGCAACAGTTTTTGAGTTACGATTTAAAAGGCAAACACTTGCACCCACTTTTCGTCCTGTCAGTGTGGTGTGTAATATTTATACACTAAACGTTTATCACTCGTACTTCGAAAGCAGTTATTTTAACATCTGTTTTAGTGATAACTCTAATACTAAATTACATACACTGATGATAGTATTTAGGTGTGTTCCTACATCGAATATCTCGAACATGTTGCAAATGTATGTCTCTCACTTGGATAGTGTCTTCTTAAAGGAAAAAAAATGTGTTAAGAATATTACACAAATTTATATTTTTCTATTCAATACAAAATTTAAAAAAACTATTTGTTCAGATATGTTGCTGAAAGTGCATGAATTTATAGAAGGGGATATTAGAAATAAAATAAAACAAAAGTAATCTATAAAAACAAAATAAAAGTTTGATGCTTTTCAGTCGGTCAACACGATTGTACCCAAATGAGATGGGTTATTCCCTAATCTTGAAAACAATTACATGAGATTAATAAATACACTTGAATGACCAGTTCTCGATCGTCAAGCGATCATCATCAAAGCCATTACACTTAGGCTGTAAAATCTATGTCTGTAAGTATGGGCGAACATATTTACAATATATATACACTTAGGCTATTATGTTTCAGTATTAGTTGAGATAATGCAACTCGTCAACTAGTTGTAGTCTATGTGATGTTTTGTTGAGATACTGGAAGTGGTGATTCACCTCCGGAATTTGCTTGTTTGGAGTGAATATGTGGTTGATGTAAATTGTTAATTCAGATTGTATTGTGCATGCTACTTATCTGGTTGAGTCTTGCGCGGTCCTGTTGAGAACAGTTCACTTGGTTACTGTTTGCACTCGACTGACGGTAAATTCCTGTGTGTAGGGTATCTCATCTCGTTGAGCTATTCCCCCCTCTGGTATTCCTAAGTGCAATGTGTTCCTCGTGAAAATGTACCTGGAGTAAGTTGCCAAGTCTAGTCTCTATATTGTGGTGTATGTTACTGTATTCAGGATAATCTTCATTTATTAAAGACCTGGTTTTTAAACTCTCCATGCATAAGCTAAAAAGCCCTCATTAAGCGCAAACGGACTGATGAGAATGTCCCAGCAATATTAATACTGTCTTGAATACCGGCCTAGCTTTATTGAAGAAAACGATACATCGTACATCCTGATCCAATAACATGTTTCCTTTATTAATCCCTTAACTATCTTGGCTACATCGTTGTGTTGTGTCTAGTTTCTGAAGGGGTGTGTTTTCTAGTAGAATGAAGAGGGGTGATATCTCCATGAAAGTGTGTTCGTTTAACTTATTGGGGTTGTTTCTTTTAGCTAAGTGTATCTCGATTGCTTCCTCTCATTTGGGTACAATCGTGTTGACCGACTGAAAAGCATCTACATTTTGTTTACTATGGCAACACTGAAATATGGCTTCAAACACCATAATAACCTAAGAAGTTGAAACTTAGTGGAGTTGTCACAAAAATGACTCAGCCTTGCAAGAAAAACAACCACCGATTTTAATATTGAAAAAAAAAAATACGGTATGCTAATTATTTTGTTAAGTTTCCATGTAAAACAATACCAGTGTTTCATTTGCACAAAACCGGGTGAGTTAGCCGTGGTCGTTACGGCATGACTGCTGGCAGTCGCTCACATCCGGGAGGCGAGGAGGTTCGAATCCCTCCGCCGGCAACCTTGCAGATAGTCTTTTGTGGTTTCCCACCTTCCTTCCAGGCAAATGCCGGGGTTGGTCCCTAACTATAGGCCACAGCCGCTACCTTCCAACTCCTCGACCTTACAATCCAACTTTCCTCCCCAACGGTACTTGTAGCTCACCCATTGGGTGCCAAGCCATACGCTAAAAAAAAAAAAAAAAAAAAAAATGCACAAAATTCCGTTTCAAAGAAATAATATGTTCAAACTTACTAAAATGTTACCTTGGTAAACTGTAGCAGACCCCTTAATTGACCCTTGTCTCATCTTTCCTGATCCCTCATTCTTCGAGGGGTCAGACCTCTTGATGTTATTTTCATGGTGTAAATTAGTAGTTGTAGTTGTTCGTGTGTATTTAGTAATCAATTATAGTTGTCCTTTAATGTTCATCTTCACGATCACCCAAACCATTAGGGGCCGATAACCCATATGTTAGGCCCCTAAAAACAACAATTATCATCATCATCATCATAATCATCATCACCATCATCATCATCATCATCATCATATCTACCAACGAGAAATATATTTTGCTTCCAGATGACCTTCCAGTTAAGTCACAAAAACTTAACGCTTGTCACGCGGATGTAAACGAAAATAAAGGCATAGGTAATTAACTGACACGAACTTGATTCTGCAGGCGATATAGATGAGCAGTGGTGGGTCAAGATCCAAGATGTAGGCTACTGTTGAGTCGAGAAAAAATATTTTGTTTTCTGTTCTCATAATTCTTTGACTTTTCTCTGGTTTAGAATAATAATAATAATAATAATAATAATAATAATAATAATAATAATAATAATAATATATTAATAATAATAATGTTCTTGATTTACGTCCCTTTACACTACTGTTCGCTTTATACCCAATGCACAGTAGCAGTAAATGAACGGTATGACGCGGCGTCCGTGACGCTGCGTCTCCATGCCCGAAAATTCCCACGTAGCGTAGAAGTGACGAGCGTCATTCTCCCTCGTATACTGTAAGGTGTATTGAGACTAGCTATTCATCCACTAGAAATGTTGGCTGTCACTTTAAGGGAAGTGCAATCTGTATACTGTAGCCTACGTATAATTATTTACATGGGAACTCTTATTAACGATGTAGGAATGGAAACTCTTATGCCAATATATATTTATTATTATTATTATTATTATTATTAATAATATTATTATCACCATCATCGTCTCTCTAAGAGCGTTTCAAATCTTGCCGATTGTTAGGAGATAGCAAGAAGATTACAATCTGAAAATTATATTAGTCGGTGCACGAAACATCGCATAATTTGGGATATTTCTTCACTTCCTCAATAAACAATTCTACATCTATTTCAATGTCCATGCTGCCCAGCATGTATAACTGACGCACGTATGCATGAACCAACAGTCAACAATGTACTGCAATGACGTTGGAAGTCAGCGTTGACTCCACGTACTAGCAGGAACCACAACTCCAAATAATGACGCTACGTCACCGCTGTTGGACATCACCTGACGCTGCGTCTCTGGAGTCGCGTGTGCATTGTACTAATTGAAAGCAATGCATTGCTAAACCACGCATCAAAATAACGCCGCGTCATAGCGTCCTTTAACCTCTAGTGTGCATCGGGCCTAGAGAACACATCGCTGATAATATGTTGAAGCATGCTCCAAGGCAGACGTTCACAACCTAGTGTTCGCGAGCATCACGGTGTTCTTTAAATGAAATTTGGTGTTCTAATATGAGACAAAAAGATCCATTCTTCAATTCAAATTCTTATGCACGAACCGGAATGGTAGTCTTTTCATTGCTAGATTACACAGTCAGACATTTTATTATGTTATTAAAATGTATTTTCAATCTATACTAAAAATAACTGGTTATCCCCGTGCTTTGAGTACCACGAAATATGCTGACTGGACTCGACTGTCCACACGTAAATGTAGGCCTATCTTATCTGCAGGAGTCATGCAAGCAGTTAAAGCATGCCTGGTGATTGATTCATCCCTAGTCATTGCAACACTTCTCAAAGGGAAAGGAAAAGGAAAGAGAGGCGCATGCTTGTTTTATGATTATTATTATTACTAATATAATTATTGTTATTATATTGAATTTAATGGTTGTCGCGTACCTGGTATGGCACAAGGGAGGTGCTTACAGTCTCAAAAAGGTTGTGATTGCCTGCCAGGGATTAGATCGTATAATGTTAAGCATACTTTTCCGGAAAGTAGACATCTCGTCACACTGGTACAAAAATATCGATCAAACAAGGTCATCTCCCTCTCTAAAATGTAGATTCCTTCTAAAATAAGAATAAGAATTACCTGAAAGGGAAATAATATGAAGTCCGGTACAGCAGTTTCCTAGTTCTTAGAAGTGTCTGGTATGGGGTTTCACCCTGGGTAACCAACTTGGGCTCATCGCAAGGGTTCTTTTAGTTTAATCACTGGGCCGTTTGTTATTCTTAAAAACGCGAATACAGTTCAAGCCAAAGTACTTGGCCGGTGAACCCAATCGCGCAGTCGTGTACAGGACAGACGATGAACCTCAGGGATGTCCAATTGATACTTGATTTGCTTTGCACGCAACTGAAAACCCAATTGCACATGCATGAGGTTCGCGGGCTGTCTTCCGTACCACTGTGAAGCCGGTACTAACTGGCCAAAAACCGTAGCGTGAGTTACGACTCCGCACTTTTGACTTCAGTTATTGAATATTCTCAACTAATTAGTTAAAGTCACATAAAAATTAAACGACTCTAAGAGTAGTAACCTTGGAAATTCATGTCATGGAATAGAGAAGGAATAAACAAAATACAATAAAAATTTGTACAGCCTTGTCACCACAGAATTAAAAGGTAAAGGTTGTTCTCTCGATTGCAAACGTCCCTACATTCATAAAATATAACAAATAAGAATTATGATTTTGACAATTTTAACCGCGCGACATGCTCCTAGTCATTTTTGAATGGTCCGTCAAAATAGCTTTCGCTGCTTTCACCACTGTGTCTGATGATGGAAAATTCTTCCCATCTCTCGATAGATAAAAGTCTGATGGAGCTAAGTCTGGACACTCGTGAGAATGAGCAACATACTGTGCCCTTGCAGCAAGAAATATGCAAATCACAGTATGCCAGCATTGCTCAATTCGGGATTTTTCGGGGCTGCGGTAAGTTCTCCCACTCTGTGACTTACATATTTTGGATTAAATAGAGGATACACTTGCAAAAATAACAACAAAATCAACTCCTATTTTAACACATTTAATTAATCAAAAATTATGGCGCTACAAACAAATAAACACATAAACTACTGACCAATATCATTCTACTTGTCCAAAGTGAACAAGGAATAGCATAAAAATAAAACAAATATTAGATTAAAACACATGGTTTTCTTTAAAACTAACAATTCACGATTATTTTCACTTCCATAAAGTACTTATCTTAAAGTTCCAAATAACTACGAGCTTCTTTGGCTCGAAACTTTCCCATAATAATGGTGTCATATTTTTGTACACCTCAAGAATTATTTTTATCTTTTCTTATCATCAAAACAAATATATAATTACATTTAAAATTACATGTTAATTATTCACTTCAATATTTGGGCATATCACATGTTCTCCGTATTTACTATCTCTCTCAAGTTTTGCAAATTCACTACGGTGATCGGGAAAACTATTTGTGTACTCCAGAGTTATAAAGATTACTTGACAAAGTCAAAAACTATGATCACTCCCGAAACCTAGTTATCTTCACAAAACTCGTGGATTCCTTCTTTTCCATACAATATTACAATAGGGATTTTATTTAATTCATTTGTCTTATAAGACCATTATCACATAAGAAAACTACGATCTGAATTGGCAAGTGATAATATCAATCTACAAGGACCTCGGTTCAACGCCCGGGTCATTAACAACTTTAAACACTCACGGTGTATTTAACACATCTTACAAGACGGTTTTACCCACCCTCGCTCGATGAGGGTCAGGCCATTATACTCGGGCGTGATTTATGACAAGGAAAGCGACTCTCTGCCTAACCTACGGTGGCAGCTCTCTTCAATGCTTTAAAACAAACCTTCACATTATTCTCAGTTCTGTGGAGAGACCTGGCTTTTACTTCACTTATTTCCATTCAACAATATTCTTTGGCTCATACACCACTTTCGTAACCTTGGCATTTATTAATTATGAGAGGGTCCTCATTGATTGGGAAGATTAATACACATTCTACGACGAATAATTAGGGGCTTTAACAACAAAAGGATTCTAGGTTCGAATCTCTTAACATGCCTCGGGAACATTTCCACATCAGAGGACTTATACAAAACGCGATTTAGGGTCAAGCCGTAGCTTACAGGACCTACGCTCAATATTACCATACATTAGCTCCCTTTTAAATAATACACACATGGCCTCGTGATCCACGTCACAATTTAGAGGACTTACAACATATCTCAATTCACTGCAATCAACTACCCTCCATTAGTAACTTACCAAGTACTTTAACTTTTACGCGTTCCTAGCGTGACTTTTTATTTAATTGCGTTCCATTACGCTACACATTACTTTACGGCCGAATGTCTTCCAAAGAACTGATAAATTTCATATTAACAATTGATACATATCTTAATTCTTATATTAATCTTTTCCGTTGACAATAAATCGCTCCCTTTTTAAGAACATGCATTCACATCATGTCTTATACATTTGTTAAGGCTTCAACGCTCTATATTTTTATATCATTCAATTTAATCTTTATTTAGATTTCTTTACCTTGTTATTCACATCATGTTTTCATTCCTTACAAAAGCTCAAAAGCTATTTCTTTCATATAATTCAAATTTACCTTTATGTAAATATCTTTGTTATAATTATTATTATCACGCTTGCTTTTATAACATTCATTAAATACTGACATTTTATTCCATGCATTTCCTCTACAGGATTTATTATTTCACATACTTATTTATTATTTCTTAAAACTTTATTTTCGTTCAGATCGCGTTCTTATTTAGTTATTATTCATTTAAAAAAACATCCTTTCTACTCAAAACTCCGGTGGAATTGTACACAAAATTTTTCCCGACACCAAAACATAATGAAAATCTTTACTTACATGTTTAAGGTCGCTTTCTGACCTTTATTCTCGTTTGATGTGACATTTTGGCCCACCTTCTTGACCTACTCCATATTGTACAATCTCATCTTATGTACAGAAATTTCTTGACACATATTCACTATATTTAACACTGACAACATTTTTTTTATACACTGGTGTATCCGTTTTGAACACACATTAAAACACTAAAAAATATTACTCTGGTACATATTATAACACATATCACTGTGCATAAAAACGCTTTCACTTTACCTAAAACACTTAAAATGATACTCTTATTTCTTTTCTTACAATATTTACACTTCACTCCTATCACACGGGCGTATCTCAACGATTTTGACAATTTCTGTCGGCGGTTGATGATCCCTGATGTGAATCCTATCGACCTGCATTGGACGTGTGATTTTACTCGTTCAAAGTTTCTCTCTCCTACAATGGAAACTACTGGTTTCAGTCTCTCAAAACCGCTTCTATTGTCTATTACTCGGCTTTACTTTATCTGCTTTAACTAGGCGATAAATGTCTTTACTTTGCCATCACCTCTATTTATATATGGTGGTCTATCGCACCCTATAGTTTCTATATCTTGGCCTCCCTTCGAGGACCGTATACTGTCTATCGTACCCTATAGTTTCTATATCTTGGCCTCCCTTCGAGGACCGTATACTGTCTATCGTACCCTATAGTTTCTATATCTTGGCCTCCCTTCGAGGACCGTATACTGTCTATCGTATATTTTTGACGTTTTCTCACTAGAGTACGTTTTCCCTCTGGTTTCGAACCTAAGTTCCTAAGTTCCTTTCGCTTGAACTTCTATCTTTCGCAATCGTAATTACTGTTTAGTTCCTTTACCGGACTTAATGTCTTTAACAATGTCTTTACTAGACGTAACGCCGTTTATTTGTTGGAGTTCTTATAACTTCGTAACTGTATTGAACTAGTATTCTTCTGGAACTCGAAGTTCCCTACTGATCGCTGTGTCTTACTTTGGCGATATTGCTTTAAAGTCCGTATATTTAATGTTCTTTATAATTTAGGACTCTTCAAAGTCTCGAACTGCTAACCCTCAGCGTAGCGTACTTATATCGTAACTGGTCTACACTCGGTGAACTTGTAGCATAGCCTCCCACAGGCTCTGGATCAATGTCTGATACAGCTTAACGTCCCCCTCACGGGCTCTTGAATACTGCGTATACGATGTGGTGCAGCACTTCCGCTCACGGAATGCTCGTAGACTGATGATTATGATGCTCCAGCGTAACGCCCCCCTGGACGGACTAATACTGCATGTACTGATACAGCGTGACGTTCCCCTCACGGGCTCTCGTAGACTGCATGCACTGATGCAGAGTAACACCCCCTCACGGGCTGTCAGAATAACTGCATGATTGGCTTGGTGAGGCCAGGAGTTTTATACCTTTCAGTCACAAAAAGATAAAATCCTAGTCCTTTTCGTGACCAACTTCTGAACTAATTGTCGCACAATTATAAAAATCGTATCTCCAGACAGCTCGTCTTCCAAACGTAAAATAATCTTCCTGTCCATAGAAATCGATCGTGCATTTCCGAGATATTAATTAATTTCTCGTCCTCAACTGTGTGGGTGGTGCTGTTCTTTTTTTATTCTCCCACTCCTTGGGTCTCGGTGAACCCCCAATGACGTCTACTTGCGTTTGCAGTTTTCTCCTGTGCAATTTTTACAAGGTTTTTCTTAACACAAAAATCTCTAATCCAAATTGATTCACCGTACTGTATCTGTTTACTTATTTTTATACTCGTAAACGGGTTAAATTTAATTATTCCTGTTCTGACTCAGCAGCGAGGTTGCCATATTTCTGCAACGTAAGAGCAATTTCCGAGTCCAGCTTCATCGTCTTACAGTCAAAACTTTCCACTCGTTCTAATAATATCCATGACTGGCTCCTTATAAATGTCAAGAGGCATGAGCTCATCTAAGGAACACCTGGCACTAGCGCTTGCACAATGTTAGGCTGTAATCCTGGCTTGAAATCTCTCTCCGTTCCCTTAGAAACTGTATGATTCTTTCATTCCTTTCTCAAAGTACATGGATTCGACTCTCTTTGAGGCCATGGTACATGGGTTCATCTCTCCCCTCCTTAGGTAAATAAATTTTCGAAAAATTTTGAGGAAATTTATTTTAATTATCAAAAAAAAATATCTTATTTTTCCTTTTTAACTGTCTAAGCCATCATAACGTTATCCGTACCTTCTGATTTTTCTTCCTTAAAAATCCCACGATAATTTGATTTCTTTCATCTTTTTAAGTCATATCCGGTAATTGTGTCGGTTGGGTACGCTCTGTCCCTACCCTTTCTTTCTCCTTTTTATTTGTCTGGATATCAGGTTTCCAGAACCTCATTCTTCTTTACCGGTGTGGTCTATCCCTACCCGTTCCCTTATTTCATCATTCTCCTTTCTTAAATTGAAATTTTGTTCTTCAATAAAATCAATTATTTCTTTTATTTCCCAATATAATTTCTCCAATTCGCATTCGCACTCGAATTTTTGAGCTCTGTTTCCTTTTTCTATCTCATTCTCGTTTCTATCAAAATTGGATTCTTCATCTCTAAATGTTTCCATAACCAGGGCTTGTTCATTGGCTTCATCGAAGTCTTCGGGAGGGTAATACACTTTTAAATTTGCTGAATTCATGGTCACTTCATGATTCGTTTCACAGTGCCGAATTCTATAGGCATTATTTCTCAAATCCCTTATTATTTGATACGGTCCGTGGTACATTTTCTGGAACTTTTTGTACACGCGGTTCCCTGGATCCGAAATGGCGGGTCTTTTTACTAACACCATTTCCCCTGCTAATAATGGCCGATGATACCTCTTGTGCCTATTTCTTCTTTGTCTCCTGTCGGCTTGAGCTTTTAGATGCTCAAAGGCTCTTCTTATACGTACATCTCTTCCAGGCTGAGCGTCTGCTGGCCTAGGAATTACCAGACTCCAAGGTCTCTCTGGTTGCTCATTCCGATGTAACGTTATTGGTATCTCTCCCGTAGATTCATGGATTGTGTTGTTTATACAAAATTCGATAATATCCAAGATATCTATCCACTTCCAATTTTTTTCGGCACAGTATATCCTACAATACTTGGCCGTCTCCCTCATCACTCTTTCTACAGGATTTGCCTCAGGATGGCGAATACTTGACAAAATCTGACGTATTCCAAATCTTTCTAATTCTTGTCTGAACTCTACACTGGTGAAACAACTACCGTGATCCGACAACAAATTCTCAGGTTTTCCCAGAATCGGTATCACTTTTTCTTTGAGTCGTTTTAACACCTGTTTGGTACTAGTCTTCTGTATGGGAGCAAGGACAGCCATTTTAGTGAAGACATCCATAGCCACCATTATGTGTCGATTTCCTCTTCTTGCCTTTGGCAAAGGTCCGAAGTTATCAATAGATATGATTTGACCTGGCCTTTCGGGCAACAATGGTATAGGCTTTTGTCTCATCAGAAGTGCATTTGGTTTGATCCTTTGACATAAATCACATGTCTTTAGCGTGTCCCTTACAGTTTCTCTCAGTCTCGGCCATACAAATGCTTCTTTCAGCATCGAGACTGTTTTGTCGACTCCCATATGTCCGAACGATCTATGGGCTAGCCATACTATTTTCCTCTGCAAAATTGCAGGTACAACAATCCTTAATCGTGTATGGTCAGAGTCCACTAACTTATATAATAATCCATTATAAAATGTGTAATCTTGAGCTATCTTATTAGCTTCTGTGTACGCTGGTGTTCCCCTTATCAAACTTCCTTCGAGGAAAGATATGAGCATGTTCATCCATGGATCCTCACGTTGCCGTTGACTAATGCTCCTTAACTCATTTAGAGTACGCTGATCCCTGTCTTCCAAATCAATAGCCATTACTTCCTCTTCTGTGGACTCTGGCTATCTACTTAAGTAGTTTGGAACTATATTTTCTTTTCCTGGGCAGTATGCTATCTTTACATCAAACTGTTGAATATATAAAGCCCAACGCATCAACCTTTGACTGGATAGATCAGTCTTCATCAAAAAGGTTAAGGCTTTATGATCCGTTCTTAAAATGACCTGAAACCCATATACGATCTTTCGCCAATATTGCAGCGCGTGCAATATCGCTAACAGCTCGATTTCGCTGATCGTATAATTTTTCTCGTGTGGTTTCAGTCTCCGACTTGTGAAAGCTAGATAATTTTTCTTATCAGGGTTATCCGGGTTTTCCTGATATAGCATTGCCCCTATTCCAATCTGGGATGCATCTGTTTGAATTATAAATTTCTGATTAAAATCAGGATATCCTAGCTTCACATAGTTTAAGAGCATTTCCTTGGCCTCCACGAATGCTTTTTCTGTTTCCTCCGTCCATTTCCACTTGCTCCCCTTCTTCAGAAGGTCCTGTAGTGGTGCAACAGTTTTTGTGTATGATGGACAATGTCCTGAGAAGAAACCAATCAATCCCAAAAACTGTCGAACGTTCTTCACCTTCAAAGGCCTTGGAAAATCCCTTATCGATTCCAATTTGCATGGATTTGGTTTAACGCCATCCTTATCAATCACATGCCCTAAAAATGTTACTTGCCTTTGACAAAAATTTGACTTCTTTAAATTGATTTTAAAATTTGCCCTTCTTAAGTCTTCCAATAATTTCTTCAATTTTTCTAAATGTCCCTCCATATTCTCCGAGGTAAGCAAAATATCATCCACATAACGGATAGTTCACTCTTTCACTTCCTCTGACAGGTTTCGATCAAGCGCTCTTATTAAGGCAGATCCCGCGGTCTTCAATCCAAACGGACATCTCCTAAAACAATAGGTTTGTTGGTCGAACTGAAATCCAGTCAACAAGCTGGTTTTCTCTTCCAGTTCGAGATGATGATACGAAGAAGTCATGTCAATATTTGTGAAAATCTTCTTGCCTTTGAACTTCCTCAGTATTTCTTTTATGGGTGGTGCCGAATCATTTTCTGGTATGATTTTTGCATTTAAATTTCTGGCATCTAGACTCACCCTTACTGAGCCATCCGGTTTGCTCACAATCACTAATGGACTAACATATGGTGTCGCCATCTTTTCTATAACACCTGCATTCATCATCTCCTGCAGTGTTTTCTTGGTTTGTGGGTAATGTTTTTCCGCAACCGGGTATGGTTTTTGTCTGAACGGTGCCCAATCATTGACTTGGAACGCGTATTTAAAATTTTCAATCTTCCCTGGCTTGGAATCAAATACATCCCTAAAATTCAATAATAATTTCTTTAATTGTTCCTTATTTTCGAGGTTCACTTTAGCTTCCTCTACTTTTCCTGACAGGTTGGTCTCGAACTCAGTTTCCAAATTATCTTCGAGTTCTATGTTGAGGACCTCAAATATCCTTTCTCTGTCCTTACAACCTTCTTCCGTTACTTCTTCCCCATGCCATACCTGTTCTCCTATTTTCACATCCTGTTCCTGTAGGTTAATGTTTTGTTCATCCACATCCTCTCTTTGGATTCTAATGCAGTTTCGCGCTAGGTCTATGATGACCTTGTTCTCACGGATAAAATCAATACCTAATATGACATTATACGGTAATTGATTTACCAGCAAAAAGCATTGCGAAATTTCAGCGTTACCCATGATCAGATCAATGTATACCTGAAATTTGCATGTTAAAGATTTTTCAGGGATAATTCCCTTAATCTTTACACTTGATGTGGGGATTTTTAATACGCGGCCTCTTGTTTCCAATTCATTCAGAAGGGTTTGCGTAATTAAACTTATTGTTGATCCGGTATCAATCAATGCCCTGACCAGTAATCCTTCTATTCTTAGCATTATTATGGGTAATTCTCTTTTGATAGGTGGGATTCCTTCCACATCCTCATTAATTAGCTCATCTGGTCTTGCTATCCAATTCACAATTTCTACCTCCTCCCAGCTCCTGGTATGTTTCCACTTTTGACGATTTAAATTTGGATTTTTTTTTAATCCTGAGGGCTCCCTTTTCCCTCATTCTTTAACTGAGCTTGTAGTTCCAAGCTTTGAGCTCCATCTAGTCGGTCGGGTGATTTCCGGTTCTTGATTGCCTCACTCCAACGGACTTTTTGCCTTTCAGGTTCGTCTGGTCGTTCGTTCATGTAACGAAGACTTTCCTGATATCTTTCCTCTATTTCGGCCCGGTATTCATCATCCCTATCCTCTGGCCTTACGTTCCTTCTGGGATAATTCTCCCATTTCTTTCTGTTTTCTTGCCTCTGATGGTTATTGTTATAGGGTCGGCTCTCTTGTTGCCTATAACCCGTATTCCTAGGATTTCTTCCTCGATATCCTCCTCTGTGGTATGGCTGTAAATCCTCTAGGCTCTTGGTGCCCATACTCTCGACCTAGTCCTTGAGTATCAGTACTGGTGGACTGATTCCTGGTCGATGGTTTTTCGCTGGTTTCCTGACTGCTGGCCATGTGTACCTGTTCAGTCTATCTTTGGTGCCTAGGAGTTACGTGTGACGTCGTCATGTCTAATTGACGTAATACACTCTCCACTTCCACAGCACTTCTGGCTTTGGATGAGATTAACAGCCTCTGAATCTCATATGGAAGTTGTCTTGCAATGGCGGCACACAGGTCGTTCTCAGCTGGAGCAATGTCAAGTTCGCGGAATTTACACAGCTGAGCGGTAAAAAATTCCGAGTACTTAGTTGGTGCATTTGTGCTGTACTTCCTAGAGTACAGATCTAGCCTCAAATTCTCCTGGACGTCTGCTGCCCAATATCGTTTTAAAAAGGCTTCTCTAAAGCCTTCCACCGTATCAAAGGTGTACCTGAAGCTACTGAACCAAGTGAGACAATCACCTGCCAACAACTTCTCAATAGCTCTCAGTCTCCGATCCTGAGGAACCTTCATTTCGTTTAAGTACTCTGCGACTTCCTTTAGCCAGTATTTTGGAGTAATTGACATGTTATTACCCGTAAATTTTACCGGTCTGTCCTCATTCGATTTGATAATGTTTATTATCTGACCATTTGTCTGATTCATGTATGGGGTTGACATCGCCATCGGATATCCTGGGTTCTTATAAGGGCTCTCCCCTCCTAAGTCCCTATCGGTATCTGTGCCTTGTTCACGGGAATCTACCCATCCTGTCTTTGGAAACTCCTCCTGATTCTCAAATTCTAACTTCCTTTCCCTTCGGGCACTTTCTTCATTAGCCATGAGTTGGATTTCCATTTGACTGTTCTTATGTTCAGTCCTCTCCAACCGGGATCCTAATTCATTTTGAATTCTGTCCTGATTTTTCTTACTGGTTTCCAGTTCTTGTTTGAGTTGGTTTTTGTCGTTCCTGAAGCTATTCCTGATTTCATTTAAGTGTTCTTCTACATCTTTCTTGATGACCATGACCTGTTCTGTTATAATTTCTGGTTTAACGTCACCTCTGGTATCTAGGTCTTCTCGTATTTCCTTTATCTTTTTCTCCATCTCTCTTTGTCCTTTGACCATATTTACTTTAATTCCTTCAAATTTTTCCTCAGTTTTCCCTTGACTCTTATATAATATCATCAAGTCATTTTGGATCTGGCCTACTTCCATATGAGTTTTTCCTACTTCGACCTTTAATGTTCCGATGGTTCCCTGAACATCATTAATACCCTGACTTATTTCATCTATCTTATGGGTACTTTCCTTATTTTCGTCCTCTCGTTGTTTTCTTTCACTCTGGAGATGCCCCTCGTATATACCTAATCTTCGATTTATTTCACCCTCATACTTCTTTAAGTTATCATCTACCTGCCCGGTAAACAGCTCAAATTGACTTTTCATATCCCGCGCATCCTTTTGATTTTGATTTTTCTTCTCAGTTACTTCGGTCTGAACTACACCAATTTTGTTCTCGAGGGTTCCTACTTTCTCCTCAACCTTTCCAAATCGGGTTCCTAGCTCATTCGCACTTTGTTTTATTCATCCCGGGATGTTTTACAGATATCGCTGTTAGATTTTATCTGAGCTTCTAATTTTTTCTGCACATCTTGGATCTGGGTTACAAGTTTCTTTTCACATTCCTCTACATTTTCTTTACATGCTTTTTCCACGCTATTTAATTTAGTTTCTATATTACCAAAATTATCCTCTAAAATTAAAAAAATTTCTGGGCATTCATTTTGTGATTCTCCCATATTTTTGTTCATAGTATTTATTTGGGCTTGCAATCCTGAATGAAATCCTTTATTTTCCTCTTTTAACTCAGTTAACTTACTCTCAAACTTAGTGTCAAAACCTTGAAATTTATTATTCATTGTTTCCTCCAAAACCTTGGATTGTGCTGAAAAATGGTTTGAATTTTCTGTTTTTATACTATCGAATTTGCTTTCTATCTCAGCCGTCAGTACATCGTTATTTGCTTTACTGTCGGCTCTTATAGACTTTAACGTCTCATCTTTTATAACTTTCAGCTGTTCTGCCACGTTATCCCCACTTTCTGTTTTAATCTTTTCTATCTCAGCCTTCAGTTCCTTATTCATTTTTATACTGTCGGCCTCGATAGCTTCTAATTTAGTTCCCATGTTATCACTATTAGTTTCGATGGCTTCTAATTTAGTTCCCAAACTATCACTATTAGTTTTTAGTGACTCTAAACTTTGATTCATGGATCCTAACTTTTGGTTATTTTCCTCCTGTTGGCTGTCCAACTTATTCAAACTCTCATTTATGGATTCTAAATCCCTATTATTTTCACTCTGTTGGCTATCCAATTGATTCAAACTCTTATTTATGGATTCGAACTCTTTTTTATTTTCATCCTTTTGGAGACTCAATGTATTGTCTATTGTTCCCAATTTATTGTTCATGGTCTCCCACTTTTCTTTGCTATCGGCTTTTATAGCGTTCAAAAGTTCCTGCCTCTCTTCCCTATTCTCTTTTTTTGCATCTTCCGTACTTTTCGTACTTATTTTTACTATCTCGTCCCTATTCTTTTGGAAATGTTCATCCAAACACTCCTTTAACTCCATCATCGTCACCATCTTATTCCAATATAAAAATACAGTAGGCTACTCATGCCACATGATCACTTTCGTGATGTTTATAGTGCGTTTTTCTTTTGTGCCGCATTTGTCAGTTAAATGCTTTTGAGACCACCGAACGAAAACATATGTACTTATTCATTTCTGTTAACATTATAATGTTTATTACTAGTGTTTAATCTCTCTCTCTATATATATCTAAGACTCTTACCTCAGCGTGTTAATAGGTCATGCGCCTCCAGCTTACGCTCGCATACTGAAAAGGGTGTCGACTTGCTTGCTGCCTTCCTGTATGACTGACGTCACAGCTTGCCCTGGCCAATCATCGCCCGCCAGCCTGGCTTCCAGACGTTTCTATGATGTTATTATTTAAGTGGCGGCGTTTTGCTCTCCATCAGCATTCCTTCTTCAAACCTTCTACGGTCTTCTTCAACTAGCGAGAGGCATTCGTGCCTTCCGCCCTTCTCCGGGGCCTTCTAAACTTCAGGCCTAATCTGCATTTATGAGTGAACTACCAGGAAACGCAACAGCAGAGAGCTTCAGCACTGAGAAAGTGCATTCTACGTTTTTACTCCAAACCGCAAGAAGCTGCATCAAATCGCAGTTCTAAATGCCATGTTATTTGGCATTCAAGAAATAGCATCAAAACCTAACGATGTTAGCCAATGTACAGCGCTGGTCGCCCTGGCGAAGTTATTTTCCTGATGCTGGACATTTCAAATTCTACTACCAAAAAATCTAGTGTTGGCCACGGCAGTCTCCGTCAGCATGCTTCTAGTCATCGCTACTAAAGATAAGTTTGTGCCTTTTTTATTATTATCTTAATCATCTTCGTTTTAAGTGTTTGCTAGCAAGTGCAAGAATATTACATTTGTGTGTGCATCAAGCAGAATGAACTTTTGAATAATAGCACATGGCTGTGCCAACCTAAATAAAATTAATGAACATTTGAAACTGCCCCAGGCGGGCCAGCATAACTAATTTTTTAATTAAGGCTTTATTAATGTGTTTGCAAGTTTCACCCTAAAAATAAAAGTATTGTATTTACTCTCAATGTTCAGTCTAGTATTGAAAGAACCAGGCCGCATTTCCTTAGCCCAATCCTTTCAGTCTAATCTTCTCTTAAGGAAGTTATTTTGTCCAGGCCTTAAGCCTGATGCTGTCCTCCCGTTTATGTTGATGAATCTGGGCTGTTCTCCACATAACCATTTGGTGCCTATAACCGGGATGCTTGTAAACATTCTGTTTAACCAAATCTTCAAATTTCTTAATGTTGGAACTAATTCAAAATTTAAATGCCATACTGAACATTGAGTGTGTTAATATCTTAAAAATTGTGTTTTCTAATCTACTTCGAAAGTTTCAGCTCGAGTGTATATGGCTGAGAAGGGAGACAAACAGCAGGCCCGTATTTCACCGCAGGGGAAGCCGCACTCTCTTTTCTGGCAGACTGTCAACTTCTTCCGGAGCAAGGTGTACCAGCTCACAGTATAGTCGTGAGTACACAACAAACTTTCATAATGCCGATTGACGAGAAACTCATTAATGCCAGAGCTTCTGTCAAAGGCAAGTTAACGCGTTTTCGCACTTTTCTAGATGAGCTCCCGGAAAAAGAACGTAATAGTGACATAATTTCTCAAAGACTGAAAGGTTATGAACAGGCCTTTGAGAAATATGATGAGATCCAAAGTAATATTGAGACCAAGGATCCCGACCAGCAAAGTGACCGTTGTGAGGTTGAAAATCTATATTATAAGGGGTTCGCAGACGCGAAGCAGCTTTTAAGAAGTTTAACATTGCAGGAAAAGCAGTAGAAAATTCCTTCAGAATCTTCTTCTTTTCCTTCCCGTGTTATATTACCGAAAATAGAATTACCTAAATTTACCGGAGATGAAGCTACATGGGAACCATTTTTTGAATTATTCAATTCATTGATTCACGAAAACGATTCTCTTCCTTCAATACAGAAGTTTCATTATTTGCGTTTGTCCTTGCAAGGCAACGCACTTAAACTCATCCAAGAGCTTACGTTGACAAATGAAAATTATGAAGTAACTTTGGCACTTCTCAGAGATCGGTTTGGGAACACTCGTTTAAAAACTCAACGTCACATACAGGGTTTATTCAATTTACCTATTGTTCAAGCTGATAATCTTGCCTCGCTTCGTAATCTGATCGATGCTGCGGAACTTCATATTCGTGCGCTTGCAAATTTGGACCAACCAGTTGACCATTGGGATCTATTTTTGATTCATCTTATTTCTGTTAAATTAGACACTAAAACTTTAAAAGATTGGGAAGCAGCTCTGTCGCAACATTCATTGTGTACCTATGAAGCTATTATTAAATTCTTAAAGGCGAAATGCCAAATTCTCTCTGCTGTAGCCAGCCAAAAGAGTAGCTCTACCTTCAAACCTCCCTCTAATAGTAAGGACATCAGCCCCACTCAGAGAGTACTAAGGTCACATGTCTTTTCTACCAATATTCGGTCTTCCAATCAAGCACAAGCTTGTGTTTTGTGTCAACAACCACATAACTTGTACCAATGCGCTCAATTCAAATCTTTATCTGTGGATGAAAGACGCAAATTAATTACCACCCACAAGCACTGCTTTAATTGTCTATCAGCGACACATATGATAAGCAATTGTCGTTCTGAACGGTTATGTTTTCACTGTAAAGCAAAGCATCATACTCTCCTGCATAGGCATGAAAGATCGCGGTCATCAGCAACCAATAGTTCATCCGCTAAATCTCATTCTGAGACTTTGCCGAATAACGCTCAGTCTTTTACTCAAAGCTCTGTTTCGTTCAGTAAAACTCAAGTTTTATTGTCCACTGTCCAAATTCTAGTGAAGAACGTTCACGGAAAATGGGTTTCTGTAAGGGGATTGTTAGATAATGCTGCAACTAACAATTTTATCAGGGAATCGCTAGTTCGCAAGTTAGGTCTACAAATATGCCCTACTTCTATAGAAGTTACAGGAATTAATGGTTCAAAATCGCAATCTCTGAGTTATGCTAAAGTGGATGTAAAAGATTCCAATAATCTTGGCATTCATTTAAATTTAGATTTTTTAATTATAAATTCCATAAGTAATGACACCCCCATTACTTCCTTTCAAGTCCAGGGTTGGAATATTCCGCATCATTTGCAACTTGCAGATCCGAATTTCAACAGAGCTTCATCTGTAGAAATTCTTTTAAGTGCTAGCATTTTTTGGCAATGTTTACATCCGGAAAAGGTTAAAGTTGCCCGTGATGTTTTCTTTCGTAGAACTGATTTTGGTTGGATTGCCACTGGGCAAATATACCGCAACCCCGTTCAACAAAAATCTCATTGTTATTTTGTTGGTGCTGATTTAAATCAAGAATTAATTAAGTTCTGGGACATTGAGGATATTCAAGTCACCTCACCTCATTCTCTCAATAATGAGATCTGTGAAACACACTACGTAGAAACCACTGTTCGCACTACTGAAGGCAGATTCGTGGTTACTCTTCCTCGCATTTTTAACCCCCCTGTTATTACAGAATCACATTCCAGAGCTCTCAAAGCTTTATTCGCAATTGAAAATCGCTTTAAAAAAGATGCTCTCTTAAAAACTCAGTATACTTCCTTCATGGAAGAATACGAATCAGCGAATCACATGGAAGTAGTTCCAAAATCTGAAGAAATTAGTAATCCTCCTAAAGAAATAGTATATCTTAATCATCATCCGGTTTGGAAAAATTCTTCCACCCGAGAACAGATAAGAGTGGTTTTTAATGGGTCATCTCCAGATGCTAATGGTGTTTCTCTCAATGACACTCTGCATTCTGGACCCGCTATTCAGACAGATCTTACTTCAGTTTTACTTAACTTTCGTCTATTCCCCATTGCTGTCCTTGCTGACATCAAGCAAATGTATAGGCAAATTCTAGTAAATTCAGAACAACGTGATTTGCAAAGAATTTTGTGGCGAGACGACAATGCAAAACCTATAAAATATTTCGTTTAAGAACAGTGACATACGGTCTTAAGCCGTCTGCCTTTCTCGCAATACGATCTCTTCACATGTTAGCCGAACAAGATGGTCATCTTTTTCATCCTCTAGCTTCTGAAGTTTTGAAAACTGCATTTTATGTAGATGATTTTCTGTATTCCTTTCCTAGTATCTCTGACGCACTTCTTGTTTGTGAAGATTTAAACTCTCTTCTTTCTGGCGGTGGGTTTACCCTTCATAAGTGGAACTCGAACTCAACCGAATTTTTATCTAACTTTTCACAAGTAATTCCTGTTGACAAATGTGTTGCGCTTCCTACTGAGGAATCAGCTATTAAAACCTTGGGTGTTTTTTGGTCTCCTTCTTCAGATACCTTTTCCTATCAGGTACACTTATCTGAGTTTCACCCTCAAACGAAAAGGCAATTATTATCAGAAATAGCAAAAGTTTTTGATCCCTTGCAGTACATTGCTCCGGTGGTTATTACTGCAAAAATTTTCTTACAAAAACTTTGGTCATTGAAAGTTGGTTGGGATGAAAAGGTACCCTCCCCCCTTTTGGATGAGTGGTTAAAATACCGCAAGAGTTTGTTAGATCTTTCTCAAATTTCTATTCCCCGCACTTTAATTTCGGACCTTTCATGTCAGTATTTCGATTTGCACGTATTTGCAGATAGTTCTGAAAAGGCATACGGTTGCTGCGCCTACTTAGTAGGCCGCTCTTCCAATACTTTACCCGGATTTTCCAATTTAATTTGCGCAAAATCAAAGGTAGCCCCACTCAAATCCATATCTTTGCCTAGATTGGAATTATGTTCTGCTGTAATGGCTGTGGAATTAGCCAGTAAATTAAAAATCAGTTTAAATTTGAAATTTTCGAGCACATGGTTTTGGAGTGATTCTTCCATCGTGTTAGCTTGGCTTTCAAAACCTTCTTCACATTGGACCACTTTTGTGGCTAATCGCGTGTCTAAAATACAAGAGTTGTCTCATTTTGACCAATGGAATCATGTTCCGGGAAAAGAAAACCCCGCTGATATAATTTCACGTGGCTGCTTGCCCAAAAAATTAATTTCTCTTAAATTATACTGGAATGGTCCGGCGTGGCTCAGTCAGGATTTCTCTTGTTGGCCTCGTTCATCTAATCCACTCGCAGAAGATGTTCCTGATGCTCGCATTGTTACCGCTTCCCTTTTTCTAACTTCTATTGCTACTAGTCTTTTTCAGCGTTACTCTTCATTTAATAAATTAATTCGTGTGGTAGCATATTTATTTCGATGGAAATTTCTTGTTCTTGATCAGCCTGTGAAACCGCAACCCTTTCTCACTAAAATGGAATTGGAATTTGCTACTCGTAGAATCTTGTTTCTCATGCAACAAGAAGTATTCATTCTTGAGTATCAGACGCTTTTAAGCAAAAAAACTTTACCAAAGTCTAGTAGGCTGTTACCTCTCACCCCTTTTTTGGACCAAGATGGATTAATAAGAGTGGGGGGTAGGCTAGAATATTCTAGTTACTCAGATGAGAAAAAACATCCCATTATTCTCCCTTCTAGACCTCCTATTACTACTCTTATCGTAAAGAAATTTCATTATCAGAATTTGCACGCTGGCACCCGCACTTTGCTTTGTTTAATTCGCGAGAAATATTGGCTCATTAACGGTGTTCATGAAGTTTCTTCTGTTATTCGGAAATGTATACCTTGTTTCAAATCTAAGCCCCCACCAATCACGCAAATTATGGGAAACTTGCCATATTTTCGTTCCGAACCTAGTAAGCCTTTCGCCCTAACGGGTATCGATTATGCCGGTCCTTATGTCTATCAAGTTAATTCCCCTTTATCTAAGCGAAAATTTTGTTAGGTAAACTTTATATTTCTTTATTTGTGTGCATGGTGACAGGAGCCATTCACCTTGAGTTGGTTACAAGTGCTTCTACTCCTTATTTTATAGCAGCCTTTTCTAGATTTGCCGCTAGAAGGGGTGTTCCCTCCGAGGTTTTTTCAGATAACGCAAAAATTTTTGTTAGTACTTTTGATCTTTGGAAAACTGCGCTTACCTCCCCTTCTGCTAAGGAACAGTTTTCTAATTTTTCGCATGCTAAGGGATTCAAATGGCATTTCACTCCCCCATACGCCCCCCATCATGGTGGTCGTTGGGAATCTTGCATAAAGCTCACGAAGAGACAGCTGAAGAAAACCCTTGGTTCAGCCATCCTTTCCTATGAGGAATTCAATTCTTTAATTATTCAGGTTGAGGGTATTGTAAATTCTAGGCCGCTCACGCCTTTGTCTAATGATCCTAAGGATCTTCTTCCCTTAACACCTGGTCATTTTTTAATAGGCTGTTCTTTAGCTTCTACGCCTCCTTTGCTGAGTCGACGCTGTGATCTCGGGTTGCCTATTTTCTGGAGGAGGTTAGACTCTTTGCGAAACTCCTTTTGGCGCCGTTGGAAGCTGGAGTATCTCGGCTCACTTAACAGAAGAGAGAAGTGGCGGCTTTCCCAGCCTGATGTGCGAGTGGGAGATATGGTTCTTTTGCGAGATCCAAGTCCCCCTCTCGTATGGAATATTGGTAGGGTAACTCACTGCCATTTGGGTCGGGATAATCATGTGAGAGTTGTAGATGTTCTCACTAGTAAGGGTGTCTATACTAGACCAATTTCTATGGTTGCTATCTTGCCTGTTGAGGCTTAGTGTCATCTTCTTTATTGTTGTTCACGTTTTTGTAACTGATTCTTTGATTGTTTTCTTTCGGGGGTCTCGGAGCATGATCACTTTCGTGATGTTTATAGTGCGTTTTTCTTTTGTGCCGCATTTGTCAGTTAAATGCTTTTGAGACCACCGAACGAAAACATATGTACTTATTCATTTCTGTTAACATTATAATGTTTATTACTAGTGTTTAATCTCTCTCTATATATATATCTAAGACTCTTACCTCAGCGTGTTAATAGGTCATGCGCCTCCAGCTTACGCTCGCATACTGAAAAGGGTGTCGACTTGCTTGCTGCCTTCCTGTATGACTGACGTCACAGCTTGCCCTGGCCAATCATCGCCCGCCAGCCTGGCTTCCAGACGTTTCTATGATGTTATTATTTAAGTGGCGGCGTTTTGCTCTCCATCAGCATTCCTTCTTCAAACCTTCTACGGTCTTCTTCAACTAGCGAGAGGCATTCGTGCCTTCCGCCCTTCTCCGGGGCCTTCTAAACTTCAGGCCTAATCTGCATTTATGAGTGAACTACCAGGAAACGCAACAGCAGAGAGCTTCAGCACTGAGAAAGTGCATTCTACGTTTTTACTCCAAACCGCAAGAAGCTGCATCAAATCGCACTTCTAAATGCCATGTTATTTGGCATTCAAGAAATAGCATCAAAACCTAACGATGTTAGCCAATGTACAGCGCTGGTCGCCCTGGCGAAGTTATTTTCCTGATGCTGGACATTTCAAATTCTACTACCAAAAAATCTAGTGTTGGCCACGGCAGTCTCCGTCAGCATGCTTCTAGTCATCGCTACTAAAGATAAGTTTGTGCCTTTTTTATTATTATCTTAATCATCTTCGTTTTAAGTGTTTGCTAGCAAGTGCAAGAATATTACATTTGTGTGTGCATCAAGCAAAATGAACTTTTGAATAATAGCACATGGCTGTGCCAACCTAAATAAAATTAATGAACATTTGAAACTGCCCCAGGCGGGCCAGCATAACTAATTTTTTAATTAAGGCTTTATTAATGTGTTTGCAAGTTTCACCCTAAAAATAAAAGTATTGTATTTACTCTCAATGTTCAGTCTAGTATTGAAAGAACCAGGCCGCATTTCCTTAGCCCAATCCTTTCAGTCTAATCTTCTCTTAAGGAAGTTATTTTGTCCAGGCCTTAAGCCTGATGCTGTCCTCCCGTTTATGTTGATGAATCTGGGCTGTTCTCCACATAACCACCACATCGCTAGAACATGTTTGAGAGATAGTAATCTGAACCATTGTGTCCCAATTTCTTTAAAAATTTACTTTGGTACGGGTGTTTACTACACCGTACCCTTTTGATATCTTTAATCAATCTCGTACACTTTATGGAAGTGTTTAAAATTCAAAATTTCGAATAACCATTTTTTTCAAAAAAATGAAAATTTTGATTTTTCGAGAAAACTCGGGTTTTTCCTAGGAAAACTCAGCCCTGCGTACTGGGCGCCATGAAAGAGATAGGGGGTTGTTTACATCCAGGGCTGCTCGGTGTGAGTTTCTAGGGACCCATGCGGTCAGTTAACATTATACGTTGTAGCTACTCCTATCATTACTTTACTTTTACATGAATCGACCGTCTTTAGTGTTCCTCTAATTATTAATCCAAGCACAGTACTTCTATTCACCCCCCTGTGCCCTTGCAGCAAGAAATATGCAAATCACAGTATGCCAGCATTGCTAAATTCTGGATTTTTCGGGGCTGCGGTAAGTTCTCCCACTCTGTGACTTACATATTTTGGATTAAATAGAGGATACACTTGCAAAAATAACAACAAAATCAACTCCTATTTTAACACATTTAATTAATCAAAAATTATGGCGCTACAAACAAATAAACACATAAACTACTGACCAATATCATTCTACTTGTCCAAAGTGAACAAGGAATAGCATAAAAATAAAACAAATATTAGATTAAAACACATGGTTTTCTTTAAAACTAACAATTCACGATTATTTTCACTTCCATAAAGTACTTATCTTAAAGTTCCAAATAACTACGAGCTTCTTTGGCTCGATACTTTCCCATAATAATGGTGTCATATTTTTGTACACCTCAAGAATTATTTTTATCTTTTCTTATCATCAAAACAAATATATAATTACATTTAAAATTACATGTTAATTATTCACTTCAATATTTGGGCATATCACATGTTCTCCGTATTTACTATCTCTCTCAAGTTTTGCAAATTCACTACGGTGATCGGGAAAACTATTTGTGTACTCCAGAGTTATAAAGATTACTTGACAAAGTCAAAAACTATGATCACTCCCGAAACCTAGTTATCTTCACAAAACTCGTGGATTCCTTCTTTTCCATACAATATTACAATAGGGATTTTATTTAATTCATTTGTCTTATAAGACCATTATCACATAAGAAAACTACGATCTGAATTGGCAAGTGATAATATCAATCTACAAGGACCTCGGTTCAACGCCCGGGTCATTAACAACTGTAAACACTCATGGTGTATTTAACACATCTTACAAGACGGTTTTTACCCACCCTCGCTCGATGAGGGTCAGGCCATTGTACTCGGGCGTGATTTATGACAAGGAAAGCGACTCTCTGCCTAACCTACGGTGGCAGCTCTCTTCAATGCTTTAAAACAAACCTTCACATTATTCTCAGTTCTGTGGAGAGACCTGGCTTTTACTTCACATATTTCCATTCAACAATATTCTTTGGCTCATACACCACTTTCGTAACCTTGGCATTTATTAATTATGAGAGGGTCCTCATTGATTGGGAAGATTAATACACATTCTACGACGAATAATTAGGGGCTTTAACAACAAAAGGATTCTAGGTTCGAATCTCTTAACATGCCTCGGGAACATTTCCACATCAGAGACTTATACAAAACGCGATTTAGGGTCAAGCCGTAGCTTACAGGACCTACGCTCAATAATACCATACATTAGCTCCCTTTTAAATAATACACACATGGCCTCGTGATCCACGTCACAATTTAGAGGACTTACAACATATCTCAATTCACTGCAATCAACTACCCTCCATAAGTAACTTACCAAGTACTTTAACTTTTACGCGTTCCTAGCGTGACTTTTTATTTAATTGCGTTCCATTACGCTACACATTACTTTACGGCCGAATGTCTTCCAAAGAACTGATAAATTTCATATTAACAATTGATACATATCTTAATTCTTATATTAATCTTTTCCGTTGACAATAAATCGCTCCCTTTTTAAGAACATGCACATCATGTCTTATACATTTGTTAAGGCTTCAACGCTCTATATTTTTATATCATTCAATTTAATCTTTATTTAGATTTCTTTACCTTGTTATTCACATCATGTTTTCATTCCTTACAAAAGCTATTTCTTTCATATAATTCAAATTTACCTTTATGTAAATATCTTTGTTATAATTATTATTATCACGCTTGCTTTTATAACATTCATTAAATACTGACATTTTATTCCATGCATTTCCTCTACAGGATTTATTATTTCACATACTTATTTATTATTTCTTAAAACTTTATTTTCGTTCAGATCGCGTTCTTATTTAGTTATTATTCATTTAAAAAAACATCCCTTCTACTCAAAACTCCGGTGGAATTGTACACAAAATTTTTCCCGACACCAAAACATAATGAAAATCTTTACTTACATGTTTAAGGTCGCTTTCTGACCTTTATTCTCGTTTGATGTGACATTTTGGCCCACCTTCTTGACCTACTCCATATTGTACAATCTCATCTTATGTACAGAAATTTCTTGACACATATTCACTATATTTAACACTGACAACATTTTTTTATACACTGGTGTATCCGTTTTGAACACACATTAAAACACTAAAAAATATTACTCTGGTACATATTACAACACATATCACTGTGCATAAAAACGCTTTCACTTTACCTAAAACACTTAATATGATACTCTTATTTCTTTTCTTACAATATTTACACTTCACTCCTATCACACGGGCGTATCTCAACGATTTTGACAATTTCTGTCGGCGGTTGATGATCCCTGATGTGAATCCTATCGACCTGCATTGGACGTGTGATTTTACTCGTTCAAAGTTTCTCTCTCCTACAATGGAAACTACTGGTTTCAGTCTCTCAAAACCGCTTCTATTGTCTATTACTCGGCTTTACTTTATCTGCTTTAACTAGGCGATAAATGTCTTTACTTTGCCATCACCTCTATTTATATATGGTGGTCTATCGCACCCTATAGTTTCTATATCTTGGCCTCCCTTCGAGGACCGTATACTGTCTATCGTACCCTATAGTTTCTATATCTTGGCCTCCCTTCGAGGACCGTATACTGTCTATCGTATATTTTTGACGTTTTCTCACTAGAGTACGTTTTCCCTCTGGTTTCGAACCTAAGTTCCTAAGTTCCTTTCGCTTGAACTTCTATCTTTCGCGATCGTAATTACTGTTTAGTTCCTTTACCGGACTTAATGTCTTTAACAATGTCTTTACTAGACGTAACGCCGTTTATTTGTTGGAGTTCTTATAACTTCGTAACTGTATTGAACTAGTATTCTTCTGGAACTCGAAGTTCCCTACTGATCGCTGTGTCTTACTTTGGCGATATTGCTTTAAAGTCCGTATATTTAATGTTCTTTATAATTTAGGACTCTTCAAAGTCTCGAACTGCTAACCCTCAGCGTAGCGTACTTATATCGTAACTGGTCTACACTCGGTGAACTTGTAGCATAGCCTCCCACAGGCTCTGGATCAATGTCTGATACAGCTTAACGTCCCCCTCACGGGCTCTTGAATACTGCGTATACGATGTGGTGCAGCACTTCCGCTCACGGAATGCTCGTAGACTGATGATTATGATGCTCCAGCGTAACGCCCCCCTGGACGGACTAATACTGCATGTACTGATACAGCGTGACGTTCCCCTCACGGGCTCTCGTAGACTGCATGCACTGATGCAGAGTAACACCCCCTCACGGGCTGTCAGAATAACTGCATGATTGGCTTGGTGAGGCCAGGAGTTTTATACCTTTCAGTCACAAAAAGATAAAATCCTAGTCCTTTTCGTGACCAACTTCTGAACTAATTGTCGCACAATTATAAAAATCGTATCTCCAGACAGCTCGTCTTCCAAACGTAAAATAATCTTCCTGTCCATAGAAATCGATCGTGCATTTCCGAGATATTAATTAATTTCTCGTCCTCAACTGTGTGGGTGGTGCTGTTCTTTTTTTATTCTCCCACTCCTTGGGTCTCGGTGAACCCCCAATGACGTCTACTTGCGTTTGCAGTTTTCTCCTGTCAATTTTTACAAGGTTTTTCTTTACACAAAAATCTCTAATCCAAATTGATTCACCGTACTGTATCTGTTTACTTATTTTTATACTCGTAAACGGGTTAAATTTAATTATTCCTGTTCTGACTCAGCAGCGAGGTTGCCATATTCCTGCAACGTAAGAGCAATTTCCGAGTCCAGCTTCTTCGTCTTACAGTCAAAACTTTCCACTCGTTCTAATAATATCCATGACTGGCTCCTTATAAATGTCAAGAGGCATGAGCTCATCTAAGGAACACCTGGCCCTAGCGCTTGCATAATGTTAGGCTGTAATCCTGGCTTGAAATCTCTCTCCGTTCCCTTAGAAACTGTATGATTCTTTCATTCCTTTCTCAAAGTACATGGATTCGACTCTCTTTGAGGCCATGGTACATGGGTTCAATACGTCACATTGGCTCACGCGAGATATTCAGCAACAACATTTGCCTTATCGTGGTGAAGCGTCAAGCCTATTGCTTTCAAATGTGCTGCTCGATAGGCTCGAGATTTATCGTCCATTATGATAAAATCCTTGACAAACTGCAGGCGATATGGTACCACTATTGCTCGAATGAGAACATGCCTGCCCAGTTAATCATTTGAAGCACCTTGACGAACCACAAAATGTGTACGGTGCCACCACCTTCATTCGCACAGTTAGCGCAGTGACGGAGGCGAGAGATGTTGCCGAGCTCCCGCCAAACACATCGTCTTTGATCGTTGGAAATATTCATTGGTAAACACCTAATGCTACAGAGTCCATAACGCAGCATGATTTGATGCCCTTCCATTACACTTGATGTCGCTATATTCAGCACTAACCAAAGATTTACTATGCTAAGTTTCACTGCACTTGGAAGATTATGTCTCCAGAATAGCTCATTTAATTATTTTAACTCACGCGGCCCCCATGTTGTCATGCATATATCATGGTTTTGAAAAGCACAAATGTAAACCTCTCTTTTAGTCTTGTATCATCATTCAATATTTGGATTGATTGCTGCGACAGATTAGAAGATATTGAGTACCTATAAAATATTTCGCGCGGTCACCATGTTAAATTGGTGACAGTTATTGAAATTTCAAAGGGACGGTCGGATTCGGGAGAAGTAGTAGTAAGTTCTTAACTTCATTGAAATCGCTGCAGCCAATCAAAATTCGTTAGTGGGAAAAACATAATAATTGATCTCATAAGTCTATATTTCCAAATTACCCCTGGAACACTTTCACTCTTAATCTTATTTCGTAGGTAATCTACTATCCTGTTAAAACATAAGTTTTTCCAATGGCACACATGTATTTTAATGAGGTTTCGTTCATCCCTTTAAACCCAAATTACGATTAATTAGCGTAACTCCTTTCTTCAGAATTGCGTTATCAATTTATCAGTTGTTCCATGGGACATAACATTTGTTAATGTACGAGTAGTATGGAATTACATAGTTAACTCTCGACCTCGGAAGTCCGTGCATTGAAATGTTAGATAAACAAAAATTTCAGAGTAATTTTTATACGGAGTTAAGCAATAAGATATGCACATTTGCTTTATAAAATCCAATACGCATTAGTACATTTTACGCCGAGGCCTGGATGATATGGTTTAGGAGAATGTTTATACAACCTCAGATCAAAGGAATTAAATTCTTAGTAGAAATCAGTTACTGGATTAGTTTATCATCTAGGCTTACAGAATGGAGCCGCGTCGTATATCGGTGATTATTTCCCGACGTCTCGCCTGACATTGCAGCAGCCTTAATCATGGGTAGGTACGAGTTGGTGTCCGTACTCAAACTGATTATCCTGGATTAGCCAATTGTAAAATTCAATTTTATGACAAGTAGCGTCAGAAACAAGTTATAACTGTAATGTGATAGTTCTGGAATATTTGAATATTTGAAGTTTTTGGAAACGTGTCTTGGTGTATATGACGTGGTGATCAGCTGCGATCTTACGCGCCCCCCAAGCAGATGATTGGATTCACGCCGTGACTCCTTTGAAGTTAGGCTGCCTCTGACGCAGCTGCACATTGCCTCGCACTGGATAATCACGCGCATCAATTCAATTCCCTTGTCCCCCGCTTTCAAAGGACATTCACATTGCTCTCCTGTCAATAAAATTATCGTCGCGTTCCAACTGGATAGAAATTCCCTTTAAGGACGAGCACTCGATGCACGAATGTATCTGCGAGTTCAACCGTTGGCTTGTCATTGTGCTTCCGTGCGGTTAAGCACCACAAATCTGTAGGAATGGGTAATGGTAATTTCTACACACACCAGTATGAAACAACGCAAAATAATAATAATAGTCTAATAATAAAATAATTAACTTTAGGCAAAGGTGTAAGGAAGATAAAATTGAAACAGCATATGGTATCCTCGTCTAAATACCTTGGAAAGATAATTCTATCATCAAGATTGGACAGTTTAGCCAAAACAGAATGATCCTCCTAGACTCTTAAGGGCATTCAGACGAACGTGGAATCACTACAATACAGGGTGTAACAAAAATGTACGGCAAAAAATGCTAGACACATTCCTCAAACGTAGACAAGGAAATTATGTTATATGAACATGGGTCCGGAAACGCTTTGTTTCCATGTTACACCTCATTGTCTCCAACTCATTAAGCATGGGAAACACACAAGAACAGAATCATGGAAAATATGTACTCTTGATTGCGTCTGGTAACGTTGTCATTATCGTAGGTGCACCGCTAGTGTTTTGTTTTACATGGCCCCGTTGCCATGCGACTTAGCAGATGTGCCTTTAGCTGTGCGACAAAACATGTACTTCATGCACGATGGAGCAGCTCCCCATTTTAGTGTTAATGTCCGTCGGCTTCCTAATAACAGATTTGGTGACAGATGGATAGGTAGAGGTGGACCAATTGCCTGGCCTCCACGCTCTCCGGACCTAAAATCACTGGAGTTTTATTTGCGAAGCCATTTGAAAGCTCTTGTGTATCGAACCCCAGTACAAGATTTTCAGAGTCTCCGTGCCCGAGAAACGATACGCAATACTCCAGGGATACATCAGCGCTTCCGAGATTCACTACGACCGACGGTGGGTTGATGCATGCATCAATGCGCACGGAGGGCATATTGAACATCTTCTGTGAGCAAGAGTTGCATGTGGTATGCTGGTATGTTCCGTTATGGTGTGTTTCCCATGATTAATGAGTTGGAAACAATGAGGAATAACATGAAACAAAGCGTTTTCGGACACATGTTCATATAACATAATTTCTTCGCCTACGTGTGAGGAAGGTGTCCTGGATTTTGTGCCGTACATTTTTGTTACACCCTGTATAGTAGTGATGTCACGGAATGCAAAATTGAAGCATTTCAAAACCGTTGTCCTCCCAGAAACCATTACTTTCAGAGGCCATTAGAAAAATACAGACATTGAAAAGCAAAAACGCAAAATGCTTAGAGAAATATTCGGCCCTTCACAAGAAAATGGAATTTGGATCACGAGACGAACTGCTGACCTCTATAGTCTCCCAGAAAATTTCACAAACACTGTACGCAGGAGTCAGTTGAATTTTTTGGCACATATTTAGGATGGACAACAATAGACTAACAAAAATATTATTCAATAAAATAATACAAAACAATTTGAGGATAAATTAGCTGGAGGAAACAAGGGGGGACCTGAATGAGATGACCATCGGAGAGACCATAATGAAAAACCAAGAAATCTTCAGAACCTCTGTAAATAAGCACACATTTAGAGTGAAATCTAGCAGCAGAACTGGTACAAGATAGACAGAAGAACGCAAGAAGAGGTATTGAGAGTATAAAAGGGTAAAAGTCATTAAACCAAGTAAGGAGTTCCATCGTGCTCTATTAACGGGCATAACGAAAAAAGAAAGTAAAGAAAGAAAGAAAGAAACGTCAAACGAACCTACTACGTTGTTGTAGCAGGCGGAGAGGTGATACTCCGACGTGGCGCGTCCCAGGTGGCGGATAGGGGGGTCCTCACCGGCTTGCCGGCGGACTTGAGCGAAATAAAATAGCTCTCGCGGACCAAACACACAAAATCCAATAGTGTCTGTTCTGGTATCCAGCGATTATTGGTCAGCGTCTGTTCACCTAGTTGGTGCGGCTGTGAAATATGTCTTGATCTCAACAATCAAGTCAGCAATCATCGTGATCTTTTTTTAAGATCGCCACAACCACCTTCAACTTGAAGTAATCGTGATGGAACAAAAGGAAAGAAATCCGCTACCCCAGGCCCTAGTCACCGTGCTGGACTTTCCTGGTAATCGGATTCTGGGGGACCAGGAACATCATGAGGAGAAGAGTCGGAGCTTCTCAAAATCTCTACTCAAACACTACATTGGCACTCTCAATGTTAATACTCTCTTCAAACTTGGAAAACTAAAACAACTCACAGACATGTTAGAAAAATTTCAAATAAAAATTCTTGCGATTCAGGAGACTCGTTTTCAAGATGAAAATCATTTCAACACAGAAAATTATAGGATTTATAAAGGTAAACCTGCTGTCAGAAGAGGTACACCATCATTGTTTGGAACAGGATTTGCAGTACACAAATCAGTCATGGATAACATTATTGACTTTAATTGCATATCAGAAAGGATCTCCACACTCTCCTTCAAATCAGGTAATAAAGGTTACACGATTATCAATGCACATGCACCTACAAATGAGCATAATAGAAAGAAACCACAAGAAGTTGAAGACTTCTGGGAAGACATGGAAGAAGTAACCAACAACATACCAGAAAGGCATGTTACAATTTTAATGGGAGACTTTAACGCGCAATTAGGTAAGGAGAGAAAATACAGACAAGTCACAGGCCCTCATTCAGCACACTATCGCACAAACAACAAGAAGTTCCGTGAAGAACTATACAGCCTACTTTACATGCCAATGATTATTCTACAGTATATGAACCTATCTAGAATAATGACGAAATTAAGTTGGTGATATCGAAATATCTAATTAGTTCAAAAAAATATACCTGGTATAATGTAGCCTAATAGAGCACTACAGTTGGCAGTCCTGGTGACTGAATATATTCTTAGTTCCACCTCTTAAGGTACAGAATACAAAATTTGGTTGAAGTCCAATGGACGTTACATGCAGTTAGACACTGGATCTATCAGCACGCGTAAAAGCATGTTACCAATACCATGCGTGTGCTGGTCAGAAATAATCTGAATTATTATGATATCTTGTTGTGCCAATTTTGGATGAAATCCATTTGTTAGTATAGAAGTTACATGTATTTTAAAATTGGACATATCAGCAGGCATATAATCATGTTGGCAGCACTGCCTTGTATTAATTACTCCAAATTAATCTAGAATGTCAGGTGCTATACGTGTGAAAAGTATAGAGCTGTTGGCTTGCATACTTTCTGATATATTGATATTAGGGTAAAAAGAACATAGACAGCATTTATTAACAGTTGGCAGCCCTGATTGCTCTTAACAATACTTATAGTCATATCTGTTATGGTACACATATCACATACGAAATTTGGTTGAAATGCAACTGATAGTATAGAAGTTACATGTATTTAAAAATTGGTACTATCAGCAGGCTTATAATCATGTTGGTAGAACTGACGTATATAAGTTACTCCAAATTAATCTAAAATGTCAGAATATACGTGTGCATAGTTTAAAGCTGTTGGCTTGCATACTTTCTGATATATTGGTATTTGGATTTAAAAAATAGAGAGAGCAATTATTAACAGTTGGCAGCCCTGGTGGCTCTTAAGAATATGCTCGTCATATCTGTTTATGTACAGATATTACATACAAAATTTGGTTGAAATCCAATTGATAGTGTAGAAGTTAAATGCATTTAAACATTGGACTTATCAGAAGGCTTAACATTATTTTGGCAACACTGTCATGGTTGGCCTCCTGGAAATTAAACTGAAGTAGTATTATCTACATGTGTGCCAATTTTGGAATAGCTCCCATGCATACCTTGCAAGATATCCAACATGGAGCTCAAATTTCTAGTGCGTTTTTTCAGCAGTTGGTAGCACTGACATCATTTTCAAATATGGACGTGAGCTATTCCGGTTCACATCTTTACTCATACTAAATTTGGTTTTGATTGCTGCAGCCGTTTAGGAGTTGATAGGGGGACACACACACACAGCCAGACAGACAGACAGACAGACAGAAGGACAGACAGACAGACAGACAGACACACATTTTCCCGGATCGATCTCATAAGTCTACTTTTTCCTCATTTTTGCAAAATGTGAAAAGTAGGCTAAAAATGGGGAACACCTCATAAAATATTGTCAAAATTTTAACCTCAAAATTATGTCGACACAATTTCAAAAGCCAAGACGAAAACTTACAACATGGAAAGCACCCAACACCGTTTGGGGAGAATTCCAGATTGATCATGTGGCCATTTCTAACAAAAATACACAGGAAATTTTAAATGTCAGAACGCGTAAAGGGTTCTTCGAGTCTGACCATTATTTGTTTCAAGTCAAGATTAGTCCAATCCCAAGACAGAAAAAGACAACAAAAAACAAAATTGTGAAGCCTGATCCAGAATATTTGAAGATAAACAGGGACAAATTCATTGAAGAAATTAATAGGCATCCAACAGACACTTGGACAGATCTTGCGACCACAGTTCAAAAAGCAATGCGTTGGGCGCAACCTCCTAGAAAACTAAAACATAGGTGGTGGAACGTAATTTGTGATCAAGCCACTGAGAGAAGAACACAGGCATGGATGAAGTTCAGCAGTAACAAAACATCCGAAACATGGAAGGAATTTCACGAAGTTCAAAAACAATCATCAAAGGAAATCAGAAGAGAAAAACAAGCGTACGACAACAACAGGTTAAAAGAAATTGAAGAAGATTTTAAGAGAAATAACACAAGAAATTTTTACAGAACATTCAAGGAAAATATTAAGGGTTATCAGCCTCCTAGCCTATGCTTTCGAAGAACAGATGGGTCCCTGGAAACGAACACGAAAGAAAACTGTACAATTCTCAAACAATACTTTAATAATCTTCTCAATTGTACAGAACCCACGGAGAAATTGACCTTCCAGAAAACCACATCCAATCCCGATTCTACTCCACCTACAATAGAGGAGATAGAGGAGATCATACAACAAATGAAAAATAACAGAGCGGCAGGAGAAGATGGCATTATTGCTGAAGTATGGAAGCTTCAAGATAAAAACATCACCAAAACAATGCATAAGATCATCACAGACATTTGGATCACAGAGAAAATGCCAGAGGAATGGAAATGTGCATTGATCCACCCATTACATAAAAAGGGTGATAAGTCAGATCCAAATAATTACAGAGGGATTTCTCTAGTGCCAGTCGCTTACAAAATATTCTCTAAAGTGTTATTGAACAGACTAGAACCACAAGCAGATCCACAAATAGGAGAATACCAGGCAGGCTTCAGAAAAGGGAGATCATGCATCGAACAGATCTGGAACTTGAGAACACTACTGAAAGTCAGACAGACAAAAAACACTGTAGTTACCTTTGAGGACTTTAAAAAAGCATATGACAGCATTGATAGACAAACGCTCTTTGCAGTACTGGAAGAATATGGCATTGACAAAAAAAAAACAGGGCACTTATACAACTAACGCTCACGGACACCACCTCTAAAGTTAAGTTCATGGGTGAAATTTCAGAACCCTTTCATATACGCACAGGTGTCAAGCAAGGAGACGTCCTCTCACCAATCTTGTTCAACATGGTCTTAGACAAAATTGTTAAGCAATGGGAGGAACAAGTTAAAGGAATACAGCTAGGAAGAACCCGCGAAACAAAAACAATCATAAAATGTCTGGCATTTGCAGATGACGTAGCCTTACTCAGCAATAACACACAGGAGGCAAAAGAAGCACTGGAACGATTACATGAAATAGCTGCTAAAACAGGTTTACAGATATCTTATGAGAAGACCCAATTCATGGAACGACATACCAACAATGTACAAACCATGCATACCATATATGGATCCATACAAAGAGTTGAAAAATTTAAGTACTTAGGAGAATATATACAAATAGGAGGATCAAACAAGGCGTCTAACATAGATCGAACGGAAAAACTCCAGAAAGCATACAAACTTACATGGTCACATTATAATAAGAAAAGCATATCAAGACAGGCCAAACTTAGACAATACAAAACAGTTGTATTACCGGAAGCATTGTAGCGTTATAACTGTAATGTGATAGTTCTGGAATATTTGAATATTTGAAATTTTTGGAAACGTGTCTTGGTGTATATGACGTGGTGATCAGCTGCGATCTTACGCGCCCACAATTGGAGCATCTGGCATCATAGAGACAGAAAAAATTGAACGTAAAATTCTGACAAAAATATTTGGAGCAGTACACAGAGATGGGATATGGATGAAAAGACCTACCAAAGAGCTATATGAACACACAGACAGACTCACAGATATCATTAGAAAACGCAGACTAACTTTCTACGGGCACATACAGAGAATGAACAATAAACGACTTACAAAGAAAATCTTTGATGTAGTAAACAGTTCAAAAAGGAAAACAAATTGGTATCATGAAATAGAAGACGACTTAAAGCAATTAGGAATCAACAAGCAAATGATAGAAGACAGAGAAAAATTCAGAAACAAAATTAAGAACGCCAAATTTTTAGTAAGTGAAAGGAAGAAGATAGGAACATAGAGGACGGAACAAAGGAAACAGGAACACAGCCAAAGGATGAAGAGATTTTGGGAAGATAAGAAGGGAAAGAAGTGAAATTGTGACATCATGAGATATTCAAGTTCATACACTGTCCATAAGGGCAAAAATGATGTAATAATAATAATAATAATAGTAGTAATAATAATTAATAATCATCTGATTTGGATAGTTTGTGGCAGAGGCACCTAGGATAATATTCTCTGAATTCCACGTACAGTTTGCACTAATAATCCACCAAAAGGACTTTATTTAGATTGTCCTGTGTCTTCACTGGCAGCGTGGCGAAGCGGCAACGTTCCTGCATGCTGTTCCCAAGTTTGCAGGATGCAATATTGACGCAGTCAGTTGGTATTTGGGGGTGTATAAATACGAGGAAGGCGTGTCTCTAGATTCACTGGCACGTTAATGATCCCCTTCGGGGTAAAATTACGGCACCACGGCGTCTCTGAAAGCCTCAGTATTTAAAAGGGACGTAAAACCAATAAAATTATTATTATTATTATTATTATTATTATTATTATTATTATTATTATAATTATTATTATTATTATGTCTTCTAGTCGCCAAATGTGACACGAGAGATATTTTACTAGCTGACATCATACGTCTCGGTATGCTAGTCATTTCTCTGACCCTCAGATGCTCAACTACTTCGAGTGGGAATTGAACGCTCAATCCATACAACATAAGTCTGACATTCTCCGATTCATCCACTGAAAAATCAATTTTCAAATAATATTCATTATAATAGTAATATTAATAATAA
The DNA here is from genome assembly GCA_946902985.2 of Meconema thalassinum. Taxonomy (NCBI): domain Eukaryota; kingdom Metazoa; phylum Arthropoda; class Insecta; order Orthoptera; family Tettigoniidae; genus Meconema; species Meconema thalassinum. The sequence goes on along the minus strand of OX336389.2, from coordinate 262,776,437 downwards.
CAGTTATTATAAGTTTAATACCTAATTATTAAAAACAAAACGAATCCCGTGGCACCACTGCCAATGAAAGGCCTTGGCCTACCAAGCGACTGCTGCCCAGCCACTTAGCCTACAGTTTTCGGGGTGACGCGTGGTTAGCACGTCAGTTCCCCTCGACCGTTAATCTTGGTTTTCCCAACTGGGGCACTGCCTCACTGTCAGACAGCTACTCAATTGTCCTTACAAGGCTAAGTGCGACCCGTTTCATCCCTGGAATCAGTTTCTAAATTCCTGACGGAGCCGAGAATCGGACCCGAGACCTCTTGATGAGGGAGCAGACGCGCTACCCCAACTCCAAAATGTTACTGTTTGAAAAATAATACGAGGCACGTCCAGAAAGTAAGTTCCGTTTGGTAATAAAATTAAATTGTGTACAGATACAGAAAAAATATTTATTGCACAACATTCTACACCTCTTAAACTACTTTTCCACATAACTGCCGAACTTTTGCAGGCATCTGTCATAGCGTGGCACAAGTTTTTGGATACCTTTGCCGCCGACGGTAAACGAGAGTGAAGACTCCCCTGTAAGATATACTACCCTTTGGCCACCACTGTTAGGCAAATTGCGTGCTTACCAGGAAAACTGCGTATGTTTAGGAGTTCTCCTGACAACATACGCAATTTGCCTAACAGTGGTTGACAAACGTTAGGATATCTTACAGGAGAGTCTTCACTCTCGTTTACGGTCGGCGGCAAACTTCTATGATGAAGGTATCCAAAAACTTGTGCCACGCTATGACAAATGCCTGCAAAAGTTCGGCAGTTATGTGGAAAAGTAGTTTAAGAGGCGTAGAATGTTGTGCAATAAATATTTTTTCTGTATCTGTACACAATTCAATTTTATTACCAAACGGAACTTACTTTCTGGACGTGCCTCGTATTACAGTACTGTAGTATTGGCATTTTCTGATCATTAGAGACTCAGGAGAAGTTCATTGGAAGAAATTATACAACCATGACCCAGTATAATTTTCGGTCAACCAAATGTTCTAGATTTTAACCGTCATTACCACAGGGTGTAGGCCTGGGGAAGACAGCTTCAAGCGGTGTGACGTGCGTGTCGAAACGAAGGGCTTGCTAGCTTATCAGTTCGTGTGACGTCAGGCGAGAGCCGTGTAATACCATGTTGCCTAGATCAACGGCGCTGTGCGTACGGACCTGCAAGGGTCAGTCCACTGTAGGGCTCTCGATGCGAACAGGTTGTATGCACTTGCTGCACAGATATTATTTATGATCGATTCGACATATGTGTGCGAACAATACTTTTCTATTATGTAACTGGCTAAGTCCAAATCTCGAAGTACCTTGTCAGATCACAACCTAACATGCAGCCTTCGATTACAACTTTCCAAGACACTACGTCCTAACATTGATAAAATAGTTCAAGAAAAACGAAACAGAAAGTGACGGAAAATGTCCCCGTGATGGTATTGTTCTCACTCTCTAAGGGTTGCAAGACCTTGACGTGGTGTGAGTGCTTGCGAGGTATAATGATCCTTTGGGATATTCCAGCGGTAGTTTTTTTTATTATTTTTTTATTATGAATAATCAATATTACATCCAGCAATACAAGAAAAATATATACACACATAGCTTTTTAAGTATTAGGACATACGTCCGTACATTGTTCAAGAAATCGCGTGTGCTATATACACATTGTCCTTTGCACTACAACAGTGTGTAATTCACTTGTTCTCTTGATCACTGGAGTCCCGTTATATTAAACATGTACAATCTTCATCATATCATAACTTTAGTCTATTTTTGATTATTATCTAAGTAAACGTATTAGTCTAAAAATGTACATTCTGAGATCTATGTGATGAATATCAAATTCAGCCGAGTCAGGGAAGAATACATGTAAGCTATACCACGTAAGGCAAGGCCTTGTGGGTGGCATATTAGTTCTATTTACCTAATTATAACGTTAAGTGTTCATGTTAGAAAATATATTACATATACTGTATTTATTAAAATAAGCGTTGTGAAATAGCTAGGTAGCAATGGTAATGCTAATTTATAGAATAAGCTACTTTAATATATCTTTAATTACATTTTTATTTTCTCGAACGAATATCTTTGCGTTTCGTATAAACCTTGTAGATTTATGTAACTGCTCTTTTATGGCTTTAGGAAGGATATTATAAAATTTAGGAATAAAGTATTGAAAATTACGCTTTGCAATAGATAGATTTGGTTTGAAGAGGACAGACATATTTCCTGTTCTACCTCTTGTTTGGTAGGTGTGGCTCATGTTTATGACTGAATTTTTATTTTTATAGATATATTTATAGACTTCCGTCGCGTAAAGTTGTCCTATATTCATGACGTTTGCTTCCGCATACAATTCATTCGTAGGATATACCCTTTCCTTTTTATACATGATACGCAACACCAAGTTTTGCATTACTTGAGCTTTTTTTAAAATAGTTCGATAAGCTCCTCCCCATGTAATTATTCCATACGTGAGAGTAGACTGAATAAGTGCAAAGTAGATATCTCTCAGTAGTTTAATATTGACAATGTGTTTCAGACAATGAAATACATAAACTGTCCTCCTTATTTTCTTTGTGAGGAAATTGATGTGCGATCTCCACTTCATGTCTTCATCAAAATAAATTCCTAGGTATTTTATATTTTGTGTGCGGTTGATTTTTATGCAGTTGCAGTTTGTATTACAGTTTTCTCGATGTACTGTAAGCTCGTTGAAGCAATTTTGATTGTTTTTTAATGTGAAAATAATAAATTTTGATTTATTTACATTCAGAAACAATTCATTATTATCCAGCCATAATTTAATCCCTTTTAAAGCTTCGGTTGCTTCTTGCCTGACTATTTCCCATGTATTCCCTTCAACAAATATAACGGTGTCATCTGCATAAGTGATGATTGAACTATTTTTTTGATTATTTATTGATTTTTCTATGTCATTAATGTATATAATAAAAAATAGTGTTCCTAAGACTGTTCCTTGTGGTATGCCCCTTTTTACTTGCATCGGTGCACTCAATGTGTCATTTATTTTTACATATTGGATTCTGTCAGTAAGGTAACTTCCGATGAGATTAAGAGCTGTGCCTCGAATACCATATTTTTCCATTTTTTTTTTTGAGAAGAATATCATGTTCTACGGTGTCGAAAGCTTTAGTAAGATCTAAAAATATTCCTAGTGATGGTGTGGAGCAATTTAATTTTTCTTGTATTTGTTTAGTTAGTGTTGCAATTGCATCCACAGTACTTCGACTTTTTATAAATCCATATTGCCTTGCTGATAGAATGTCATGCTTCAGTAAAAACTGGAAAATATTGTTCTTGATACATTTTTCAAATATTTTTGCTATTATTGTAATCAGAGATATCGGTCTATAATTTTCCATATCTATAGTATTGCCTGATTTTAAGATTGGTTTAACTATTGTTGACTTCAGTTGCTTTGGAAAATAACCTTCTGTAAAAGATTGATTTATGAGATTTAAAAGCGGTTTCTCTAATGATACTATATTTTGTTTTATAACCTTTGCTGAAATATTGTCTATTCCCATAGCTTTACTGTCACTTATGTCACCTAGGATTTTTTTCAAATCAGTGGAATTTACCGGGGCCATGAAGCATGAGCTCTTATTGCTAGTTATATTAAGTGTGGGGTTTCCACTTTTCTTTATACATTTGGACATCTCGGTAGTCTTATTTATGAAATATTCATTAAATTTATTCGCAATTTGCGTGTCACTTTTGTAAATTTTATTCTGATACCTTATTTCACTAATTTGCTCTTTTTGATTAATTCTCTGAGCTACCTCATTAACTATACCCCAAATCTTTTTAGGATTTCCTGAACTAGCATTTACTAAATGTCTGTAGTAATCTATTTTTGCCCAGTTTATTAGCTCATTTAATTTGTTTCTGTATTTTTTATATTTCTCTCTTAATTCTTCATTATTTTTATTTGCCATATAATCGCGGTATAATTTATCTCTAGTATTAATGGACTCGACCAATGCAAGGGTTATCCACTCTTTTCTTTTGACTCGCTTTGAGTTTAACTGTTTAGTAGATTCATGGATGCAGCTTTGTATTGTTTCAATAAATATATTTACTTTAGTATCCAAATGTCCTTCTCCAAGTTTATTATCCCAGTTGATGTTGTTTAACTTCTGTTTTAGTTCCACATAATCTAATTTATGTCTTTGATAATTCCTAATGTTTGGTTTATTTTTCTGACAACTAACTTGATTAAATTTTAGGCTAATTATTGTTGTATTGTGATCAGTTATTTTGCTTTCCGAGATTAAAGAGAGAATGTTTTCATTCGAAAGCCTACTTTTAAGAAATGCGTGGTCAATGCATGATTTACTAGTTTCAGTTTCCCTAGTTGTACCATTGATTATAGATCTGAATTCAAATTCATTAAGAAGGTTTAAATAATCATCTGAATCTTGATTTTCGAATAAATTAATATTCATGTCACCAATTATTAATTCATTTTCTAGCTGACAATTTGTTTTTATATAGTTATTTAAATTCTCCAGAAATAATGTTTTGTTGTATTTTGGTGGTTTGTACACCCCTGTTATTGCTATTTTGTTGTCGCTTTTATTAACAACTACTCGAATAAATTTGAAATCTTTATATGCTACACACTTAACTTCATGCTGTAATCCATCTTTTATCATGATGACTACTCCATCATTCTGATTTATTTCACTTTCAATATAGTACGATTTATAGCAGCTATGTTTAGTAACATTTGCGTTATTTAATTTCCACGTTTCCGTTAAGACCACAACATCAAATATATTTTCATAAGCCTTCAGAGTGACGTCTAAGCTATTCTTGTGTTTTGCAAGACTTCTAATATTAGAATGGATTACTTTTAAACTATTGTTATCTTCATGTCTATGTAAGAAGTATTTACACTCACCTATACTCTTCCCCACCTCTGACCGAATTTGATATTTTACATAATCATCTGCATATGTGTTCATACAAATTGAATTAGGAAAAGTGTTAAGTGTTAGCGGTCAAGTTATTGTGAGATATCTTGGAGGGAGGGGTGGAGTGGAATTCAGCTGTTGAGGGGAGGAAAGTGAAAGGTCAGTTTGAAATAGCACCAGCAACACGGCAGGGGAGGTATGCAATGGACAGTTATGCGGGAGAGAGACAGACAGATTGTGGTGTGGGTTACCTTAGAGGGTGTACCAACTTTTGCCTACTAACACAATCTATTGCTATATGTTAAGTGGCCTTACTTTAAGCTTTGGGTAACTCACTCATCTTTGTAACACGGTGCTTGCTGCCATCTGTTTTCTTCACGTAAATTATGCCATCGTAAGTCCATACGTTGGATTGCTGAAATCTTGCAATTCCCGCCTTCAAAATCGCTAGTCTTGTGGCTGTGAGATCTTCCCTGATAGTCACCGGGGTACCTTTGAGCTGCTTCTTGTTTTTAAACAATTCATGCCAAGCACGATACGTTGCCAATTTTACTATGATTGGCCTGGGTTTGGTCCCAATCTTGGGGCCTAACCTATGGCTTCTGTCTATGTCCGCAAGAGCGATGTTTGCCTTAATGTCCCCGGCAACTTTCAGCACTAAATTATCTGTGTCCTCGTTAGGATGCTCTGGCACACCGAAGATACGGAGATTTTGCCTCCTTTGGTATTGCTCCAGTTCGTCGTGTTTGGAGTTGCTTTCCGATTTGAGATCTTTGATCTCTTTATCTCGTTTCTTTATCTGAACTTTGAGGTCCTCACAAAGATTCACGTTGAATTGGATCGTTTCCTCAAGTTTATTTAATACACATTCCGTGATCTTATCCACTACAGTACTTACAATTAGGTCCACAAATGATTTTGACTGCAAGGAATCCTCCATCACACGCCGTACTACTTCCTCTATGGAGTTGGTAGAACTGGAACTGCCGTTACCTGTCTGATGCTTCTGCTGCTGCTGTTGCTGCTGCTTGCTCTTCTTAGAAGACATTTCACTTTTTAGTTTTTACGATTTATGTAAATTAAAGGATGATGAGTGTGAAATAATCTCACCAGCTAAAACTTATACACTGAATTGATTCACACTATACTTCTTTTTCCTCTCTACACTGCGTTTACACCTGCCAAGTACACAATTTCCACGAGCCGATCCTTAGTCGTGTTACTCACTCTGCGCCATGACACATGGTTTAGCTACTGGCAGAGCCTCCCTTGTCGGGCAGGCCAAGGGTGAAGATCCAGACTAAGAAGCAACCCAAGAAGGTGTCCAACGACTCCAAATGCGGAAGAGGAGTGAGAGTCCCAACGAAGGAGGAGGCGGAAGAGACACTTCAGGATAGGGAGGGGCACACAAGGCACCAAAGTCATGGGGAAGGCAGCTTGTCTAGAGGTTGGATGCCCCGATAACAATATCTCCATCTTCTGGTAGAGGGTAGGCGTGAGGTTACCCTGTAAAGAATATCTTGTTGAGATGGACCAAACACAGAATAAACCGGACGGATCTCTTGAACGACCAAAGCAAGTTAAAAGGACACGCATAAGTAAAATTGGCATAAAATGGCAACTTTGAATGTAAGATCGATGCTACAACCAGGGAAGGTGCAAGAAATTGAGAGAGAGATTAATAAATTTGGATTGGATTTAGTGGCGCTACAAGAGATACGATGGAATGGAAGCGGAAGTATTGATATGAAAGATTTTATTTTATTTTATAGTGGACCAGAAAGAAGAACAGGATTACTTGGCACGGGATTTATTGTAAATCAGAAAATAAGGAAAAGTGTTCTAGGGTTTGAACCTATATCTGATAGAATATGTAAAATAAGATTGAAAGGGCACTTTACAAGCATGACAATTATATCAGCACATACACCAAAAGAAGATGCAGAAGAGGATTGTAAAGATTAGTTTTATGACGAACTAACGAGAGTAATTGTCAGTGTGCCCAGATATGACCTGTTGCTTGTTCTTGGTAACTTCAGTGCAAAATTGGACGTTAAGACTTTAGGAACCATGTGGCAGGATGATATTCATTACATGATGAGACAGGTGGAAATGGTATACTGCTCAGCTAGTTGGCTGCAGCAAAAAAGTTATTAGGAGCACCTATTTCAATCATAAGAACATCCATAAGGGCACGTGGCAGGTACCCGGAAGCGACCAAGTGAACCAAATAGACCATATCTTGGTGGGAGCAAGACAAACTTCGTCCGTTATTGTAATGCGTGCCTGCAGAAGACCCAATTGTGATTCGGACCATTTATTGGTCAAAGCTGTAATAATTCAGAAACCATCAGAAAGAAAGAAGTGGAACCAAGAAGCTCTGAACGACCCAAGAAAAGTAAACAATTTAAAGAGGAGATTAAAAGGTCGACTGCAGACAAAAAATGCTATGGATGTCGAAGAGAAATGGGAAGATATTAAGTCAGCAATTCAAGAAAGTGCCCAGGAAGTATTAGGAACTAAAGAGAGAGTAATGAATGAATGGTTCGATAAAGAATAAGAAAAAGCAATGGACAAGAAAAATGAAGCAAGAAAGTTAATACGGGGCACGTCCAGAAAGTAAGTTCCGTTTGGTAATAAAATTAAATTGTGTAGAGATACCGAAAAGTTATTTATTGCAGAACATTCTACACCTCTTAAACTACTTTTCTACATAACTGCCGAACTGTAGCAGGCATTTGTCATAGCGTGGCACACGTTTATGGATACCTTCTTCATAGAAGTTTGCCGCCTGTGTCTTCAGCCATTTGGAAACATCTTCTTTCAGCTCGACATCATTGTTGAAGTGTTGACCGCCAAGGAAAGACTTGAGATGTGTGAACAGATGAAAGTCACTAGGAACGAGGTCAGGGCTGTACGGAGGGTGGTTAAACACGTCCCAGCCAAATCCCTGTAGGAGGTTTTTCGTCACATTTGCAGTGGTGGTCGTGCGCTGTCGTGAAGAAAAACAACACCTTTAGACAGCAACCCTCGGTGCTTATTTTGTATTGCGCGGCGCAATTTCCTAAGTGTCTCGCAGTAAGCATCTGCGTTGATTGTTTGTCCACGCGATAGGAAATCAATGAGTAAGATGCCTTTCCAGTCCCAGAACACTGTGCACATCATTTTCCGAGGTGACAAGATTTGTTTCGGCTTAACCTTTGCTGGGGATGAAGTGTGCCTCCATTCCATTGATTGCCGCTTACTTTCAGGGGTGTCGTAAGATAACCAAGTTTCATCTCCTGTGACTATCTGTGTCAGAAATTCTTCGCCGCCTTCATTGTAACGGGTCAAAAACTGAAGTGCACTACCCATCCGTTTTGTTTTGTGTTGCTCCGTAAGAATCTTTGAAACCCAACGTCGGCAAATTTACGAAAGTTCAGTTTTTCGGTAACAATTTCATGAATTAGTGATCATGAGATTTGGGGAAATTCCATAGCGAGAGCACTAATTGTAAACCTGCGGTTTTCCCGGATCTTGTCATCAATCGCGTGAACCATTTCTTCTGTAACCAAAGATGGACGCCCACTTCGTTCATCATCGTGCACTTCACTACGTCCTTCAATGAACTGTCGGACCCATCTTCTCACCATTGAATCACGCATCGCATTTTGTCCATACACTTCGCAAATTTGCCGATAAATTTCAATTGGTTTCACTTTCCTAGCATTCAGAAAACGAATCACAGATCTGATTTCACAAGCGGCGGGATTTTCAATCAACACCGACATTGTACGAGTAAACATGCTCAACAACGCGTACGTGGCTGACAGTGCTCTCCAAATGGCGCACGTTTCTTCTCCTTGATACAGAGCGTCTACCGCGCATATGCGGAACTGCGCTGCAGCGGAACGTACAACTAGTTGAAGACACAGGCGGCAACACGTCTATGAAGAAAGTATACAAAAACTCGTGCCACGCTACGACAAATGCCTGCAACATTTCGGCAGTTATGTGGAAAAGTAGTTTAAGGGTTGTAGAATTTTGTGCAATAAATAATTGTTCTGTATCTGTACACAATTTAATGTTATAACCAAACGGATCTTACTTTCTGTACGTACTTCGTATTACAAAGAGATACAAGGCAATGCAGAGAAAGATACCAGGCATATAAGAGAAAAGCAACAAAATTAATTAAAAAGAAGAAGAAGGAAATTTTAATGAGAAAGTTAGATGGAATAGAAGAGAGAAGACCACAAAATGAAGTGAAGAAATTTTAAACAGAATTTAACTGATTCAGGAAAGGGTATCATCCTTGGCTTACTGGATGTAGAGAAAAACAGGGGAAAATATTAGACAACGAGGATATTATCTATAGATGGAAGGAACATTTTGAAGAGTTATTAAATGTAAGGACTGAAGAAGAATGTAATACACATAAAAAGACAGTGCATGTAGACCAACATATAGTAACACCAACCTTTCATGAAGTGCAGAAAGCCATTGAGAGACTAAGGAATATAAAGTCCCGGGGAAGGATGGCATTACGAGTGAGATGTTGAAAAACTCTGGACAAGAAATTATATCTGAAATATATAATCTTATCGTCAAGATATCGGAGGAAGACAATAAGCCATCTCAGTGGAACATCGGAATAATTTATCGCATATATAAGAAAGGAGATAAGTATAATTGTTCAAATTACCGAGGAATTACATTACTGAATATCGTCTATAAAGTGTTTTCCAATGTGCTATTAAAGAAGTTGCAGATCTACAATGAGGAAATAGTAGGGGAATATCAATGTTGGTTCCGCAAGAATAGAAGTATTATTGATCAAATCTTCGTTGTTAGACAAGCGATCGAAAAATGTTATGAACACAACGTAGATCTTCATATGTTGTTTGTAGACTACAGACAAGCCTTTGACAGAATTGACAGGGACGAATTTTACAGATATATGGTACAGAAAGGAATTACCGGAATGCTAATAACATTAGTGAGAATAACCGCAGAAAATGTTAAAGCCAAAGTAGTGGTGGAGGGAAAGCTTGGTGTTGAATTTTCCTTGGATAGAGGTGTACGACAGTGTGATGCTATGTCCGCTTCGCTATTCAGCTTGGCTTTAAATAAAGTATAGGAGGAATTGGAAGGAGCAAATAATACATCCCAAATGTGTGCCTATTCTGATGATGTACTGTAGTATTGATAGTGACAAGACTAAACTAACTAAAGGAGATGTTTGAAGAGATGAAGAAGGAAGGGGGAAAATGTGTCTAAATGTGAACGCGGCCAAATCAAAGTACATCCACCTAACATCTGTTGAAAGAAGAAGAACCTGTGATAATTTAATAATAGACTCCTGCACATTTGAAAATGTTGTAAAGTTTGAGTATTTGGGTGTTCTCGTTAATAATTAAAACAAAATGAGTGAAGAAATAAAAATGACGATTATTGATGGAAACAGAGCCTAATTTGCCAATCTGAAACTCATTAAGTCGTAATTGTTGTCGCACAAAAAAAAAAAAAAAAATGCGAGCCTTACAGTAGTCACATATGATGTGTAACATCTGACATAGAAGAAACTTCACGTGAAATTGTTGATACACCGGTATTTTATACTATTATTGGCACAAATATTAATCTGTTGTAAAAGGGAGTGTTTTACAGATATTGTAGTTTATAATACGGAACTCATTTTATTAGATGATTTGTAGCTTCCACCACCACTAGCCTAAATAAAGAATACGATATGGATCAACTAGACTAATAGACGCGCTTACAGTAGTCGTATATGATGTGTAACATCTGACATAGAAGAAACTTCACGTGAAATTGTTGATACACCGGTATTTTATACTATTATTGTAAAAGGGAGTGTTTTACAGATATTGTAGTTTATAATACGGAACACATTTTATTAGATGATTTGTAGCTTCCACCAGCACTAGCCTAAATAAAGAATACGATATGGATCAACTAGACTGATAGACGCGCTTACAGTAGTCGCATATGATGTGTAACATCTGACATAGAAGAAACTTCACGTGAAATTGTTGATACACCGGTATTTTAAACTATTATTGGCACAAATATTAATCTGTTGTAAAAGGGAGTGTTTTACAGATATTGTAGTTTATAATACGGAACTCATTTTATTAGATGATTTGTAGCTTCCACCAGCACTAGCCTAAATAAAGAATACGATATGGATCAACTAGATTAATAGACGCGACACCGCTCATAACCTTAAATTCCTTATAAACTGGTCCTCTTCATTCACAGACCAACACGTAATTTCATATGTATTCTGTTAAAATGAGTCATATTGATATGATAAATATCGTTTAAAATGGTAATCCGGTAGCAAAAATATCTACCCCGTCCGGGATTCGAACCCAAGATCCCTAGATTCACAATCAAAAGCACTAACCCCACGGCTATTTCGACTACGTAAACTTTGTGCACAAGATGGTGACTTATTTCCACGTTCCAATTTTTATTTTTTTATTTATTTTTATTATTATTATTATTATTATGAATAATCAATATTACATCCAGCAATACAAGAAAATATATACACACATAGCTTTTTAAGTATTAGGACATACGTCCGTACATTGTTCAAGAAATCGCGTGTGCTATATACACATTGTCCTTTGCACTACAACAGTGTAAAATTCACTTGTTCTCTTGATCACTGGAGTCCCGTTATATTAAACATGTACAATCGTCATCATATCATAACTTTAGTCTATTTTTGATTATTATCTAAGTAAACGTATTAGTCTAAAAATGTACATTCTGGGATCTATGTGATGAATATCAAATTCAGCCGAGTTAGGGAAGAATACATGTAAGCTATACCACGTAAGGCAAGGCCTTGTGGGTGGCATATTAGTTCTACTTACCTAATTATAACGTTAAGTGTTCATGTTAGACAATAAATTACATATACTGTATTTATTAAAATAAGCGTTGTGAAATAGCTAGGTAGCAATGGTAATGCTAATTTATAGAATAAGCTACTTTAATATATCTTTAATTACATTTTTATTTTCTCGAACGAATATCTTTGCGTTTCGTATAAACCTTGTAGATTTATGTAACTGCTCTTTTATGGCTTTAGGAAGGATTTTATAAAATTTAGGAATAAAGTATTGAAAATTACGCTTTGCAATAGATAGATTTGGTTTGAAGAGGACAGACATATTTCCTGTTCTACCTCTTGTTTGGTAGGTGTGGCTCATGTTTATGACTGAATTTTTATTTTTATAGATATATTTATAGACTTCCGTCGCGTAAAGTTGTCCTATATTCATGACGTTTGCTTCCGCATACAATTCATTCGTAGGATATACCCTTTCCTTTTTATACATGATACGCAACACCAAGTTTTGCATTACTTGAGCTTTTTTTAAAATAGTTCGATAAGCTCCTCCCCACGTAATTATTCCATTCGTGAGAGTAGACTGAATAAGTGCAAAGTAGATATCTCTCAGTAGTTTAATATTGACAATGTGTTTCAGACAATGAAATACATAAACTGTCCTCCTTATTTTCTTTGTGAGGAAATTGATGTGCGATCTCCACTTCATGTCTTCATCAAAATAAATTCCTAGGTATTTTATATTTTGTGTGCGGTTGATTTTTATGCAGTTGCAGTTTGTATTACAGTTTTCCCGATGTACTGTAAGCTCGTTGAAGCAATTTTGATTGTTTTTTTAATGTGAAAATAATAAATTTTGATTTATTTACATTCAGAAACAATTCATTATTATCCAGCCATAATTTAATCCCTTTTAAAGCTTCGGTTGCTTCTTGCCTGACTATTTCCCATGTATTCCCTTCAACAAATATAGCGGTGTCATCTGCATAAGTGATGATTGAACTATTTTTTTGATTATTTATTGATTTTTCTATGTCATTAATGTATATAATAAAAAATAGTGTTCCTAAGACTGTTCCTTGTGGTATTCCCCTTTTTATTTGCATCGGTGCACTCAATGTGTCATTTATTTTTACATATTGGATTCTGTCAGTAAGGTAACTTCCGATGAGATTAAGAGCTGTGCCTCGAATACCATATTTTTCCATTTTTTGGAGAAGAATATCATGTGCTACGGTGTCGAAAGCTTTAGTAAGATCTAAAAATATTCCTAGTGATGGTGTGGAGCAATTTAATTTTTCTTGTATTTGTTTAGTTAGTGTTGCAATTGCATCCACAGTACTTCGACTTTTTATAAATCCATATTGCCTTGCTGATAGAATGTCATGCTTCAGTAAAAACTGGAAAATATTGTTCTTGATACATTTTTCAAATATTTTTGCTATTATTGTAATCAGAGATATCGGTCTATAATTTTCCATATCTATAGTATTGCCTGATTTTAAGATTGGTTTAACTATTGTTGACTTCAGTTGTTTTGGAAAATATCCTTCTGTAAAAGATTGATTTATGAGATTTAAAAGCGGTTTCTCTAATGATACTATATTTTGTTTTATAACCTTTGCTGAAATATTGTCTATTCCCATAGCTTTACTGTCACTTATGTCACCTAGGATTTTTTTCAAATCAGTGGAATTTACCGGGGCCATGAAGCATGAGCTCTTATTGCTAGTTATATTAAGTGTGGGGTTTCCACTTTTCTTTATACATTTGGACATCTCGGTAGTCTTATTTATGAAATATTCATTAAATTTATTCGCAATTTGCGTGTCACTTTTGTAAATTTTATTCTGATACCTTATTTCACTAATTTGCTCTTTTTGATTAATTCTCTGAGCTACCTCATTAACTATACCCCAAATCTTTTTAGGATTTCCTGAACTAGCATTTACTAAATGTCTGTAGTAATCTATTTTTGCCCAGTTTATTAGCTCATTTAATTTGTTTCTGTATTTTTTATATTTCTCTCTTAATTCTTCATTATTTTTATTTGCCATATAATCGCGGTATAATTTATCTCTAGTATTAATGGACTCGACCAATGCAAGGGTTATCCACTCTTTTCTTTTGACTCGCTTTGAGTTTAACTGTTTAGTAGATTCATGGATGCAGCTTTGTATTGTTTCAATAAATATATTTACTTTAGTATCCAAATGTCCTTCTCCAAGTTTATTATCCCAGTTGATGTTGTTTAACTTCTGTTTTAGTTCCACATAATCTAATTTATGTCTTTGATAATTCCTAATGTTTGGTTTATTTTTCTGACAACTAACTTGATTAAATTTTAGGCTAATTATTGTTGTATTGTGATCAGTTATTTTGCTTTCCGAGATTAAAGAGAGAATGTTTTCATTCGAAAGCCTACTTTTAAGAAATGCGTGGTCAATGCATGATTTACTAGTTTCAGTTTCCCTAGTTGTACCATTGATTATAGATCTGAATTCAAATTCATTAAGAAGGTTTAAATAATCATCTGAATCTTGATTTTCGAATAAATTAATATTCATGTCACCAATTATTAATTCATTTTCTAGCTGACAATTTGTTTTTATATAGTTATTTAAATTCTCCAGAAATAATGTTTTGTTGTATTTTGGTGGTTTGTACACCCCTGTTATTGCTATTTTGTTGTCGCTTTTATTAACAACTACTCGAATAAATTTGAAATCTTTATATGCTACACACTTAACTTCATGCTGTAATCCATCTTTTATCATGATGACTACTCCATCATTCTGATTTATTTCACTTTCAATATAGTACGATTTATAGCAGCTATGTTTAGTAACATTTGCGTAAGTTTCATTTATATTTTGCTTGTTTCGATAATGTTCCTGCGGGAAATTGAGTTTAAAATGCCTTATGAATAAGCCCTCTTGTGAGTAAAGAGAATGCATTCAGTAATAGTTCATGAAGGCTTGCTCAATTCTCGTATAAGCACAACGATTATATTATATTGATGACTGCTTTACCGTTATGTGGGTTAATATTTGAATAGCCATTCCGCAGAAACATAATACCGGCAATGCCGACTACTTGCAATGTTTGATATTAAGGCATTTTACCATTTAAATACTGATACGAAGCCTTCGAACATGTACCATGTCATTTGTTTCCATCACTTGACACCAGAGTTCGCATGAGCGTTATCCATTCAGTTTGTCATATGCATTCCACATGGCCAAGAGTACGTCATGGTATCAATTTCTGACACCGCGCGCTCATTGTTTCTCGTACCACTTCCAGCTGGGTCTTACCACTGCCCGCTGGATCGATCGATCGAGCGGGCAGTGCATACTTACGTTTTCCACCACTGCCAGCTAGTACATTTCCGTTCGATCGATCGAGCGGGCAGTGCATACTTCCGTTTTCCACCACTGCCAGCTAGTACACTTCCGTTCGATTGATCGAGCGGGCAGTGCATACTTCCGTTTTCCACCACTACCAGCTAGTACACTTCCGTTCGATCGATCGAGCGGGCAGTGCATACTCACGTTCAATCCACCACTGCCAGCTCAATCGTTCCGATCCACTTCCGTCCCCAATTTTCAAAATCACTCCCACAAAACTATCCAGCAACCGAGCGGAAAGATGTTACACATAAAAATAAAAAAAAATCGCAACATTTACAAGACCTGGATCAGACCAGTGTTAACTGACGGCTCAGAAACATGGAATATGTCGGTTCAGGATTGCAATAAACCTAGGTTGTTTGAGAGGAACATAATACGGAGAACTTATGGTACTGTTTTGAATAGAGGAGAATGGAGGATACGAGCTAATAGAGAAATAAATGAAATCCTCAAAAGCGAAGACATTGTTCGATATATAAAATCGCAAAGACTACGATGGCTGGGCCACATTGAAAGTATGGAAGACAAAAGAACACCAAAGATTATATATAAAGCCAGAATTGAAAGAAGACGACGCCCTGGTAGACGAAGGAATCGATTGAAAGATGAAGTGGAGGTGGATTTGCTAACAATGAACGTACGACCCTGGAGAACAGCTGTCCCAGATCGAGATCATTGGTAGGGGAGGCCAAAGCTCACACCGGGCTGGGGTGCCAGATGAAGAAGAAGATTGTATTGTTCTGTATGGCTCTTTTCTAATGTGCAGGGAGAATGGCACAATGTTCAGTTCAATTTACGTTATGGCATGACTGTCCTTCACTTAAACTACCTTTCTTATATATTTTTTGAGAGGAGAGAGCCGAAATGTCATTGGTTATAATCTGTGATCAATTGTGTGAATGCAACAAGGAGCATTTGCATTACGAAATAAAATTCGTTCAATTCGCTGTGTTATTTACACCAGTATGTTTCCTGTCTTTCCTAGATTGCTGCATCGCGCATGCCACACTTAATCCTTGTCCAATGTGGCAGCCGTACAAAGTGCGGTGACGTCACACGCTACACTCGTCTCCGATGCGAGCATGTACAGCAGTGTGAGGTGACGTCACACCAGCACCGCTTGTCCTCCCCTGAGTGTATGCCTTGATATGTAGCCCATTTTGTAGTACATCTTACCAAGCAGTACGGTAGTTAATGTATCATTGCATTTCCCCCATAATTTCATAACGGGGCATAATAATAATAATGATAATAATAATAATGATAATAATAATAACAATAATAAGAATCTGGTCAAGCGAATGATTAGAGGCCTGGGGGCCGAAACGACCTCAACCTATTCTCAAACTTTAAATGGGTGAGATCTCCGGCTTGCTTAAAGCAATGTAGCCGCAAGATTAAACACTCGAGGAGGACGTAGAGCTGACTACGGCCGGATGGGTCCACAGATGGCGGATAGTGGATTGCCCTCTAGGTATGGAGGGGAGGGTAGCTGCGACATAAGCAGGGCGACCTGACGAATACGCAGTCCCGGACCAACAGCGGCATTGCTAACAGGATGTGGTGGGTCAGTGGATGGCTCCACAGTCTCTATAAAATGCCACATATATCCAAAGACAGCAATGTGACAAGGCGAGTCAGTGCCGCCATAAGCACTAGCCAACAGCGTCTGTACCCCATGTTAGGGGCGGCTGTGAAAGGCGTCTCTACCCCATGTTAGGGGCGGCCTAAATGAAATCCTGGCAGTAGGTATAAAATGCAACCCATTGATAATGGAGAAAATGTCAAAGAATAATGCTTCTCGGAAAAGGACGCTACCCGAGATGCGTCGGGGCACGTTTGGAGCTGGTGCTGATCGAGACAGCAAGCGAACCACCAGTGACATGATATCGAAGAGGCGGGCACATGTCAGGTCACCCGAAAATTCTACAGCTGACAATGTAGATAGGAGAACCCAACAGCTGTCGTCTCCCACTGTCGAAAGTGTTTCAAACATTCAACTGACCACTAAGGCAGGCAAACAGAGACAGCGCTTAAAATGGACTGATGAGATTAACACATTCATAATGTGCTCCTATTTTATTGTTACAAACTTAGAGAGAGACCTCACAACATATAGGAAATATATGCACATGTTTGTGGAGAATTTTCCTGAGTACTCTTTTATTACAGAACAAAGAATTACAGACCAAAGACGTGTAATAGTGAGGAACAATATACGTCCTGCAATAATGGTTCAAAGTCTTAAAGAGGAAGCAGCAAAAATTCTAGCTTCAGAATCCAACAATGAAAGCAGACCCACATTATTGATTCAAGCTCTTCAGGAAGTTACCTGCAGGAATGACACAGGAGAAGAGGGAATTATTGAACCAACTATCCCTACTAATATCTCGAGTTCAGATGAAACAAGTTGTATTGAACATGTGTTTAAGGAGGCAATGACTGAATTCATGGGCCTTAAAGTAAACTATCGACCAAAACTGCCCAAACTTCTAAAAACAGCAAAGAATATATATCTTGTCAGTATGACAAATAACATCCTAAAACAGTATGTGGAAACATCCGATAATCTAGAAGAAACAAACTCTCTTGTATATTGCCCAGCATTAACTGTGATATGGCTGACCAACCAGAAACTAATACCTTTGTCTGGAAGCTCTCGTGGAAAAGGTGCAGATGCAGAATTCATTCCACCCTGGCAGGGTCGATTAGATAATGACATCAAGGAACTGAGAAAAACCATGGGCCAACCAACAGCATATTTAAACAATAAAACTAAACCCAAAACCATTCGAAAACTGAGGTATATATTCAGAAAAATCAACAGCCACATAAATAACTATGATCACACGGAAAAAAATCAAGGAATACAATGACAAACAAAAGCTTAAATTATGAGCAAAAGCAGCAAGACTCATGAGGTACAAGGAATCACGAGCGAGGAAAACACAAAACAAACTCTTCTCCTACAATTAAGGTCTGTTTTACAGAATGATCAAACGAAACAAACAATCCATGACAAAAGCAGAATCTCTTTTCACGCAAGAAACGGAAGATTTTGGTGAAGTGTATGGGCTGCGAAGTCAACGCACAATGAAAATGAAAATTGGATCAACGAAGAATGAAATAGCAATAATGTATATGAAGGAGTGGATTTTGATACCATTGAAGAACGGCATGTACATGATGCTATAAGGGGAAGTCAGAATTGGAAAGCGCCGGGCACAGATAAAGTTCACAATTATTGGTACTAATATTTCACGTGCGTGCACCAGAAGAGAGCCCAGCAATTCACTTACCTCATCCATTATCCTGCGCAATGTCCTGATTTCATTACTGCCGGAATTACATGTCTTATCTCGAAAGAAAGTTGAAATATTAATGACCCATCAAACTACAGACCTATCACCTCTCTCCATACACTTTACAAACTATTTACGTCCATAAGTGCGGACGAAATACACAAGCATATCGTCAAACATAACATTTTGGCTGAGGAACAGAATGGATGCAAGAAGATGTCGCAAGGAAGCAAAGAACAGATAGTTATTGATTCTGTGATAACACAACAGGCGATACATAATCAAAGGAATCTATATACGGCATACATAGATTACCAGAAATCATCTGATTCAGTCCCGCATTCATAGCTGACAGAAATCCTCCATCGGTATAAGATTAACCCTGCTATAATTCACTTCTTGGAGGTCACGATGGATAATTGGAAAACAGTACTTTATACTAAGACAGACAATGAATGCGTCACATCTGACACAATAAAAATTGAGCGTGCTATCTATCAAGGAGACTTGCTAAGCCCATTATGGTTTTGCTTAGCCATCAATCCTCTGTCTAAAATTCTAAAATAGATCAGTTTCGGATTTGACATCAAATACTACAACAGGAAATACAGAATATCCCATTTACTTTATATGGATGACCTCAAAGTATACGCACACAATGAGACTCAAATGAATGCCATGCTAAATACTGTATAATAGATTTATATTCATCATATGTCCGAATGACGCTGGGGGTGAAGAAGTGCAAGCTATTGACAATTGAAAGAGGAAAATATGCAACTTCTGAACCACATGAGGTTCGCAAAGGATCTCTAATTGAAAGAATGACTGAAATAGAAACCTACAAATATTTGGGATTTGCTCAAAATACAACTTTGGATCATAAAAGCATCAAAGATGAACTCATTGGCAAGTATACCACAAGACTTCGTCAAGTGCTGCGAAGCAATCTCTGTGCAAAGAACAAAATTAAAGCTATCAACACATTCGCTATACCTACCCTAGTATATTCATTTGGGATTCAGAAATGGTCAGCAACAGAAATAGAAAGCCTGCAGAGAAAAACCAGGACCATTCTCACTACTTATCGTTTACATCATCCAAACGCCTGCATAGAAAGGGTCTGTCACTCTTCCACGAAAGATCACGAAACCAGCAGTCGAGGAGTTCTGGTTTTACAAATTTTGCTCCAGAACTAAATTAAAACCCTTAGAAGATATTTCTAACAAGGAAAGAAAAACAACATTCTCCATAAAACCATTGTACTTGCCGATAAGCACACTGTATTGAACCTTCGTACAACCTCTGATGATCATATCAGCCAGCAACTACACTTACATGAAAAAAGGGCATGGGGAGAAAAGACCCTACATGGAAAATACTACAACAACCTAACCCAACAGAGTATGGATAAAAACGCATCGTGTATTTGGTTACAAAGTGGTCGACTGTTTGGAGAAACAGATGGATTCGCAATTGTCATCCAAGGTCAAGTCATTGCTACAAAAAATTAAAAGAAATACATCATCAAAGATACCAGTGTAATTTCAGAAAAATGCAGGCGATGCGCCATTCATCTCGAGACCAATGACCATGTCACTCCAGGTTGCCCAATACTAGCATCAGTTGAATATACAAGACGGCACAATCAGGTTGCAGGCATCATTCATCAAGCCCTCGCACAGAAATATAAACTAACTGAGGAGTATGTCCCTTACTACAAGCATCTTCCACCATCCCTCCTCGAAAATGAATTGTGTATATTGTTGTAAAGCACTTGGTTTAACCCGTGCTTTAGAGTAACCCATGTTTGTAGTGGTGAATAGAATAAATAATAATAATAATAATTTAAAAAAACTTTACGAGCCTTACAGTAGTCGCATATGATGTGTAACATCTGACATAGAAGAAACCTCATGTGAAATTGTTGATACACCGGTATTTTATAATATTATTGGCACCAATATTAATCTATTGTAAAAGGGAGTGTTGTACAGATATTGTAGTTTATAATACGGAACTCATTTTATTAGATTATTTGTAGCTTCCACCAGCACTAGCTTAAATAAAGAATACGATATGGATCAACTAGATTAGTAGACGCGACACCACTCATAACTTTAAATTCCTTATAAATAGGCCAACGACGTCTTGATTCACAGACCAACACGTAATTTCATATGGATTCTGTTAAAATGAGTCATATTGATATGATTAGCAGCAGAGTATCAAGAAGGCAGTGCGAGAACAATCATGAAGGCAGTGCGAGAGTAGAAATATCAAGTAGGCAGTGAAGAAAAAAAAGATAGTCTTAGAATTGTTATGTATTATTAGTGTGTAAATAAAAAAGATTTTTGAATGTTGATGAATGTCCAGGAGGGATACGATCCAGCTGGCAGTGCGACTTACACACTTCCATACCATTTTTCAAAATCACTCCCACAAAAATATCCAGCAACCGAGCGGAAAGATGTTACACATCAATAATAATAATAATGGATCCTTACGGCAATTTGGCCCCAATTAATTAGCATTACTTAACACCGATTCGAATAACTTAACTGAATTTTATAATTGTATAATTCTCTCATACCTGCCGGTGACCGAGAGCGCTAAAGCTCTAGATTGTGACTCGCAGGAATCGGGAGAGCGTGGGTTCAAATCCCACCTTGCCGTTCGTGGTGTAATATTACTTAAATAACTGTACGCCTATTCAATACTATGAAGAACATCTATTTTTCTTTCGAACATGTGTCGGTTTTCGAAGAAGCCATCATCAACGAAATGCTTATCATTCATATAAGACAAACATGAAATAAAGAAAACACTACTCTTGTTGCATACAGAAAATGGAAACTTGAGATTCATATGAAATTTGGCTTAATTTAAAAATGGAAAACAATATTCAATGAAGAAATATAGCTAAAATGTTACTTGAATTATTATTGATCTCAAAATATAATGTATTATATTGTTTAAGGTCTTGCTGAATGTTCGGAAGGGTTTATGTCGGTGAAGCGATGAAAGTAGCCAAATGATGTAGCGCATACACAAAATAGCATAGGCCTACTTTACCACGAGAAGCAGAAGCAGAGGAAGAAGACATTTCTTCTTTATAAACACCCGAAGACAGTCCAGAACATGTCAGTGAGGTGATACATTTGCACTATATTGCAGTGTGACGTCAGGCACGAGCACAAGGTACGATGGGGCTAGTTGATTCCAGTCTGTTAGCAGTGCGATTTGCGTATTCTGAGTGACAATACCTATGCTGGACTTCTTCTCTCCCTCCATTGCACACTGCCTGTCTACCAGAGAACTTAGCAAGAGAGCAGCGCACTGGGGTGGCTGTTCGCACACAGCTCTCTGGTCCAGTACGAGGAGGCATGACATTTCTGTGCGGTAGGCTTGTTAGTTGCTTTCCGCTCTTCCTTCGCTTTCCCTTCCTACAGCACGTGTTGTCACATAACCGGTCATGCAACCAAATTATGACAACGCAAATTGTTGCTGAACTTTGGAGATCTCTTGGCATTCAGTGTTTCAACATGGCCATGCCGTTGTTTACGAACCAAAATAGGAAAATACACAAGAGTCTCACGCATTTACTTATCAGAATCTTCTTCACCTTCCTCTTCATCTTTTTTTTAATTATCATCAAATTACAAGAATTTCATTTTTACTAACGCAATGATGAAAAATGAATGAACGCTGTAGAGGTTGGGGCATGTAATGCACAAGTTATATGCAGTAAAATATATAAATATATGCCTGATCCACGTGAGATTTCATCCCTCGATCTACGGCTTTACACGTCATTCTTCATGACCACTGAGCCAGTGAGAACACTAAGTTTTCACTTGGCAATGGTACATCTGTCTGTAGCCACCTATCATATTGTTAATGTCGCCCGCTGTGGATGTTGGTTTCATCGTGCACGAAGAATGTTCATAGCAAGAGCGCGTGGCCTGACGTGGCTTAATGGTATTTCATGAACGGGGTTAATGATTAAGCGATCGTCGTGCTTTCGTTTCGTGACCCACCATAAAAGCAAGCCAGTACGTCAGCTTAAAGCTCTAAATTGTCGAAAACATCTTATCCAAGTCGTCACATACCTGTGTTGGATGCCTCAGTGTTGTCCAGCTTATCTAGCGGTTAGTTTCTCTTGTACATCCAAGCAAACCCATCGATTTGCCACAGTTCCTGGTGCAATGACCTACATGTGTATAACAAGCATGAAGAGGGCATCCTACAATCTGATTGGTTTGCCCGCTTTTGCTGCCGGCGGAGTGAGAAAGATATGTTCTAAGCGGATTCAAATCAGTAATCTTCCCACTGTAAACCTGAGTCCATGCCTACGCAGCCACGGTGCTTCACTAACAAGCACGCATAATACGCTCATTAGGCTGCTTTCTACTTTACCCTCGCTCGTATTTACGGGCACTTGCTGGATACGGTGCTATCCACACACATAATTACTCCAGTTATGATGGCTACTTATAAAGCAGGTGAGTAAAGTTTCATTGTCCCCGGGTATCGAACTTGGTTCCACAACTTCATAGAAGAAATGATAGAAGCCTCTTTTTCAGCGTTGCCTAGTTCTAATAAAGAATGCTTTCCAGTCGGTTAACACAAATTCAATTAAAGTATCCCCATTTTTAAACTTTTTTCATTTATGAAAGAAGTAATTCCGTGAAGAACTGAATAGCCTGTTTTCATATATCCTACTTATATTAATTACCTCTATCAACATACAAATTTTCAGTTTGATTGCTGTAATAAATTCGCAGATATTAAAGAGCGCCTTAATATTTCGAAAGGTCACCATGTTGGATTTTTATATATAGGTCTTACATTTATGTAAGTTAGCCGGCCCCGTGGTGTTGGGGTAGCGCGCCTGCCTCTCACCCGGAGGCCCCGGGTTCGATCCCTGGCTCCGTCAGGGATTTTAAAACTGACGTGAGGGTTGGAACGGGGTGCACTCAGCCTCGTGAGGACAATTGAGTAGCTGTCTGACAGTGAGACAGCGCCCCGATCACGAATACCAAGATTAACGGCCGAGGGGACCCGACGTGCTGATCACGCGTCACCCCAATATCTGCAGGCCAAATGGCTGGGCAGCGGTCGCTTGGTCGGCCTTAGCCCGTCATGGGCTGGATAGTGCCAGGGGGGGGGGGGGGGAGGTTGGGTTGATTTATGTAAGTTACTATTACATGAAGATCATTGTGTAGGTGTTCTATACAAACTTCAATCGCATAATGAGGCCGCGGGAAATAAAAACGAGATTTTAAAAATTCGCTCAGCCACCATCTTGTGATTATGAAGATAATTGATATGAATTAGATGCCAGTGGATTGAAGTTTATATAAGCATATACCGTACCAAGTTTCACTGCGCTAGGATGGTTAAATCGCGAGAAACGACCATTTGAATATTTACATTTGGCTTCGCCTCCATGTTGGAGTTGTGCTCACCAGGCTATAGGATGTCCCTTAGGTGAACTTATGTTTATAGCCCCTATACACATACAAAATTTCAGTTTGATTGCTGTCATAGATTATTAGATATTGAGAACTGTCTCTATGTTTCGGAAGGTCGCCTTGTTGGATTTTAAGATATGAAGGCCATAGAGTTATGTACTATTAGACGAGTATTATTGTGTACGTTCATTATACAAACGTTGATGTCGATCGCATGCTTAGAACACAAGAAATTAAAACTTAATTTTAAAATTTCGCACAGCCGCCATCTTTAGGTAATATAAACAATTGACCTAAGTTAGTTGCCAGTGCATGCAAATTTGCTTAGTCATTTGCTGTACCAAATTTCACTGCGTTCGGATAGTTAAGTCGCGAGAAAAGTCTATTTAAATGTTTCAATTTTGCTTGGCCGCCATGTTCGTTTTGTAGTCAACAGGAGTAGTGGTTTTGTGAGAGTTCTAAATCCACCTCCACCTCCCCACCTCACAAGATGGCGGCAGCCCGATAACTCCCGAACCCGTGGTCGGATTTTGACGAATGAGGTGTCATTGAACTCGGGCTGACACCCCCTTTCCATTGGACAACATATTTCAACCCCAAAAATAAAACCTACCCCTACTCGAGAGTGAAATTGAATTTTTTAGAGAATCTCTGTTACCAATTGCAACACGTGAGAGTTTGAATGCCGATATGGATTTAAACGTTGTTCCACATAAAGTGCATATGTTCGGTGAATAGCCACTATGAATTAGCATGCCCACTCATGGCTTTTGTAAGAGGGTGGGGGAGTGGATCTCTATGGATGGGTTATTGTTGACGGGTCATTGTTGGCGGGGTCATTGTTGTCGAGTCCTTGTGGTCGAGTCCTTGTGGACAAGTCCTTGTGGACAGGTCATTGTTGACAGGTCATTGTGGACGAGTCTGTGTGGACGAGTCCTTGTGGGCAGGTCCTTGTGGACGAGTCCTTGTCCCTTTGGACTGATCCCTTTGGCCTGGTTCCTACGGACGAGCCCATGAATTTATTTAAATTATGTCAAAGGGCCTAACTACATTTGTGTGTGTGTTGAATTGACGTTGTTCACTACTACTATAATGGGATAACGATATGAAAGGAAAGTAGCGAAATACATGTGAACACGTGTGAGATGACCTTATTACCGTCCTCCTTGTGAAACAAGTCACATCCTGTTTTGGTTCATACGTGAGAAAATGCAAGTTCATGTGTAATATGACCTAACACACAAGTGTACACATGTGCACGTGCACGATAAGAGCTAACAAGTCACAACCTGTTTTGACAGTGGTGGGAATAAGGCTAGAGACATGTACGAGTAGTCAAATTACACCGGCAGACAACCCCTTTCCTATGGATAACTTATTTCCATTCTAAAATAAAATCTACCCCTACTAGAGGGTGAAATAATAATTTTTTGGTAAAAGTCGCTTTCCATGTGCAACATGTGGGAGTTTGTACGCCAATATGAAATTAAACTCGTTCCACAAAAAGTGCATGCATACAACTGAATGCCGCTATGATTTATCATTTTCGTTTTTTGTTTTACAAATGCGCAATTGTTTTTTTTGTAAGAGGGCGGGCTTTTCGAATAATGATTTATAGATACTTTTTTTACAAATTAACCAAAGATGAAAAAACTAATAGGTCATCGGCTTTTTAATATCTTATGAACTAAGAAAGCTAGGGACTTGTATGAGGGGTCGTTGGACTTGGGGTGACGCCCTGTTTTTGAATGTAATATTCATTTTTTGTCAAAAGGGCCTAACTGCACTTTCGTTAATACCTCGCTAACTAATAATCACAGAGGGTCAAGTGAGGTGTCATAGAACTTAAAATGGCCAACCCCTCCCCATGACCAATGAATTTACCCCAAAATAAAACAGCAAGGTCATTAACCTAAGATTTTATCAACTAATAATCAGAGAGGGACAAGTAAGGTGTCACAAGACCAACCCTTTTCCATGACCAACGAATTTACCCAAAATACCCAAAACAGCAAGGCCATTGACCTAAGATTTTATAAACTTATCAGTAGAGAGGGTCAAGTGAGCTGTCATAGGACTACGAATGGTTAACCCTTTCCCATGGCCAATGAATTTACCCCAAAAATCCAAAACAGCAAGGTCATTGACCTGAGATTTTATAAACTAATAATCGGATATCAACATGTGAGGTGTCATAGGACTTAGAATGGTCAACCCTTTCCCATGGCTAATGAATTTACCCAAAAATACCCTATACATCAAGGTCATCGACCTGAGATTTTATAAACTAATAATCGGATATGTACATGTGAAATGTTTACAGTGAGTGATGAAACATAGCTAGGTAGTGAAAGAATTATTATAGGCTACAAGTATGGTGACTGACAAATCTTTCACCATTGGAACTTGTTTTCAGATCAAACTGCAGTACAGAGAGAGCATAGGTTGTAGGTATGGGATAATAAATGACAAATGGTGTATACAAAATCTGATTTATCGATTCAAGAAATAAGAGTAGACAATCTTTAATTGATTGGTTAAAGAGGATAGCTAAAATCCAAAATGGTGACTATATCGAACTAAACTGATCTAAGCTGAATCAAACTCAACTAAACCGAACTAAACCAAAGCAAACTTAATCAAAAACAAGTCAATGGTTTAAGTATAAAACTTGTGGGTGAATGTGGTCATTGGTAATGTCAGAAAGGAAAGGGATAACGCTCTACCTATAGAGGGTAGGTAAAGCTAGTGCATGATGCTAATGCACACACACAAGTACATGAAACACACACAACTAACCTATACTGTTTTTATGGGTTGACTGTTAAAACTTGCTCAGTGGTTACTAGGACAAGATGGTCGCTACACACAACAAGCGTTAAATACTTGAGGCTAATAATCTACACACACACACACACACACACACACACACACACACACACACACTTGTTCTAAACTAAGCTGTCTTGCTGACAGTGCTCACGCTGTAGGCAGATGACAGAAATGCTGGGCTAACAGAAATACAATCATTTCCGGTTGTCTAATGTTACCAGCTAACCATTTTTTGCTGCAGTGGCGCGCACATGTACCACTTACACTAGAGAGTTTAACTCGATTTCAAGCTCTAAGTCCTAGAACGAATCAAACTAAGAAAAAAGGGCTCAGTGGCGTAGTGGTTAAGCTGTTAGCCTTTCACTAAAGTGGACTAGGGTTTGATTTCAGGTTAATACGCATGTCATAAACATATAAAAAAGCAGAGATAATGTTTTAAACCGATTACACTCGTTTCTTTTCAAATTATTACTTGGATTACAAATACAAAGGTGGACTGGGTGTGATATACAGTTAATGCTGTCTATCGCACACTAGCTGTAAGGAAGCCATATGTAGAGCTATATGTAGAGAACTACCTAGCGATTTCATGAACCGGTATAGCTATGTCGCATAAACGGTGCAGGATACATTCCAGCAACTATAATTCGTATCTTGTGGAACAGAGAAAATGCACTTTTGCCTTGATGGATAACAAATGTGTGCAGATGAATGACCTACGCATTAGCCTAGCAAGGGGTTATAACCACGTGGAGGAGGTGTGATTTCTATATTTTATTGTTTAGAGACATGGCTTTTGTAACCAGTAGATTTAATTGTTTTAGTATTTTGTAAGTATCTATTTTTGTAATTGTAAATAGTTAATTTTTTGTAAATAGTGGAAACCATTTATTTTTGTAATGGTAAATGTTAAATGTATAATTAAAGTTCTTTGGGATGAGTGTGCATGTCAATGATGTTTTTAGGGATAAATAGAGTGGTTGTGTGTTTGTTCTCAAAGACAGGCAAGGTTGTGTGGATGTATGACTACACAGAAAGAGAGAGAGAGAGAGAGAGAGAGAGTGTAGAAACAGCCTTACCTTCAGTAGTAATAGTAGACCTCTATGTTTTGCATACACATAGACAGACTGTAAGATCGCAATGGCCGAGCACTCACATTAACACCATTTACAAAATCTTGAAATGAAAAAATCATGTTTCGCAAATATGAACTTTTGACATAAACAAAATAAAAATAAAATGTGTAAACTACAAATTGGAAAATCCATGTCTCCATATCATGAAATTCAAAAACTTTAAACTGACATTTAAAAGAAATGCAAATGGAAAATTGACAAATTGTAATGTGTGAAATGTGAAAATGAACAAATGGCTATCATTATTTAAAAAAAAATGGTGCTGTATGGTTGAGGTGTGAATCAAACCCTACTTATTTTGGACCACCCGAGACTGAGTATACTTGTTTTAGTCCTCATACCACTTTTAAAATTTTGTGTTAAAGCTAGGAATTGAACCCAAGAGCTTGTAGGGGGAGACAAAGGTTAGAATATGTTAAACAGATAGCCTTGAATGTAGGATGTGGTAGCTATATAGAGATGAAACGATTAGCTCGGGACAGATAGACACTGAGATCTGCATCAAACCAGTCAAAGGACTAAAGACTCAAACAACAACATATACGTTCACCAAAATAATGTTGTGTAACGGTAAATGTTAGTCAACGAACAGTA
Source organism: Meconema thalassinum (assembly GCA_946902985.2). Classification (NCBI taxonomy): domain Eukaryota; kingdom Metazoa; phylum Arthropoda; class Insecta; order Orthoptera; family Tettigoniidae; genus Meconema; species Meconema thalassinum. The sequence continues at coordinate 262,747,839 of OX336389.2, read as the reverse complement.
ATGCATTACTAAAACCCATGACACGATACCTAAGAGCTTTTCTAAAATGATTTTAAAATGCCTTTGACCCTATATTGAACACCCAGTTCACAAGACTCATAACTGCAATATTATGGTAAAACAAAACAAAATCTATATTTCAAAACAAGCAAGTGGTTTAGGCAATGTATAGTGGAAAAAAAGTTTTGTAAACACTCAAGTCCTCAAGACCAATTAAATTAGTAACTGTCAGGTTGGCCTAGTGGTTAAGGTGTTTGACTTAAGATCAAATTTCTGTATAAGGAAGCAAGGGTTCGAATCCCTTACCTGACATAACTATTGTCTTAACATGGCTTGGCCACATTGTATTATAATGATACTCGGTACACAAACCATAGATATAGTGTATTGTTTAAGACCACTCCCTTTCTGAACATAGTCAGAGACTGTTGATGGTTAACAATTGTATTAATAGTGGGACATGGGGATAGCAATTAAGAAAAAAACAGCCAATACCCATACAATATTTTTATTCATTTAGTTTTTTTTACAATAGTTACACACTGAATACAACATTTTATCTCTTTACCATTGTTTGATATAGATTTTAAACACAACGCTTGTTGTAGATCCTTTTACAACTTTCTCCAGGTACTCTTGTTCTTAAAAACTGGGGAAGCCGCAATGGTTTTATAGACATTAAACCCTCATTCTCTTCTTTTTCATCATCATCATCATCATCATCATCATCATCATCATCATCATTATAAATATTATCTTTATAATTATTATAGTCATTGTCACCATCATTATCATCATCATCATCATCCTCAACATCACTAGAACTATCCAATTCCTTTTTTTCCTTTTCAAAAGGGGCCTCTTGAAGAGTCTGTGTTGCTTTTGATAGTGTTACGTTTTTATTGAACGTTGACAACTGTCCTAACATGACTTTTTGAGGAGATAAATGTTTTTTCACAAGGAAGTCACTATGTAGAGTAACACTATGTTTTTGTTGGACTTGCTTTTTCTTGTTCTTTTGATCATGTTTTGTTAACACTAACGGTGTTTCATTTGCTATACCACATTGATGAGTACCCACACTTAAGACCTCACTATGTTTACTTTTTAGATGACCTAGACATTTTGTTGTTCTTTGTTTTGAGCACTGCCAAAATATGATGCCATTCGCATTTTCTCGCTTATAGTTATAAGAGTACCCATGATACAGGGCACGTGGTTTACCTTTATTGGTTATAGTATATTCCATAGTAGCCACTGACTTGTATAGTCGATCCGCCTACTACAAAGGTCTGAACACTTGTGGTGAAAGAATGATGTTGTGTTGACGTTTTATGCAGGATAATGTTGGTGGCATATGCGGGTGGCTTATGGGGGTGGCTTATGTTGATGACATGTATTGTTGACTGATTTTGGTGGCTTATGTTGATGGCTTATGTTGGTGGCTTATGTTGGTGGCTTATGTTAGTGGCTTATGTTGATGGCATATGTTGGTGACTTATGTTGATAGCTTATGTTGGTGGCTAATGTTGATGACATATGTTGTTGGCTAATGGTGGTGGCTTATGTTGATGGTTTATGTCGCTGGTCTATGTTGATGGTTTATGTTAATGGCTTAGGTTAATGTCTTAGGTTGATGGCATAAGTTGATGGCATATGTTGGTGGCTTATGGGGGTGGCTTATGCTGGTGGTTTATGGTGGTGGCTTATGTTGATGACATATGTTGGTGACTTATGTTGGCGGCTTATGTTGGTGGCTTATGGTGGTGGCTTATGATGGTGGCTTATGGTGGTGGCTTATGATGGTGGGTTATGGTGGTGGTTTATGGTGGCTTATGGTGGTGGCTTGTGGTGGTGGCTTATTTTTGGTGGTTTACGTTAATACCTTATTTGTAATGGCTTATTTGACAAGTTATTGTTGTCAATGTATTTAGAGGATTTTTCTCTTGGTCTTGGCAAGTATCTCAACCCTTTTTTTTATGGTAGCATAATGCTTACCGCCATGTTTGTAAGCAACAACAACACACTAAAATTCCAAGAATCCAAAGTACTCTAAGGTTAATGATTGTCTCTCAACTCCATTCAACGTCTAGTCAAAAACATTATATATTTTTCACATTTTTCAAAAAAAAAGGTTAATTGGGAAAGTAGGCTATATGTTTAAACTATAAATCATATCAAATCATATGCTAACTCCAACACCTACGTCTATCCCACTCTCAGTCAAAAAAATATAATATTCTTCAAATTTTTCCTACACAGTATTTGGAATGTAGGCCATATTTTGAAAACTAATCATCCTATAAAGTCATATATATATAGACTCAAACCAATGTCTTTTATATCCTTAATCGTAAGAACAAAATATGGAATTTTTGTCATTTCTTCCAATAATGTTCATTTTAAAACGGGGCTATATTTTGGAAACTAGGAATTTTACAAGAAAGTTTGTTTAACGAGAATGACAGGTATTTACCCCCACTACCCACAAACCAAGTCCCAGGTCTCTGGGACAAAATCCAGAAAAAGTTCAATTTGGAAAGTAGGCGATATTTTGAAAACTAATCATCCTAAAAAGTCATATATAGACTCAAACCAATGGCTTTTATATCCTTAATTGGTAAAACAAAACTTAACATTTTTTCAGTTTTTCCAAAAAAGTTCAATTTCCAAAATTGTCTATATTTTGGGAACTAAGAATTTTTACAAAAAAGTTTGTTTAACGAAAATGAAAGGTCTTTACCCCCCTCTACCCAAAACATAAAATTCAAGTCCCTAGGACAAAAACTGTGCAGTAGGTTTTTTTTAAGTGACCAGAACCACTATATATATATCATTTTATTCTAAGAGCTTTCCATGATGATAAGAAAAAAGAGCTTACCATAATGATGGATTGAGTGTAAGAAAACGTCTTTTGCTGCTTGATGTCACTACTAAAGTGATACTCTTACAACAGACAAGTGAGTTCATGTTTCGCTGACGTAATCGTATGTTTCCACGCACTTCCTGTGTTGAGCGCGTCATAGTGGCTAAATTTAAAACTCTAGATGAGATGTTTTGTTGACGTAATCGTATGTTCCCCGCACGTACACTTTGGACGGGTCTTTTTGAATGGAGTCATTTTCTTACGGGCCCCGGATGACGGGTCCTTGTTGACGGGTCCCTGTGGGCGGGTCCTTTGGACTGATCCCTATGGACTGGCCCTTGCATTTTATCCAAATTATGTCAAAGGGGACCTGCCACAGGGACCCGTCAACAAGGACCCGTCATCCGGGGCCCGTAAAAAAATGACTCCATTCAAAAAGACCCGTCCAAAGTGTACGTGCGGGGAACATACGATTACGTCAACAAAACATCTCATCTAGAGTTTTAAATTTAGCCACTATGACGCGCTCAACACAGGAAGTGCGTGGAAACATACGATTACGTCAGCGAAACATGAACTCACTTGTCTGTTGTAAGAGTATCACTTTAGTAGTGACATCAAGCAGCAAAAGACGTTTTCTTACACTCAATCCATCATTATGGTAAGCTCTTTTTTTCTTATCATCATGGAAAGCTCTTAGAATAAAATGATATATATATAGTGGTTCTGGTCACTTAAAAAAAACCTACTGCACAGTTTTTGTCCTAGGGACTTGAATTTTATGTTTTGGGTAGAGGGGGGTAAAGACCTTTCATTTTCGTTAAACAAACTTTTTTGTAAAAATTCTTAGTTCCCAAAATATAGACAATTTTGGAAATTGAACTTTTTTGGAAAAACTGAAAAAATTTTAAGTTTTGTTTTACCAATTAAGGATATAAAAGCCATTGGTTTGAGTCTATATATGACTTTTTAGGATGATTAGTTTTCAAAATATCGCCTACTTTCCAAATTGAACTTTTTCTGGATTTTGTCCCAGAGACCTGGGACTTGGTTTGTGGGTAGTGGGGGTAAATACCTGTCATTCTCGTTAAACAAACTTTCTTGTAAAATTCCTAGTTTCCAAAATATAGCCCCGTTTTAAAATGAACATTATTGGAAGAAATGACAAAAATTCCATATTTTGTTCTTACGATTAAGGATATAAAAGACATTGGTTTGAGTCTATATATATATGACTTTATAGGATGATTAGTTTTCAAAATATGGCCTACTTTCCAAATACTGTGTAGGAAAAATTTGAAGAATATTATATTTTTTTGACTGAGAGTGGGATAGACGTAGGTGTTGGAGTTAGCATATGATTTGATATGATTTATAGTTTAAACATATAGCCTACTTTCCCAATTAACCTTTTTTTTTTGAAAAATGTGAAAAATATATAATGTTTTTGACTAGACGTTGAATGGAGTTGAGAGACAATCATTAACCTTAGAGTACTTTGGATTCTTGGAATTTTAGTGTGTTGTTGTTGCTTACAAACATGGCGGTAAGCATTATGCTACCATAAAAAAAGGGTTGAGATACTTGCCAAGACCAAGAGAAAAATCCTCTAAATACATTGACAACAATAACTTGTCAAATAAGCCATTACAAATAAGGTATTAACGTAAACCACCAAAAATAAGCCACCACCACAAGCCACCACCATAAGCCACCATAAACCACCACCATAACCCACCATCATAAGCCACCACCATAAGCCACCATCATAAGCCACCACCATAAGCCACCAACATAAGCCGCCAACATAAGTCACCAACATATGTCATCAACATAAGCCACCACCATAAACCACCAGCATAAGCCACCCCCATAAGCCACCAACATATGCCATCAACTTATGCCATCAACCTAAGACATTAACCTAAGCCATTAACATAAACCATCAACATAGACCAGCGACATAAACCATCAACATAAGCCACCACCATTAGCCAACAACATATGTCATCAACATTAGCCACCAACATAAGCTATCAACATAAGTCACCAACATATGCCATCAACATAAGCCACTAACATAAGCCACCAACATAAGCCACCAACATAAGCCATCAACATAAGCCACCAAAATCAGTCAACAATACATGTCATCAACATAAGCCACCCCCATAAGCCACCCGCATATGCCACCAACATTATCCTGCATAAAACGTCAACACAACATCATTCTTTCACCACAAGTGTTCAGACCTTTGTAGTAGGCGGATCGACTATACAAGTCAGTGGCTACTATGGAATATACTATAACCAATAAAGGTAAACCACGTGCCCTGTATCATGGGTACTCTTATAACTATAAGCGAGAAAATGCGAATGGCATCATATTTTGGCAGTGCTCAAAACAAAGAACAACAAAATGTCTAGGTCATCTAAAAAGTAAACATAGTGAGGTCTTAAGTGTGGGTACTCATCAATGTGGTATAGCAAATGAAACACCGTTAGTGTTAACAAAACATGATCAAAAGAACAAGAAAAAGCAAGTCCAACAAAAACATAGTGTTACTCTACATAGTGACTTCCTTGTGAAAAAACATTTATCTCCTCAAAAAGTCATGTTAGGACAGTTGTCAACGTTCAATAAAAACGTAACACTATCAAAAGCAACACAGACTCTTCAAGAGGCCCCTTTTGAAAAGGAAAAAAAGGAATTGGATAGTTCTAGTGATGTTGAGGATGATGATGATGATGATAATGATGGTGACAATGACTATAATAATTATAAAGATAATATTTATAATGATGATGATGATGATGATGATGATGATGATGATGATGAAAAAGAAGAGAATGAGGGTTTAATGTCTATAAAACCATTGCGGCTTCCCCAGTTTTTAAGAACAAGAGTACCTGGAGAAAGTTGTAAAAGGATCTACAACAAGCGTTGTGTTTAAAATCTATATCAAACAATGGTAAAGAGATAAAATGTTGTATTCAGTGTGTAACTATTGTAAAAAAACTAAATGAATAAAAATATTGTATGGGTATTGGCTGTTTTTTTCTTAATTGCTATCCCCATGTCCCACTATTAATACAATTGTTAACCATCAACAGTCTCTGACTATGTTCAGAAAGGGAGTGGTCTTAAACAATACACTATATCTATGGTTTATGTACCGAGTATCATAATAATACAGTGTGGCCAAGCCATGTTAAGACAATAGTTATGTCAGGTAAGGGATTCGAACCCTTGCTTCCTTATACAGAAATTTGATCTTAAGTCAAACACCTTAACCACTAGGCCAACCTGACAGTTACTAATTTAATTGGTCTTGAGGACTTTAGTGTTTACAAAACTTTTTTTCCACTATACATTGCCTAAACCACTTGCTTGTTTTGAAATATAGATTTTGTTTTGTTTTACCATAATATTGCAGTTATGAGTCTTGTGAACTGGGTGTTCAATATAGGGTCAAAGGCATTTTAAAATCATTTTAGAAAAGCTCTTAGGTATCGTGTCATGGGTTTTAGTAATGCATTACTGTTCGTTGACTAACATTTACCGTTACACAACATTATTTTGGTGAACGTATATGTTGTTGTTTGAGTCTTTAGTCCTTTGACTGGTTTGATGCAGATCTCAGTGTCTATCTGTCCCGAGCTAATCGTTTCATCTCTATATAGCTACCACATCCTACATTCAAGGCTATCTGTTTAACATATTCTAACCTTTGTCTCCCCCTACAAGCTCTTGGGTTCAATTCCTAGCTTTAACACAAAATTTTAAAAGTGGTATGAGGACTAAAACAAGTATACTCAGTCTCGGGTGGTCCAAAATAAGTAGGGTTTGATTCACACCTCAACCATACAGCACCATTTTTTTTTTAAATAATGATAGCCATTTGGTCATTTTCACATTTCACACATTACAATTTGTCAATTTTCCATTTGCATTTCTTTTAAATGTCAGTTTAAAGTTTTTGAATTTCATGATATGGAAACATGGATTTTCCAATTTGTAGTTTACACATTTTATTTTTATTTTGTTTATGTCAAAAGTTCATATTTGCGAAACATGATTTTTTCATTTCAAGATTTTGTAAATGGTGTTAAAGTGAGTGCTCGGACATTGCGATCTTACAGTCTGTCTATGTGTATGCAAAACATAGAGGTCTACTATTACTACTGAAGGTAAGGCTGTTTCTACACTCTCTCTCTCTCTCTCTCTCTCTCTTTCTGTGTAGTCATACATCCACACAACCTTGCCTGTCTTTGAGAACAAACACACAACCACTCTATTTATCCCTAAAAACATCATTGACATGCACACTCATCCCAAAGAACTTTAATTATACATTTAACATTTACCATTACAAAAATAAATGGTTTCCACTATTTACAAAAAATTAACTATTTACAATTACAAAAATAGATACTTACAAAATACTAAAACAATTAAATCTACTGGTTACAAAAGCCATGTCTCTAAACAATAAAATATAGAAATCACACCTCCTCCACGTGGTTATAACCCCTTGCTAGGCTAATGCGTAGGTCATTCATCTGCACACATTTGTTATCCATCAAGGCAAAAGTGCATTTTCTCTGTTCCACAAGATACGAATTATAGTTGCTGGAATGTATCCTGCACCGTTTATGCGACATAGCTATACCGGTTCATGAAATCGCTAGGTAGTTCTCTACATATAGCTCTACATATGGCTTCCTTACAGCTAGTGTGCGATAGACAGCATTAACTGTATATCACACCCAGTCCACCTTTGTATTTGTAATCCAAGTAATAATTTGAAAAGAGACGAGTGTAATCGGTTTAAAACATTATCTCTGCTTTTTTATATGTTTATGACATGCGTATTAACCTGAAATCAAACCCTAGTCCACTTTAGTGAAAGGCTAACAGCTTAACCACTACGCCACTATGCCCTTTTTTCTTAGTTTGATTCGTTCTAGGACTTAGAGCTTGAAATCGAGTTAAACTCTCTAGTGTAAGTGGCACATGTGCGCGCCACTGCAGCAAAAAATGGTTAGCTGGTAACATTAGACAACCGGAAATGATTGTATTTCTGTTAGCCAAGCATTTCTGTCATCTGCCTACAGCGTGAGCACTGTCAGCAAGACAGCTTAGTTTAGAACAAGTGTGTGTGTGTGTGTGTGTGTGTGTGTAGATTATTAGCCTCAAGTATTTAACGCTTGTTGTGTGTAGCGACCATCTTGTCCTAGTAACCACTGAGCAAGTTTTAACAGTCAACCCATAAAAACAGTATAGGTTAGTTGTGTGTGTTTCATGTACTTGTGTGTGTGCATTAGCATCATGCACTAGCTTTACCTACCCTCTATAGGTAGAGCGTTATCCCTTTCCTTTCTGACATTACCAATGACCACATTCACCCACAAGTTTTATACTTAAACCATTGACTTGTTTTTGATTAAGTTTGCTTTGGTTTAGTTCGGTTTAGTTGAGTTTGATTCAGCTTAGATCAGTTTAGTTCGATATAGTCACCATTTTGGATTTTAGCTATCCTCTTTAACCAATCAATTAAAGATTGTCTACTCTTATTTCTTGAATCGATAAATCAGATTTTGTATACACCATTTGTCATTTATTATCCCATACCTACAACCTATGCTCTCTCTGTACTGCAGTTTGATCTGAAAACAAGTTCCAATGGTGAAAGATTTGTCAGTCACCATACTTGTAGCCTATAATAATTCTTTCACTACCTAGCTATGTTTCATCACTCACTGTAAACATTTCACATGTACATATCCGATTATTAGTTTATAAAATCTCAGGTCGATGACCTTGATGTATAGGGTATTTTTGGGTAAATTCATTAGCCATGGGAAAGGGTTGACCATTCTAAGTCCTATGACACCTCACATGTTGATATCCGATTATTAGTTTATAAAATCTCAGGTCAATGACCTTGCTGTTTTGGATTTTTGGGGTAAATTCATTGGCCATGGGAAAGGGTTAACCATTCGTAGTCCTATGACAGCTCACTTGACCCTCTCTACTGATAAGTTTATAAAATCTTAGGTCAATGGCCTAGCTGTTTTGGGTATTTTGGGTAAATTTGTTGGTCATGGAAAAGGGTTGGTCTTGTGACACCTTACTTGTCCCTCTCTGATTATTAGTTGATAAAATCTTAGGTTAATGACCTTGCTGTTTTATTTTGGGGTAAATTCATTGGTCATGGGGAGGGGTTGGCCATTTTAAGTTCTATGACACCTCACTTGACCCTCTGTGATTATTAGTTAGCGAGGTATTAACGAAAGTGCTGTTAGGCCCTTTTGACAAAAAATGAATAATACATTCAAAAACAGGGCGTCACCCCAAGTCCAACGACCCCTCATACAAGTCCCTAGCTTTCTTAGTTCATAAGATATTAAAAAGCCGATGACCTATTAGTTTTTGGATCTTTGGTTAATTTGTAAAAAAAGTATCTATAAATCATTATTCAAAAAGCCCGCCCTCTTACAAAAAAAAACAATTGCGCATTTGTAAAACAAAAAACGAAAATGATAAATCATAGCGGCATTCAGTTGTATGCATGCACTTTTTGTGGAACGAGTTTAATTTCATATTTTCGTACAAACTCCCACATGTTGCACATGGAAAGCGACTTTTACCAAAAAATTATTATTTCACCCTCTAGTAGGGGTAGATTTTATTTTAGAGTGGAAATAAGTTATCCATAGGAAAGGGGTTGTCTGCCGGTGTAATTTGACTACTCGTACATGTCTCTAGCCTTATTCCCACCACTGTCAAAACAGGTTGTGACTTGTTAGCTCTTATCGTGCACGTGCACATGTGTACACTTGTGTGTTAGGTCATATTACACATGAACTTGCATTTTCTCACGTATGAACCAAAACAGGATGTGACTTGTTTCACAAGGAGGACGGTAATAAGGTCATCTCACACGTGTTCACATGTATTTCGCTACTTTCCTTTCATATCGTTATCCCATTATAGTAGTAGTGAACAACGTCAATTCAACACACACTCAAATGTAGTTAGGCCCTTTGACATAATTTAAATAAATTCATGGGCTCGTCCGTAGGAACCAGGCCAAAGGGATCAGTCCAAAGGGACAAGGACTCGTCCACAAGGACCTGCCCACAAGGACTCGTCCACACAGACTCGTCCACAATGACCTGTCAACAATGACCTGTCCACAAGGACTTGTCCACAAGGACTCGACCACAAGGACTCGACAACAATGACCCCGCCAACAATGACCCGTCAACAATAACCCATCCATAGAGATCCACTCCCCCACCCTCTTACAAAAGCCATGAGTGGGCATGCTAATTCATAGTGGCTATTCACCGAACATATGCACTTTATGTGGAACAACGTTTAAATCCATATCGGCATTCAAACTCTCACGTGTTGCAATTGGTAACAGAGATTCTCTAAAAAATTCAATTTCACTCTCGAGTAGGGGTAGGTTTTATTTTTGGGGTTGAAATATGTTGTCCAATGGAAAGGGGGTGTCAGCCCGAGTTCAATGACACCTCATTCGTCAAAATCCGACCACGGGTTCGGGAGTTATCGGGCTGCCGCCATCTTGTGAGGTGGGGAGGTGGAGGTGGATTTAGAACTCTCACAAAACCACTACTAACAGGCATTTGAAAGTCTCATAGGTGATCTACTAGTAGTCCCCTCCATCACTGAACAAAATTTCAGGGTGATATCACTAATAGTTTCTGAGATATGGAATGCCGGTGAAATATTTCGCACAGCCACCATGCTGGATTGGTGAAACGACATAAAATTTCAAGGTCACGGCCGTTTAAAAGGTATTAGAGGGACACACACACACATACGCACACACATACACACACGGACAAAAGGTGAACTAATAAGCCAATTTTAGCCTATTTTCACGTACGAAACAAGTAGTTTCGCGAAGAACTAGCCTTTTTTCATATATCCTACTTATGTTAACTGCCACTATCAACTTACAAAATTTCAGTTTGATTGCTGTTATAGTTTCGTAGATATTGAGAACCATCTAATATTTCGAATGGTCGCCATGTTGGATTTTGATATAAATGTAGGTTTTAGAGTCATGTACTATTACATGAAGATTTTTGTGCACGTGTAGTATTCAAACTTCAATCGCATGATTAGGACAAAAGAAGTAAATACGACATTTTAAAATTTTGCACAGCTGCCATCTTGTGGTTATAAAAACAATTGAAATAAATTAGATGCCAGTGGATTAACATTAGTATAGGCATTTACAGCACCACGATTCACTGCACTCGGATGGTTAAATCGCGAGAAACGTCCCTTTAAATATTTATATTTCACGTCGCCACCATTTCGGATTTGTGCTCACCAGGTTATTGAAAGTCCTATAGGTGAACTTATGTTCATAGCCTCTATAAACATTAAAAAAATCAGTTTGATTGCAGTAAAACATTCGTAGATATTGAGAACCGTCTAAATATTTCGGATGGTCGCCATGTTGGATTGTTATATGTACCATTAAAGCAAAATTATTGCGTACTTTCACTTCGATCGCTTGATTACGACACAAGAAATGAAAACTTAATTTTAAAATTTCGCACAGCCACGATCTTGAAGTTATGTAAACAATTAAATTACAGTAAATTAGACGCCAGTGCATTACAATATGTAGAAACATTTACTGTACCATATTTCACTGCGCTCAGATGGTTAAATCACATGAAAAATCTATTAACATGTTTCAACTTCTCTTGGCCGCCATGTTTGTTTTGTACTTTGCAGGATTTTGCAATTTACACAGATAAACTTGTAACACTGCCCTTTATACCGTACAAAATGTTAGTGTGATTTCAGTAATAGTTTCGGAGATATAGAATGCCGGTGAAATAATTCTCACAGCCACCATCTTGAGGTTATGAAAACAATTGAACAAAATTAAGTGCCAGTGTACATTATGTGTGTGTGTCCCCTTAATAAATTCTAAACGGCTGGAGCGACTTCAGTGAAACTCGGTAAGGTCATAGTAAAATTTTGTACGATTCTGACCGTGCCCTTCAAATTCTCTAACGTCTCACCAATCCATCATGGCGGCTGTGGGAAATATTTAAGCGGCATTCTATACCTCCGAAACTATTACAGTTATCACTCTGAAGTTTTGAACAGTGATAAATGGCACTACTAGAAGTTCACATGTGTAACTTTAAAAAACCTGGTAACTACAAAATGAACATGGTGGCCAAGTGAATTTGAAACATTTAAATAGACTTTTCTCGCGATTTAACCATCCGAGCGCATTGAAACATGGTACAGCAAATGTTTGTACACATTGTAATGAACTGTAATTTCTTGTGTCCTAATAATGAGATTGAAGTCAACGTATGAATAATGAACCTATGCAATAATCGTCATCTAATTTTACACAACTCTATGGCCATCGTGTATAAAAATACAACATGGCGACCATCCGAAATATTTAGTCGACTTGCTATATCTACGAATCTATTACAGCAATCAAACTGACATTTTGTATGTTGATAAAAGTTAATCCAACAAATCCAACATAGCGGTGACGTTAAATTAAAATATTTAAGTGGATGTTTCTCGGAATTTAACCATACGAGCTCAGCAAAGCTTGCTACGGTAAATGCTTATACACATTTTAAATCCACTGACATCTAATTTATTTCATTTGTTTCCATAACCCCGAGATGGCGGCTGTGAGAAATTTTAAAATCTCATTTTCACTTATTTTGTCCTAATCATGTGATTCAAGTTAGAATAATAGACCTACACAATAATCTTCATGTAATAGTACACTGCATAACTCTATGGCCTACATGTATAAAAATGCAACATGGAGACCATCCGAAATATTGTATCGCCCTGTGGGGAGGTAGCTCAAATTAGGGCGGTGTTCACTGAAAGAAGTTAAAACTTGCATGCAGGGCGAGTACGTGTGTGTGGCTGGATTGTGAAGTGAAGAATGAATGAACCAGGAAGGCAGAATGATGTCCTTGTTTACGGAGCTGGTTACGAACGCTGACTCAGTGTTTACAAGTGCTAGACGCCAGGCAAGCGGTCAAGCCTGTGTGGCGCAGCTGAGCGAAGACTTGCTGGTTGCAAGATAGGGTTCGAGCATGAGTGCTCAATTAATACAAGGAGGCAGTTTAAGAGGGTGTGAATGGTTTAATTCTCACAAGTGTGATGTGAAATGAGTCGCTGGTTAAGCTCAGGGACGTGAAATGTACAAGAATGAATGAGATGGTTACACGTGAACTAGGTTTGGAATAGAAAGGAATTACTGAGGAAACCTTGAGTTACACTCACCAGAACTGCAGAGTGGCGTCGAGTAGCGGTCGGGCAGCGAGACGGTAGCCGTAACATACTAAGTCCTTGGTGTGGCTGGTATTTAAGCAAATTTTCAGTGTTTGTGTAATGTAGTCAGCAGATTCCTGCTCCACATACCAGGTAGCTAGGTGTTTATTTTAAGTGTGGCAATTGTTACCACATGTAGGAAAATTGGCTGGCTAGGCACTGTGTAGCTGTCGTTGTTGTTGTTGCTTTAGATTGAGGACTGTAGCCTGAAATGGGGATGAAATGGGACGAAAGGGAGTGACTACGCCCTGTGAGAACCCCAGGGTGTAACAATATTTAGACGGATTTCAATATCTACGATTCTATTACAGCAATCAAACTGAAATCTTGTTTGTTGATAAAGATAATTAAGTAGGATATATGAAGATAGGCTATTTAGTTTTTCACCGAACTACTTTCTGTGATAAATATCTTTGTAATATTTTTCATGTTAGGGCATATAAATACTTGTTTTTCCACCTTATGTAATTAGGCACAATTTGTGTTGACTGACAGGAAAGTTTTCTTATTACAACTTCATGGTTGCATGGGACAATGGTCATCCCCGTACAGCTGTACACAGGGTATTCCAAACCATCCAATCTCTGCGTCGGGTAGCGTACAACCTCTCCAACGAATAATCAGTGCACTCTTGGGAACTGGACAGTTTATTTTTTTTATTCATTTACGAGGCACGTCCAAAAAGTAAGTTCCGTTTCGTAATAAAATTAAATTGTGTACAGATACAGAAAAATATTTATTGCACAACATTCTACACCTCTTAAACTACTTTTCCACATAACTGCCGAACTTTTGCAGGCATTTGTCATAGCGTGACACAAGTTTTCGGATATCTTCTTCATAGAAGTTTGCCGCCTGTGTCTTCAACCAGTTGGAAACTTCTTCTTTCAGCTCGTCGTCATTGTTGAAGTGTTGACCGCCAAGGAAAGACTTGAGATGTGTGAACAGATGAAAGTCGCTAGGAGCGAGGTCAGGGCTGTACGGAGGGTGGTCAAACACGTCCCAGCCAAATCCCTGTAGGAGGTTTTTCGTCACATTTGCAGTGTGTGGTCGTGCGTTGTCGTGAATAAAAACAACACCTTTTGACAGCAACCCTCGGCGCTTATTCTGTATTGCGCGGCGAAATTTCCTAAGTGTCTCGCAGTAAGCATCTGCGTTGATTGTTTGACCACGCGGTAAGAAATCAATGAGTAAGATGCCTTTCCAATCACAGAACACTGTGCACATCATTTTCCGAGGTGTCAAGATTTGTTTCGGCTTAACCTTTGCTGGGGATGAAGTGTGCCTCCATTCCATTGATTGCCGCTTACTTTCAGGGGTGTCGTAAGAAACCCAAGTTTCATCTCCTGTGACTATCTGTGTCAGAAATTCTTCGCCGCCTTCATTGTAACGGGTCAAAAACTGAAGTGCACTACCCATCCGTTTTGTTTTGTGTTGCTCCGTAAGAATCTTTGGTACCCAACGTCGGCAAAGTTTACGGAAGTTCAGTTTTTCGGTAACAATTTCATGAATTAGTGATCGTGAGATTTGGGGAAATTCCATAGCGAGAGCACTAATTGTCAACTTGCGGTTTTCCCGGATCTTGTCATCAATCGCGTGAACTTCTGTAACCAAATATGGACGCCCACTTCGTTCTTCATCGTGCACTTCACTACGTCCTTCATTGAACTGTCGAACCCATCTTCTCACCATTGAATCACTCATCGCATTTTGTCCATACACTTCGCAAATTTGCCGATAAATTTCAATTGGTTTCACTTTCCTAGCATTCAGAAAACGAATCACAGATCTGATTTCACAAGCGGCGGGATTTTCAATCAACACCGACATTGTACGAGTAAACATGCACAACAACGCGTACGTGGCTGACAGCGCTCTCCAAATGGCGCACGTTTCTTCTCCTTGATACAGAGCGTCTACCGCGCATATGCGGAACTGCGCTGCAGCGGAACGTACAACTAATGTAGTTGAAGACACAGGCGGCACACGTCTATGAAGAAGGTATACAAAAACTCGTGCCACGCTACGACAAATGCCTGCAACATTTCGGCAGTTATGTGGAAAAGTAGTTTAAGGGTTGTAGAATTTTGTGCAATAAATAATTTTTCTGTATCTGTACACAATTTAATGTTATTACCAAACGGAACTTACTTTCTGGACGTAGGCCTACTACGTATTTATTTATTTATTTATTTATTGATTGATTGATTCATTCATTCATTCATTGTTTATTTACTTATTCATTTTTCATTTATTCATTCATTTATTTACTTATTTTTATATATTTATTTATTTAATTCGTTAGTTAGTTAGTGAGTGATTGTTGTTTTAAGGGGCAGAACTACAAGGTCATCTGCCCGTCGTTTTTAGTTAGTTAGCTCTCGAACATACAGCAAAACCCCTAGAAGAATGGGAGGAATAGTGACATAATAATGATTCCCGACAGTGTTGTAAAGGTTCTGATGTGATCCCGCCATTGTGATGTTGCCAAAATTCCTGTCAAGTGTGTGTTCTTGCTTTCTTCAACGGACTGGACAATGCCAAGGTTAATACAAAATGACTAAGAATATTTCTTGTCAAAAGTATTCGTTACCTACCTCGCTTGACGGCAAGGTACTGTCTGTGATATTTCAAAATTTTCATTTTTCTCCGAATACAGGTCGAGGGCACAGCGGCATTGATTTGAAGGTCTTCTCTCGTCCCTTCTTCCTAAAATAAAGGCCATTATCTGCGACGAGCAAATACCATGGTAGTCTTGCTCGTAATTTTGTTGATCCTTATCGCGGTCTCCAAAAGGGCTGCATACAGTACTCGTAAATAAAATACTGGCAAATCGTTTAGGGGTTTCCTTGCCTGTTGAAGGATTTAACCCGGGTGTTCAGAATTGAGTTCATTAGCGGGATACTGGTACTCCTTTCAACCCCACAATAGGCATGACAAATACCTGGAATCTTTGCTGGTGTTTAGTTACTTGTTCCTGAAAGCAAGTACTCTATCTTCCATGTGTGTCCAAGTGGAATAATATTTGGGAATCAGGGAGCTGTATGAAGACGCTTTGGAACAATATTCAACAGGCACAGCCACGTATTAAAATTTCTTCTTCTTCGTCAAAACCGAACTCATTTTGACTGTTCAGGATTTTTATTTTGAGTTGTACCAAACTCTCGCTCTGGATTCTGGTCTTGAGCCGGGTCACCCAATCTTAGGTTGGAGTATGGGGCACAGTACACTTCCAAGAAACATGCCTTTTCTGAGTTGGCAACAATGCATTCTTTGTTCAAATTGTACGATGTGTACGAACGAAGAAGAATATTGCGTTTTCAATGCAGGCAGTCTCATTATTCTATCCCCAACCATTATTGTTCAGTAGCTGATAATTACATCACAGTTGTACGAATACTTATGGCTCTTCGTGTACGTGAATGTGATCTGCGAACTTAAATGTTTACTGCAGCGTAACATTGTAACATGTGGAAATGCTCATGTGTGGCGGAATAAACAGTGAGAGTTACTTGAGATGCCCCACAAGACACAATGAACCTTATTTCTAACGCGTTTATGGATTTCTCTCTGGGACGCTTAAGGTACGATCAGTACCTAATGTGGTGATTGCTTGCACTCAACCACTCGCAAACAGCTACGACTAGCTCACTTTAAATTAGATTTAGTCACACCTCGATCAATGCAGTCCCCATGGGGTCTCGTTCCCATTCCCGTCCTCCCCAGACGTAACAGAACACCGCAGGCAACTGTTCCTCCTTCTCACTTGTGACGTGCAAACTGGGAGTCGTGTATAAAGGCTACTCGATAGAACTCAAATGTTATGTATCTTATTCCCGCACATAACTTTGTAGTAGGTCAACAGAGGAGGGCGTTAATTTATTGCAGTCTCAACGCTGTTTATTTCATCATAATTGATCAATTTGATTTTCCGAAATGTGCCTTCAACATTTTAAGAAATGGCTCTTAACTAACATTATTACAACATAATTTAGTTGAATATATAATATTGCATAGTGAATCTAACCCTGATCATTCGAGCATTGAATAAAATTCAGTTTTCCCCACACAACATGCAACTTACCGCAATAACTGTATATACCTTTGTCTTATGCGACAAATGTTCCTTAATAATAGTAATAAACTAAACCAAACCCCGTGGCACTGCAGCCCATGAAGGGCTTAGTCCTACCAACCGACCGCTGCTCAACCATTTGGCCTGCAAATTATGGGGTGACGCGTGGTCATCGCGTCGGTTCCCCTCAGACGTTAATCTTGGTCTCCGTGACCAGGCCTTAATAATAACATTAATAATAATAATAATTATAAATAATCCAAGTGTATTTATTAATCTCATGTAAATATGTTTATGGTTTAGGGAACCAGCCATTATAATTGGGTGCAATAGTGTTGACCGGCTCTTAAATATTAAATTTCGATTACAAAGGCAGCACTGAAAAACGGCTTCCAACACGATCGTTATAATAATAATATTAATAATAACGATAATAATAATAATAATAATAATAATATTAATTGTAATGTCGGTAATTATAATAATAATAATAATAATAATTCTTATAATAACTTACCAATATTAATGGTTACCCCATTTATTCAATCTTTAATTAGTACAATAGTTCCTAATTTCTATTTCAATTTCCAATGGCTTGGTTTGATGACGAGGTTAAACATTCTTATGTATATACTGTACAACTGAAATACTGGTTGGAGGAAACATCTTCCATGATTTGGGAAGCTCGGAATGTTGCTGGAAATGAGCTGAGGGAAAGCCCAGCCGATACAAGAGAGCCTAGTCTTGGCGCGTGGCGCCAAGCGTAAATATTTACGCGCTAAATATACGCCATCGATACCTTTTGGTACGATCCAGATAGTGGACTACGGTATGTGGAGGAGACACCCTTAAAAACAAAATAGTTATTTCACTGTGCGCTGATTTTGTCTGTTTTCAGCCTATTCTCGTTCACGAAATATAGGCGTATGAGATCACCTGTGTCCGTGCGTGTGTGCCCCTAATCAAATCCGAACGTCTGGAGCGATATCAATGAAACTTGGAAAGGTCTTACTACCGCGTCCGACCTCAACCGTACTTTTCAAATCTTGATTCATCACTATTTTAAAAATACACTGAACCTGATAATTAAGATACTTGTAGTTTTATATTTTTATATGGTACCATGTAGTCCCTTGGGCTAATACCAAACTATGGAAGTGTTGCGAATGATTAAGGAGTTGTAATAACCTAGTGCTTGCGAGTAATATGGTCTCAGTAATGTAATATAGAATAGCTATGAAATCTTTGTCAAGAAAACCAAGATTAACGGACGAGAGGATCGTATGCACTGACCACGCGTCTTCCCATAATCTTTAAGTCAAATGGCTGGGCAGCGGCCACTTGGTAGGCCTAGGCCCTTCATGGGCTGTAGTGCCAGGGGTTATTTTATTCAATCTTAGTCCGTTAGTTAAATCATTGAGACAAGGCAAAATGCCTGCTATGTTATAACTTGCAAAATTGATGCTCGTCGTAGTTTTAAAATAATTACATTAAAATTGTGTCTCATGGTTTGCTGAATTTCAATAGGGAGAACTGATATAGGGTACTGCAATTATTATCACTATTATTATCATTATTATTATCATTATTATTATTATTATTATTATTATTATTATTATTATCAGTAACAGCTTTCTCGCGGACTAAACATGCCACGTACTCCCTCGGCATTTTTTATGGGCCTTGATTATTGTCTTGATGTATTTAAGGTACACAAGTGATTGTGAGGTAGTAGATGAATAACAATCATTGATATGATATATATGAGGATGGCGATGATAATGTTTACGAGGGGAAGATCTCCCTCCTCCTCGTTACAGTTATGATGTATGGCGACTATCATTTTATCGCAGTTATACTACGTAATGTGGAATGTTCATCGTCAGCGCCAATGGCGAGAAGGGCACTTTGCACTATCACAAAACACTTATAACTAACATGATGCGGGTAAGCTGCTGGGCACAGTCCCCCAGCCAGTGATTTCTTGTAGAAAAGCGAAGGCTCGTGAAGACACACTCACCTACCTCGGACAGCATGTCGAGTTCTGTATAGCGTCCGGAAGTTTTCAGCACACGGTGCACATAACAACCGAAGAGTAACACTACCGCACTGTTCAGTTCAGGCGGTTGCAGGGGGCGGGTCACCCATTCAGGGGTGATGTAGGTAGTAGGACAGTTGGTGAAGCAATGCAGGACTCGGGTGAAGCGGTTCCAGGTCGATCGGATTGAAGCACACTGCGTAAATCGGATTGTATCCTGATAGGAACATGAAGTGCATAAGTCTGTCTCCACCATGTGAATGCGATGGGGTCTGACAATTAGAACCAAGGTTCAGCCCTACGCTGCGAGGATAAAGCGCACTCGTCACTTGTCAATGTGACAGTCGCTTATAGGTATTTGCTCCGCTCTCAAGCTATAATGTGTTCCCGGAGCCCAGCGCTCCAGCCTGTGCAAGACTGGGCTAGAGTTAGAGTTGGCTACAGAAAGGTAGCCGACCTGAACGATTTCACTTT
Organism: Meconema thalassinum; assembly: GCA_946902985.2. Classification (NCBI taxonomy): domain Eukaryota; kingdom Metazoa; phylum Arthropoda; class Insecta; order Orthoptera; family Tettigoniidae; genus Meconema; species Meconema thalassinum. The sequence goes on along the minus strand of OX336389.2, from coordinate 262,728,005 downwards.
ACTATTTGAAACATTCTGACAAATGTTGCGTCACTGGAGTGAAATTTGAATGGATCCAGGGTATTTTATTTGTCGATTGTAGGTAATTATACGCATAATATTAATCAAGATTATTCTTGGATGGTAATTAAAGGATGAAACCCGTTAGGATGAGTCAGAGGTTACGTTATCCATGCAAAAAACAAATAAATGGAAGTTTTGTTTGTAAGATGATCCACTTAATTTGCTCTAAAGAACAATTATGGCTGAATTCCACTCGTGATAGCTATGGAAGTTCAAGTGAGAAGAAACATCAACAACAACGGTTTGGCATTGCATTTAAAACGTTACGAATAAAAGAGTTTAAGTACAGTATATCGTAGTTGTATCTGCAAGTGGAGTATGATACCTCTGAGTTCTTGGAAGTCATTAGTGTTCGTATCCGTGAAAACGTTAGTGGAATATTTCTTTAAATATTACATGATAACAATGGATCACTTCAACAAATTTGATTACATATGTTAGTACGCTACCAGCATATGTAGAAATGCGTGGATGTATATGTATGCAGGTACGACAATTATTATGCCGCTATTACTCTGTCATAGAAATTTGCCAAAGATGTTCGACAAGATATATTTTATGAACTATATGAGCAGTGTAATGTGCAACACGTTTATAGAACACGACTTTATAAAGTTTTCTTAATAAACCTTAAGACCACCTATCTTAAATGTCTTAATATATTCGTGTAGCTGGAGAGATAACTGGTGGAATGTAACAGCTGGGAAGCTGCCACATTTAAAATGCTCCTATCATACAGTGAAATGCATAAAATGTTTCATAATTAATACACTATATTAGGTGATTCAGCTGCATCCCATATTGTACTAATGCACTACAAGCATATCCTGAAAACTTAATTTATTATTTTTCCCTCGATGCCACTACAGTATCGTTTGTGGGATATGCTTGCAGTTTATTAGTACCATATGGGATGCAGGCAGAGAAATATCGATTTTCCTGCCAACACGCGTTAGTTGGGTTGCAGCAAACTATATTGGAAGGGGCTGCTGAATCACCCGGTGTAAACACTAAGGCTATACCTATAAACAGAAATACATTAAGACAGAAAATGTACCCAATACCAAAGGCTATAATTATGCATTATTCTTAGGTCGCGTAACCTAACCTAACATGTTGGTTGTAATTTTAATACGATTCTGCAGACATGTTCAGAACTTAGAAAGCACCTTCCTACGATAGTTTAGAAAACGCCAGTGTTTGAGTAAACAGTCATCCAATTCTGAAGGATTGATAGAACTATTGTAAAATAATTATATACGATATTTACAATGCATAACGTTAAAAAATATAAGATATTTAATAATGCAAAAGCAGTCGTACATGAATGCGACACTTATAAATTTTAGAACAACTTACGTGTTTGGTTTTCTCACCCTCATTCTCCCTAGAATAATCGTCCTCCAGCCCGCTCTTCCTGCAAGGGCATTGTCATGGTCTGGATATTATAGGGTTAGGCTTAACGAAGCTACAAGACCACGTTCAGTTAATTCAGGGACACTGGGAATTTACTCTCCCTCCAATGCTCCTGATGTGATGCGTGCTTGCGATGAGATGAGATGATCGGAGCAGATTCGATTTTCCACATGGCACGTGACGTCAGAGAGAACGCAATGTGCTCATTTGACTGTTCTTGTACCCCCAGCACAAATCGGCCATTGAAGCCAAGTGATAGGGACCTACACCTGTCCAATGACCAGTTGACCACATTTTAAAGGAAAACCATTAGTAACTTTATTCTGCTCTAGATAAATCTACAACACAGATACGTTTCCGCAACACCAAAAGGATTATAGCACAGTTTAAAATTCGAAAATGAATGAATGAATGAATTAATTTAATAATTTGTTTGTTTATTTGTTTACTTTATTATTTAATCAATTATTTATGTATTTTCTCTTTTCATTTATTTATTCATTCATTTATTATTCATATATTTATTTATTTATTTATTTATTTATGTATGCACTTACTTATTTGTTTAATCGAATGTCGGAAGTTTGTGTAGATGCCCATCCCTCACATTTACACACATTTAAATATTTGCTGTGTATTCACCACAGTGTTCATGTAGGAGGTCATTCATGTTTTATTTTGGAGCTAGAAAATGTTTGAATTTCAGGATTCCTTACATATACAGCTTACGTATGTAACTTTTCTGAAAATTTGCAATTTGTAGTAGTGGTTGTAGTAGTGACTCAAATACTCCAATAAAGGATAAATTTGCTACAGATACCTCGGGGCTTAACATAAGTTACTTACGTTACAACTGAAATCAGCATCAAACTCTAAAGTCATTTCAGATAATAAACATTCCAAAAATTAAGAATGCTAAATGGCCTTACTATAGCACCGCCTTAAATCAAAACTTTAATCGTTACTCTAGATTACTCACATCAACAAATCTCCTGCACTGGGAAATTCGGTACACTTATTTTAATGAGCTCTATAAACATACAAATGTTTAGTTTGATTGCTGTAATACTGTTGATTTGTAGATATTGGAGCTGGTGAATTATTTAGGATGATCGCCATTGTTGGATTGTTCTATATATAAGCCATAGAGTTATACTTATACCAGTACAGGAAGATTATTGCGTTGGTTCATTGTACAAACATTCACTTCGACCGCGTGATTGAGACACAAAAATTAATAACTTAATTTAAAAATTTTGCACAGCTGCTATCTTGAGTTTATGAAAACAATTGAAACAAAAAATTCCAGTATATTAAATCTGGTTTAAACATTTACGGTAGCAAGATTCACTTCGAAAAATGTTATTATAATCTCCCTTGGTCACCATATTGGTTTATACTTAACGGGTTTCTTCAAGTCAAATATGTGAATATAGGCTATTCTCTATGACCATACAAAATTTCAGGGTAATATCATTTACAAGTTTCGGGGATATAGAATGCCAGTGAAGTATTTCGAGTGGCGGCCATGCTAGATGGTGAAATGTATTAATATTTGAAGGACTCGGCTGAGGTCGGACGAGGTAGTAGTATTTCCGTACTGAGTTGCATTGCAATCGCTCCAGCCGTTCATATTTCATCGCGGACACACACGCAATGATACACATCGACACACACACACATGGACAAAAGGTAATCTCATAAACCTATCTTTCTTCTGCTTTTCCCAATTAATTGGGGTCGCCGGAGCCAACCAGGCTCATTTTGGTTTTGGCCGGGAATTTAAAGCCCGATGCCCTTCCTGACACCACGTGATTTTTCAGTTGAAAATTCCACCCCACTGTCATCGGGATTCGAACCACGGCCGTCCGGGTGAAAGACGAGCAGCTAGGCCACTCCACCATCACGCTCCCCAATCTCATAAGCCTACACTTCATATATTAAAATCAGGCTAAAAATGGGAGTGAATGTTATATATCGTTCAGCTATAATGATATAATGCACTGACAGGTGTAGGTATCCTGTTCCTTACTGAAGCTACATGAACAGTAGCACAAGGCGTAATCAATAGGATAGCGAGATTTTATTCAAAGCACTTGAGTTGTTACATGAAATGCATGACTCTTTCTAGTGGCACAAGTGATCAAGGGCTGAATATAAACAGAACTCACAGAATCCAACCGTAGCCTACTGATTCTAACATCAAGTAACAAAAATAGAACCCTCAGAATTCGATTCATACACATTTGACTTACATCAAGTTTATAAATGAAACCGCTTAGCTACTCTGTTGGTCGTCCTTATTGCCTTGCTACAATGTCATACAGAGCAGGCCATAGTTCAGCAGATTCAATTAACCTATAGTATATAATATTATATGCTTTTTACTATTGTGTTTCTATAAATATCCGTCTTGATTACTTCAGCTGCAAGTAGTATTTATCGACCTTTTTATTGTTTAGTTAATATTTCGGAGAAATGAGTGAAATAATTTGATTCAAACATAGAGATAGGCTTAAGTGGTAACCAGGTTCAGTGCTTAGAGAACCTGAAGTTTAGTGTGGCTCTAGCCACGAACGAGTAAGGTCATGCTTGTCTGGTGCATCTGAGCAGTGAGAGTGCAGCCAACACACAACAGTTAAGTGCGCCGAATAGCTTCGCCTAAGCTTAGTACAGGCTCTTTGTCAATTGGATAGAACCCCAGGAAGAAAATGCAAACCATCAGGAAAAATACGTTGAAATGCTCCTTCCAACGGAACACCACGCGTCCGTCGGCAGCGGAAATTCACACCTTTGTGGCGGAGATGCTGAAAATCACGGTCGACCAACTGGAGACCCTGCAACTTGACGCACCGTCCAACTCTGTTTTTATCAAGGTAATCTCTCAATCTATTATGGACAAACTTTTGAGTAAATTTGCGGGAACACACAGGCTTACTTTGTTTAATGGGGAGTCTGTTTCGGTAGAAATTGCCGCTGCCGGCATGGAAGCCACGCGGGTAAGGCTCTTTAATATTCCGCCTGAATTATCAAATGATACAATACGCACCCATTTTGCAAAATATGGTACAGTCAAATCCATCACAAATGAAAGTTGGTCCCAGTATTACAAGTTACCAGTTGCAAATGGTATCCGACAAATACAAATAGATTTAAAAAAGCAAATTCCGTCCTTTATCATGATTGATGGGCACCGTGGACAGGTTAGCTATGAAGGGCAAGTTAAAACATGTGCCATATGTCAAGCTATAGACCATCTGCGTATCGACTGTCCGCGCCGATACTCGGCCATGACGCGCCTTGAACGCGACACACGGACAACTAGCCTTGCGGCTATGGTCACCCCTAGATCCAGCCGCCGTATAGACGACTCCCCGCTTCACAGCCCAGGCGATACTCAAGCACGCTACGATACAGATTTTCCCCCGCTAGACAGCACGCCTCCCATGGAGACGGAGCCTGTCACCCTGGCTGACAGCATAGGTGTGCCTGACATGAACCCAGAGTCTGTGGTCTTGCACCAGGAAGAGTCTTCACAGCAACCCTTGGAGGCTGACCGGTCACCCCCTCCAGTTGCCAAACCTACCCATAGTTCCCCCCACGGAGAAGGCTCGGCACAGGAAAATTCGGGGATACGCAAAACGACCACCTGGTCTGAGGACATTGAGGAAAGCATGCTCGTTAGCCGTGGGCATACTTCTGATGACTCAGATGCTTCGCTCGCAACCCCAGTCGTGAAAAATCGTAAACCTAAGCGCAAGGTTAACCCTACTTCCGATGAATCCGATGCTTCGCTCGCCACCGAACTTGTTAAAACCCGTAGAGCACAGAACAAGCCTAAGCAGCTGAAGAAAGGTGAAATACGTGTCAGTGAGATAGACCCTCGTTTCCGAGTGCCGGAAACCACCAGAAGTTGTCCAACAGAGGCCTCACCTGCTGCGAGCCTTACTACCGGCGAAGCCCTTGAGGTTCAGCAAATGATGTCGGACCTGTGTCATATGGCAACCCTTCCTAGCCCCGGACCCATTCTTTCACTTCTACGCAAGTGCGCTCAAATGGGTCAGCATGAGGGAGTCCCCGAGTTCGTTAGCAAGATGCGGGCTAAATATAGTGAGCAGTCCCGGGAGGCACTGCAGGATTTGGATCTACAGTTAGCTCCCCTCTTAGCCGATATCAACTATGGACCATAATTCACATTTGAAGACCTATGCCACAGTAAATGTTCCTGGCTTGAGGAATCCGGCCACTCAGGCGCTGTTAAGCCGTTTTCTGCGTGAATATGATGTTGACATTCTTTTTCTGCAAGAAGTCAGCGAATGCAATATTGGCTTCCTCTATGAACATGACTATATAGTTAACATGGGCACCACTGCTAGGGGTACGGCCATTATCTACCGTAAAGGCACCCTAGTAACGGATGTGGTGATGGATCCTTCCGGGCGTATAACATCTGCTACGGTACATGGTGTCAGGATCATAAATGTTTACAGTCCATCTGGCTCCAATTATAAATCTGAGAGAAACGTTTTATTTAGGCAAGACATCTTACCCCACCTGGTAACGAATCTCCCCATTCTATTGATGGGGGATTTCAAATGCACCTTACGCCCCCAGGATCAGACGGGTTCCTTCAATTTCTGTCCTGGGTTACAGGGACTCACCCAGAGCATGCAACTATTAGATATATGGCCACACATACATGGCAACCAGATCCAATATACATTTTGCCGTGGCGCCTCTAAATCCAGGATTGATCGGGCGTATATGTCCAGTACGCTTGCCTCACGTGTACGCGGCTGTCGGATAATCCCTGTCGCCTTTAGTGATCACAATGGCTTTTTATTTACGGCGCGAAGTGCCGTCCCTGCACACACAATACAAGGGCGAGGCACGTGGAAAATGAATACCAACTGCTTTGAAAAGGAGGAGGATTCACAGCGTTTTGAGGCTGTGTATCGGCAGTGTCAACGGCTGAAACACCGTTACAACAATGTGGCTGACTGGTGGCTAGAAAAGGTGAAGCCGGCCATTCGGGCAGTCGCCAAAGCCATAACCTTTGAACGTAATCAACGTTTATATCGGAAACTGGACTTCTATGACACCGTGTTACAGGACCTCCACCATCGAGAACAACTAGGGGAAAATGTGTCGGTGGCACTACGCACGATTAAGACAACCATCTGCCATGTCCGAGAAAGCAATTTAGCCACCCTACAGCAGCATGTCAAGAAATATTCCTTGATTGACAGGGAAAAGATGTCTGTTTATCAGCTTGGCCGTCTCCGCCGCTCGCAAGGGCGTCAGTGTATTAGTCAGTGGACGGGACCGGATGGGGGCATATTAACGACCCGTGAGGAACTACTTGCAGAAGGTGAGCGCTATTTTCGGGAGATGCTGGCTGAGGAACCAGTCTCGGAATCGGCAGGTAACCAACTCTTGACGTCTACGGACCGGCACCTGGACAACGACTGCATGCGTCAACTTGGCGCCCCAATCATGAAGGCAGAGATCGACTATGCTCTCCGAAACACAGCTAATAACAAGACGCCGGGAATAGATGCTCTGCCGTATGAATGGTACAAACACTTCTGGCACCTTGTTGGGGATGAGGTCACCCAAGTCCTCAACTACCTATTCACACATGAAGTACCCCACGGCTTTACGGAAGGCGTTATCCTTTTGATTCCCAAGATTAATGGTGTGCGTGGTATTGCTGACTACAGACCAATAACTATTCTCAACACGGATTACAAGTTGCTGGCCAAAGTCCTAGCACTTCGGCTCAAAAGTGTGCTGCACAGCTTGATAGGCCCTGGTCAAACCTGCACGATACCCCAGAAGACCATTCTGCATAGCATTCTTGCTATCCGAGACCTCATTCTTTATGCTTCAGGTAATGGAAATCACGCGGCTGCCTTGCTGAATATTGACCTGAACAAAGCCTTTGATAGGGTCGCCCACGCATATCTTTGGCAAACTTTGCGTCACTTTCACATTCCTCTGGGCGTCATACACTGCCTCCAACGACTCTACGCATCCGCTTCATCCAGAGTGTTGATAAATGGATTTTTATCCCGTCCAATTCCCGTCCATAAATCCATCAGGCAGGGCTGCCCATTGTCGATGGTGCTCTTTGTTTTGGCTATTGAACCCCTGATCCGCAGTCTGGACGAGAAACTCCAAGGTATCGATCTGCATGGTGCCCATATCACCCTGCGGGCATATGCCGATGATGTGACCGTCTTTATCACTGATGAGTCAGAACTTACGTCTACGAATAGCATCATGGACACCTACGCCCTAGCATCAGGTGCACGCATCAATGCTGCGAAGTCATCGCTCATGTCCATCTGCTTGCCTACAACAATCAGGACGCCGCACGACCTAGCCATTCCAATAGTTGACAGGTGTACAATATTGGGGATAACTTTCTTCCCCGATTTTGCAGAAACTGTCAGCTATAACTGGAACCGGAGGCTAAATACGCTGAGATTTCAATTAAAGGAAGAACTGACGAGAAGATTGAACCTGATACAGAAAGTGTGGTTTATTAATACCTTTGCCCTGTCCAAAGTATGGTTTCTGGCACAAGCAATCCCAGCTCCGCACGTTCTCTGCCAACGAATGGAAATGGCCATCGGGTATTTCCTCTGGTCTGGATACCGCTATCGGATTCGTCGAGATCAAATGAACCTGCCACTCCGAAGAGGCGGACTGCAACTTGTGGCAGTTGAACACAAATGTGCCGCCTTGCTGGCCGCACAGCTTTTTCGAGCGCAACACCATATGGGGGACCCCTTTGACACTGTCTGCATCCAGTCACTTGTCCCAGGTGTGAATCCCCAGATGCTCATCCCAGCCAATGTTTTCAAGAAGGAACTCGCAATTCTTAACCGTCTGAAATCCAGTGTCTCCACACCCTTCACCGCCCTCCCTACCAAGGTGCTTTATAGGTTTCTGCTCGCCGAAAGACTCTTCACTCCCTATATACAGATGAAATATCCTACGCGAGCCTGGTCGACTATTTGGGAGAACCTGTGGAATCCCTGGATTCCACTGGAATGGCGATCGACATTGTATGAGTACCTCAATGAAATTGTGCCGACCAGAGAAAAACTGTCTCGGCATGGGCAGAGTGATGTCGACCAGTGTGATGCCTGTGGTCGCACTGACACATTAGACCATCGAGTCACTACGTGCGGGAATGCGACAGTCGTCTGGACTTGGACCCTCCAGGCAATATCTGGAATCTGCGGACGGCCGCTGGACGTGTCCGATGGCATGAAGGTGCAACGTTTTGCAGTAACACATTCCACTGGGGAAAAGCGTAACGCCATCCTCTGGTTCACGGCGGGAGCGATTCATTACAACCTCTCCCGCCACAGGTCTCGGGACCACACACTGGTGGGGTTCTTGGACCACCTCCGCAGGGAGAGATGGAAATCCGCCAAACATGGAACACTGACTGCAGCGTTTGGACGGCTGTTATGTATGTTTTGAATTGGACAGCCACGAGTTCTTATCGTCAGCCTGGAGTGTTTAATGCGTATAAGTGCGTGTGACTTTAAAATGGTGCAGTGACGATTACTTTCTGTGTTGACCTTTACAAAGGTGCAGTGACATTTTGCTTCTGTGTTGCTTTATAAACAATGGTGCAGTGACTTTTATTTTCTGTATTAACTATTCAAATTGTGCACTGACAATTCCTTTCTATGTGTGTAAAGTTATTAACTTACTATGTAAATAAACCCACCTAAAAAAAAAAAAAAAAAAAAGTACGCCTACTGAGTATTATACAGCGCTTCTCTGATCATACCTGCAGTACCAATAAGGCTGAAAGATACAAGCACACGTTTGCATTTAGTTGTTTGAATGATACATCTCATGTGGAAATTAAATGTGAATTTGTACATAGTTTCTTATTCTATTGATGCGGCTAATAGGCTAGTATTTCCAAACAATACAATTTCTATAGTGCACGGTTTGCAAATTTTCTATGAGGTTGTTCATTATTGGGTTCTCACGGTGCCATGGTAGATGCCCTGTTATTGATAAGACAATTCTTCGACAGTTTGTTAGTAAAGACGGGAAGATCATAACACTTGACGTTGGCCTGAAACATTTCATGACGTATTGATGAAGCATTACGATACGTCAAAGAACTTGAAATAGGATTTTTCTTCTTTCGAACCATGATATCGATCACAAATCAGGGGACTGAAGAACTGCCGTATAAGGTCTTGTTGTGAGAATTCCTGACCATGATAATGAATGAAACAAGATGTTCAGTAAAGAACATACAGCCAACTTTCTCTTAAATTTGTGAGTATAGTTATAGCTCTTTGTCTTCATCGAGAGGGCAGATAACCTTGATGTTAGGCCCCTCAAAACAACAATTACCATGATCATCTGCATCAAAGAGTATAATTGAATGCTCTTGAGATGAACGTTCAGAGTTATCTCTACTTAGTATAAAACAAAGTCCCCGATTCTTGGATGTTACGGGTAAACTCGAGAACCACTGATTGGATTTTGATGCGGGTTTCACCATTCTGTAAAGGATATCTCGAGGATGACTTCTGTAGAAAATAATTTATTTACGATCAAAGGAAGCCAATCAGTAACGATTTCAGTGGAAAAGTCGAAAAGAAACCTGGCGTCCGAGCGCTTTGTAAGCTTACGCTGGGCAAACCGTTAAAAATATCTAAATACTATGAGTGTAAGAATTGTTCAGCATGAAAAGTTCTACAAAAAAGTCCGCGAGAGCATATGTCTGTCTTCAATACATCGCCCACTATAAGTGTGTTTACGTTTTAATTTCTTCCAACCATGTCTATTCAACTACTGAAGCGACAGTTTACGAGCTAGCAAAGGGCGAGTCTATCATCCCTGTTACAGCCTAGCTAGCGGGCGAACCTATTGCCCCAGATACAGCCAGCAGCAAACCGTCGAGTCGTGTTGAGTTAAGACTTCTGAGAAGGGTGGTTGTGTTTTGAGTTTCCCTGGATATGCAACTCGGGTTTTCTTAATTTCGCCTGTGAAACACAAACAAGTTAAGATTGGACGGAAGGGGAATTTGAGTTTCATTCACTTCGCCATTCCATGGAAGTAAAACTCTCATTTCGCCTGTGAACTTTTCATTCCGCAAAATTCACATTCAATTTCAGATTGGACGGAAGGGGAATTATATTACTGTATATTAAATTATACTGATTGGCGTATAATCTCTGCTTAGTATAAAACAAAGTCCCATATTCTTGGATGTCACGGGTAATCTCGAGAACCACTGCATGGATTTTGATGCGGTTTTCACCATTCTGTAAAGGATACACCGAGGAAGGTTTCTGTAGAAAATAATTTATTTATGATCAAAGGAAGCCAAGCAGTAACGATTTCAGCGTAAATTTGAAGAAAAAAATCCTGGCGTCCGTGCGCTTTTTAAGCTTACGCTGGGCAAACCGTTAAAAATATCAATATACAATGAGTGAAAGAATTGTTCAGCATAAAAAGTTCTACAAAAACGTACGCGAGAGCACATCTCTTTATTCAATATATTGTCCATTATAAGTGTTTTTAGATTGGACGGAAGGGGGATTTGTGTTTCATGCACCTCGCCATTCTTAAATTACGTCTGACAAGAATCTGTTGCACATGGATCTCCATGATTATATAGTTAATAGTCCAGTCAGTGATTTTAAACCATCATGCGGAGACGTAAAACGGATATAGATCGTAGTTCATTGACAACGTAAAGAAGCGCTTACCACGTAATGCATTCACAACTGTTCCCGGGCGAAGCCGGGCCGGGTTGCTAGTATCATATACAAGGCTTCCTGTTTACTAAGTTTCTTTGTAATTCCTGTTTTGCACCCAGAGAAATTGATCGGAACATTAGAATAGTACACCCATCATCTTAAATGTATGGAATGGTTTATCTTGCGCTATCTGCAGAGATAGTGTTCTATGTGAGAGTATATATTTGCTGCGATTCGTGACTGCAACTGTAAGAAATAATACATTGTCGATATTCATGTCTTAAGTATTCAAGATTCATCTTAACTACCCAATTTCATCCTGAGTTGTGAGCCATTTTTATGAGATATATAAGTTACTCCTTGGTGCCATTTTTATATGATGTGATCAATGCACGCCTTTGTGGTGCGTGAAACTTTGGTCTGTGAAGCTATTAATAGCCCTCTGATGTCTTAATACCATATATGGACATATATGGCCTAAGTATCTCTGATCACTCGACCTGATGTAGATCGTCAGGCAGTAATGAGGGGTAGCAGCGATCTATAATACCTTGGTATTAGTACAATTGATTTCTTGATGCATGGATATAAAAAATCAGCAAAGAAGTACAGTAGGCTCTAAGCTTTATTGAGCACCACAATTACGATACTTGCGTTAGAGGGGCACCACAACGTTCTACAGCCCTAATGAATGCATGCATTTATTAATTTAATGCCTTAATGATACTTCCTGCAATTTACATTATTACGTATTTTACGTGAAGGTATTGTCATATATGTCACATCTTATTTATAAACGATTACGAAGTTTTAATATGTGGTGATATTTTTTCTTGATTAAAGAAACGGAACATCAGCACATAGTAATATTAGGAAGAATGTCCTATGTAAATTAAAGTATTAGGTTGTCTCACACGTAATGTCGTTATTTAAGTTTGGTGTTTTATAAGATACTAGCAGTAGTGCCCGGCTTCGCCCGGTGAATTTATTTGTTTTATGGATGTTAGTTAATACTACTACAGAACTGGCACATAATGCTTAAACTAACAGAAAAGAAATATTTTTTAAATATAACTTTTTGTGGTGGTGGTGGTTCTAGTGGGGGTGATAAGTAGTACAGTATAATGGACGTAACATTCAGGTCATTTTCCCGTTATGATAATAATGAATAGGAAAACGGCTGTTTACTAACTACAGCACTGACACATGTAATTTACAAACAAATTTTAAAATACTGTATGTTAAGAAAGAGAAGTAAGTGAAATCAGACACTGCCTAGGGCCTATATCTCATTGGCTGTTAAAAATGTAGAGACCAATAGTGTCGTCTTTTGTCGCATAGCGCCGTAGGAAAATAATCAGAACACTTTGGAAAACTTCGGCTGTCCCGAGCTCCTGAGCTACCGCTAGCGCTAGCGCTCAACGATAAGTTTCGGAATAAATAAAGGTAAATTAGAAAGCATCAAGGCTTATTGCAGCCGATAACCTCAATGTACTGCACCAACACCATTGCACTTATACAGAAGCATAATATGTTCATGATGATAACTGTTGGGGCCTTAGAAATCTCTTTGCACTAATTACTGCAATTTATAAGCAGCGCAAAATTTAACTATTTTGGAAGGGGCAACGTGATGCAGCCCGAATTGGCAATCAACAATTGACTTATTAAAATACTCTTACAGTTACACTACTACGGACATGAATGTTTCTAGGGCCTTAATACGTGGTTTTCAAGTTCAGTTTGTTTGTTATTCTAAATGTAGGGAATGGAGAGCGTTGTCCAAAATATCAAATGGACAGTGTTACCATCAGGGTTTCAAAGTTTAAGTAAAATTTGGAGCAATTAGGAGGAACGGTGTAGATTTGTGCTAAAGGGCATAAATACAGGGAATGGAGAGGTCTGTCCGAAATTTAAAGTGGACAGTGTCACCCGCAGGGTTCCAAAGGGTAAGTATACTGAACCCTTCAGAATAGCAGTGTTTTATGCAAGAATCTTAGATCAAGGGGTCGCGTTCAGTTCATAGTGTGGTGTTTACGTCCGCCAAACTACGTGCTTTTCTGAGGCAAGGGTTATAGGATGAAAACTATAACTAAGAAAGAAAGGAGACAAAACGTAAGATAATAACAATATTTAATAACTAATTTGTGCATAAAAGAATAAAACAAACAATAATAAACAAAATCCTCCCTGAATTTTTCCTGACAGGAATATTTATCACAATGAGGAGTCGGATGGCTCTCCCCTTTTCTAATAAAATGTGGATCCAAGTTCCACTATCTTGCATGTGAATTTATGTTCGCGTGGTGACTATCTACGAGAAATGAGTACTTGGATGATCATTCGTTCACAACGGGTTAACAGCCACGGTGCTCACGAACAATCATCTCGTAAATCAACTTTTATGGCTATGGGCATAACATTAATAAAAATCCTTAAATCTAATTCTGACACACATATTACAACTCTACTATATACAGGCATCTCTCTGAGACCCTTATTAGTGTGGTGACACACTTAACAAATGAGCTGCCACAATGGCCAGATACTCAACAACAAGGAAAAACAGCGCCGCACGTGACTCACGAGTCACTGACATGTACAATAAACAAAGACTAAACCAACAACAACAAACAACCTGAGTGGTTAAGATTAATTTATATTAACAAAATTTGCATGTTAAGGAAACGCTTCGAAGGTAATCGTGTTTCGTAGGCAACTCCCATTTATTTAAACAATTTTACCATTGATCAGTTTCTCACATTTATATTTCTTTTCAAGTAATTGGGAGTCAGACGTGCACTCCACTTTAATGAGCTCTGCTTGCGAAACTCAGTCAGCCCTTGTGACAACAACTCACCCCTTTCCACAATACCAGTCATGTCCCCCCTCCAGTGTATATAAATAGCCGACCCGCTGAACTGTTATCTCAAGGAATCAACAGCAGCTAACATTTCCTCCCACTCAACATATGGTCAGACAATAATCACATATCCATAATTGTCCTCGCAAGGAAACAATATGAATCTGGTACCAAGCTGACAGAAATCAGTCTCTGCTGAAGTTCCCGCTTGTAATACCACAACAATATACTCACAGTACACACATTTGGGACTGACATAACGCCTTTTCACATGGGTCTGCTGAATTATAGCTCGCAAACATTTAACACAATATTTAAAACCTACGATAGAGCTGAGTACTCTTCGTCACAAATTACATTGCTCCAAAAGGCAATAATCACACTGAATCTGATCAATAATAATTTTCAATAACATTTAATTACCCTCCAATCTACTATATAATTATATTAATTCAGTCCTACTTCTGAAACACGACATATCTCCGAGAGACGTTTTTAACCGCACTTCGTAACCTAGGCGAACACGGCCGTTCACATAGATACGTTAGTTAACACAACACAAAGAAAAGAAACTTCCATTAACTACAATTGTGCGAGCTGCTTCCAAACAAAAGTGTGCCAGATCAAAACAAAATATACTACACTAAATCACACAAGCAAAGTATTTACAAAAAATATGTCCCATAAACCATAAGTTAATTTAATAAATAATAAAATATTATTTGTACTCATCTCGTGTTGTAGTCACCCGTCAAAGAACATCAGACGCCATTCCCCAACTGGATGCTTCTTTATCTCATAGCAGCCATCTGGACGGACTGTTGAGACTTCCACACTTCTTCTGCATTCATCGATGTCAACCTTGCGCTGATACAAAAATTAGGTTATTATGCACTTTATGTCTGACTATTAAATTCGCTTGTTCAGGTACTAAATTCCCTGTCACTGTTCGTTGGCGAATCATCGACGCTACTGTCCCTATAACTATAGTACTATGACTATCTATCACTGAATTTACCACTTTACAATGAATATCTTGTGTCCTCGACACAAATACAAGTCTATCTCTTCAGACGAACAGAATCAAAGTCCTGTGTTCTCGACACACGGAATAAAAGTCATGTCTCCTAGACACACGGAATGAAAGTCAATGTCTGTAGACGCACAGAATAATAATAGTGTGTCCTCAACACACGGAATAAAAGTCCTGTCTCCTAGACACACGGAATGAAAGTCAATGTCTTGGCTCTTCGACACACTTATAAATGAACTGGCCCTTGGGTCTAGATGGAGGGGGATTTTATGTAAAAATTTATCGAAGTAATTGTGGTACAGGAATGAAATACATATCACTGAACTCGTAATATTGCACAGGTCAAGAATATGCCCATTAATCCTAGAATCGATCGTAGAGATTTTGTCTAGGCGATTTCCTGCGTGAATGCTAGCCACCGCGTACCCCAGCCAGAGTTGGCGCGCAAGTAGGCATTCTCTTCTCATTGGTTCTCCATTTTCTGATAATTTGGCGGTTTCTAGTAGATCTTGGCGTCTTGGGAGTGTCTATTTTCTTCATCAGCCATTCACGTTACTGCATCATATTTCTTCTAGGCGCGAATATCACAATGAACATACCAGAACCATGTCTCACCGCGCGTCGCTTCTAAAATTGAGGTAGCCACACCTGTCCCTGTGATACATCGCTCTGCTATTTCTTTTCATAGCTCAAGTACTTAGCCTTTTGTTAAACTGATGCAGGTATGTCCCTACTGTCTCCAACAAATGCTTGAAATTTCCTCATCACTGTCTGGCTACTTTCATGATGCTGGTTGAAATATTTATTAATTGAAGAAATAAAATAGTAGAATCATTTAACCAACATAGGGTAAAGGGTTCACAACTCTCCCACTCACAAAATTACGAACTTAGGAATAAAGTCGACAATTTTACAATACTTCCGTAGGCCAATTTGTTTTATTTCCAGAATCACCCCTTTTTCTTACTTGGTCTAGGCGCTCCTGTCTTCAATGGCATTTACTCGTTTTCATTTCCTGCTTGTCTCTCCCCCTTCCAATCTTGCGTGACGCTCGATGCCTGCGGCAACACCTTACTCGCCTCGTTAATGTTTGTCAACAACAAGTCTACTTCCTCCTTCATCACGTGCCGTAGTCAACTCCTCCCCGTTGACTTTGTTGATAGTAGGACGTCCGTATATTCAAACAGCGTCATTATTTCGGCGCTACCATGGTTCACTTCGACGATATTTCTTTAGGTTGGCAGCGTTGTAAACTGACATTGTTCCTGTGCTTAATTCTTTCACTCTGTAAGCATTATTTCCAAGGTTTCTTACGATAGAATAGGGTCCTATGAATTTTTCGCAGAACTTACTAAAGATTTTCTTTTCTGGGTCTGATATAGCAGGTCGTTTTACCAAAACGAGCTGGTTGACTTCAAGATCACCGTGGAACCTCTTATTTCTTACTCGCCGTAATCTGCGGTCTGCTTGTTTCCTCATGTATGCTCTCGTTCTTTCAATTCTCAGGTCTGGTGCTATCATGGGATCTTGTGGACAGTTAATGATGCTTTTCCACGTTCTTACTGGATACTCGTTCTTGTGTAGGAACATAGGGATTTGTCCTGTTGACTCGTGCCTGGTAGAATTCATGCATGTCTCTACGTCCTTAATTTTATCGACCCATTTGTGGTGTTCGTTCGGAATGAAGATTCTCAAATATGCAGTTACAGATTTAATTACTCTCTCGCTTGGATTTGCTTGGGCATGTCGGATACTGCTTAAAACATGTTTTATACCCATGTCTTCCATTCCTTTCTTGAATTCGGCGCTTGTGAAATAACTGCCGTGATCTGATAATATAAACTCTGGTTTTCCAAGGGTTGGAATAACTCTATTACGAATGCGACTGAGTACCTGCTTCGATGTTGTTTTCTGAATAGGGCATAGTACTACAAACTTAGAAAATACATCAATGCACACTAGCAAATGACGGCAACCTCTCCTTCCCTTCGGAATTGGACCAAGACAATCCATCGCCAGTAGCTCACATGGTTTCTGAGGTAGCAATGGTCTAGGATATTGCCTCAGTAAATAATTATTTGGCTTTGTCCTCTGACATGGGTCACAAGTTGTAATGACGTCACATATAGTTGTTCTCATACGTGGCCATGTAAATGTCTCTCCTATTGTCGCTTCGCACTTGTCTAAGCCCTCGTGACCGTAACTTTCGTGCGTATGCCATGTCAATCCTCGTTGTAACGATGCAGGTACTAATATGCGTAACTTGGTGTGGTCATTATCTACCCATTTGTGCAGCAAATTGTTGACATAAACATATCATCCTTCTTTGGCTTTCGCTTCTCGAAATGCAGGTGTTCCTGTAGGTAGTTGCTTTTTGAAGTACTTAATTAATAGCATCATCCATGGTTCCGCTTCCTGTTCTCGCTGTATCTCACGTAACTCCTCCAAGAATTCCCGGTCCTTCGGTGTTAACTCCAAGTGTTGTACCATCGCTGTTTCTTCATTATCAGGCTCTGGGTTCCTGCTGAGTGCATCCGGTATCACGTTCATCTTCCCTGGACAATGTTCAATTTCAATACTGAACTGCTGAATGTATATAGACCAACGTGTCACACGTTCGCTTGCCATTGACGTCTTAAACAAGAATGTTAGTGCCTTGTGGTCAGTTCTGACAACAATCGGGTAACCATAGATTATT